>OY728160.1:713789637-714204637 GCA_963277665.1 Viscum album
AAAATAGTAACCTAAAATTGTCTAAAACCTATTGGTTGAGATTATTTCGACCCATCACCAGTTTATCTTCGAAATAAATCAATTACAAGCTATTATAAATCGAATATGACTTTATTATAAAATAATATTTTAAGTTTTTCCAAAGGTGCCCCTCTCCTCCCTTATAAAAAGGGCACTCCTTCCCTCTTCTCTTCACACCCTTTTGAGCCTTGAATCTTGGCCATCCCCAGAAAATTTCTCTTCTCAACCTATATAGTTATATCATATAGGTTTTTGTCTTCTCAAAAGACTAACTCTAGTGCCCTACGAAGAAGTTTAAAGGAGGTACGTCGAGGAAGAGATAATCTCTTCTACCAACTCTTTCAAGTTTCTTTCTTCTTCTATTTCCTCTTATTTAGTTGTTTCATTAATAACATCAGTATTACTTATATACTGATATGTTATTATAAATATGAAACAACCCTATTTCATCTTCTATCCATCCTACGGAAAACGAAATCACCGAGTCTGCGTACGTACGGAATACCATCTCCACGCTGTGGTGTAATCAGTTTTTCCACCACCTCCTTACTTGGATGGGTATAATGGTGTAAAGAATAAATATATATAATTATTATAACGTCATACTGATTATATCATCCAATCCTATACCATTCAATAAATATGGGAATGATATCATCGCTCATGCGTACGTACAGATTACTGTCTTCACGACGCGATGAGATTCATTTTCCATGTTAACAATTCAAGAATGACTATAAATTATATATAATAAGTAATCATGAAATATATGACATAATAATGCTACTGTATTTATTTATATATATATGTATTTCATCTACTTAATTCCATTCAATTCAATAAGGAAACAAAAACAGCGTTTATGCGTACGTACGACCTACCATCTCCATGAATGGTGTATTTCATTACATTTATCGATATATATTATAAATATGTATATTATGAATATATATTATATATAAATAATTTTTTACATTATGAAATTAATTAAATCAGGATATAAGTAATTATATCAAGAACAACAAGTCGAAACATGTACAATAAATGAAACGATTTTACCCAAAATGCTGCTTTAACATGGAATTTACAACAGAACGGGTAATATAAAGTCATAAGTGAACCATATATGATATCATAACAATTAATATGATTCTATAATAAGTCAATGACATTATTGAAATCATTATATAGGAGGTTCAGATACATATGAAGCATATCAGACATAAGGTAAGGGTTAACTATTCGAATCTCGTTCTTATCTGAGATTGTTATTCATAAGTATTTACTGGGGTTATTGTTATCATCCATGCCCATGATTTCTAAAAATGTTTTCATGTATTTTTAAAGTCCTTTTTGCCCATTTCTTTTGAAATATACTACATGTTATGAAAGGAATCTTACTTTTCTTACCACACGGGGAAATTTTAGACTTTTCTGACAAAAGTATGAGAAAAATGTTATTTTTAACTTATACGGTGTGAACTGGTTTTTACTGTTTCATAATGCCTCATTTTTCATGAAGATTTCTCTAAACAATTGTATGAATATTTTCAACAAAATAATTTTCTTTTAAAATTGCATGGCATTTTGTGAAAATAAAATTATTTTTAAGAAGAAAGGATATTTTCCTCAAGAATTAATTTCAAGTGTTTTATCAAAACCATTTTCCATATAAGATGAAATTATTTCATATGTGTATGTGTCAAGTATAATGTCTCTATGATTTACATGGTTTCACTTTTCTTATGATGAAATGATGTTCATTTTTTATATGGATTATGTAATGGCAGGATGATGTTAATGAAACCCATTTTATTCTTTGGGTTATGATGAATGATTTATGTTCATGTTGTGGAAGACGTAAGAATGATTTCATTATGAGATGGGTGGGGCCTATATCTCCCTCTAATTCATTGTTTAATGATTTATATCTCATGAGATAGACATGGCTGGAATATAAAGTTAATCTGGTTTAGTGATATAGGACTGGAACGAGGAGTGAACTCGATTCAGAAAGGGACTTTGTCCACTAAGATGGTCTTGGCAGCAATGCCTTGGCTACTATGGAAATCATATCATGTGCTTAATTGTTTCCACAATTACATGTTTTATTCCCATGCTATTCTATCATGATTGATGTCCCTTTACGATATATGCCTTACGTACTTCCATGTTTTATGTCTTTGCTCCAGATTTTGATGTTTAGATTTTATGTTCAAGTTTTTGCCATCAAATGTATATGGATTGTTTTATATTCTCTATGTTTACCCTTACTGAGCATTTGATCTCAACCTTTTTATTTTTTATTTTCCCCAGGATATAAAGAAAGGTTTTAGGTAAGAAAACAAAAGGGGAAGATCCTTATGGGAGATGTTGAAAGATTATGTTCCAAGTTTCCAAAGACACTAAATTATTACAGTCCTTCTGCGTCTATTTTTTTCATGAATTAAGTATTCCACAAAAGTAATGTAATGTCCATATACATCAAGCTTTGGGTCTCTACCTTTATAGTGTATGATCCAATTATATTAATCCATCATTTCCATTTTCTATGTAAATTGGATTTATCAAAACCTAATATTTATATAATCACGTGATCATTGTTTAATGAATATATTATTAATTATAATGGTTATTAATGGTCATTGAAATTTGATAACATATAGTTAAACCAGATAAGTGAATGTATTTTCTATAACCATAATACATAATAATACATTTAATTAAATTAATATGGGGAATTTTATTTATAAAGGTTGAGTTTATTACAATATTCTCCCATTATAAGATATAATACTCAAATTTTTTACTTTCCAATAATAAAAAAGATGAGGGTAACTCAGTTTTATCACCTCCTTCGGTTCCCATGACACCTCTTCAATCTTGTGGTTTCTCCACAGTGCTATAACTAGGTTCATGATCTTATTTTTCAAAACATTGTCTTTATGATATATGATCTTCATCATATTCTCCACATAAAAAAGATCATTATCCAAGAGTACAAACTCTGGAATGATTACATTTGAGGGGTCTAGGATTTACTTCCCAAAGAGGGATACATGGAATACATATTGTACTTGAGGTACGTTAGGTGGTATTTCTAGTAGATAGGACAATGATCTGATGCAATCAAGGAAATAAATTGTATCATTGTATCTTGGACTAAAATTTCCATTCCTCCCAAATATCATGAATTTATTACATGGAGATATGTAGAGTAAAACCACATATCTAACATCAGTCTCTATGTATGTTAGATGATTTTCATCATAGCTCTTTTTTTGAATCTGAGCGTCCTTGATGTACTACTGTGTGGTCTTAACCATTAACACCATTTCCTCGACCATTACAGGACCTAGAAGTTTTCAATCCTAAATTCATCCTAACTTATAGTTGTTCTGAACCTATTAACACAAGGTTATCATAGGGGGGGCATTTGGATGCTAGAGTAGAAACTGTTATTGTATAAGAATTTGACTAGAGGAAGATATTGATCTCATCATCCTTTGAAATCAGTTTACCATGATCACAAAATGAACTAAAGGCTCAATATATTCCACCTCATTTGGAAATTATTTTGAGGGTGATAATCCATGATGATTTTTAAATCAGTATTTAAATAATGTTGGATAATCTTTCAGAACATAAAGGTAAGTCTTACATCTCAATCAGTTATAATCAATGGTCGTATTCAATTCAAACTCACCACTTCTCTAATGTATATCCTCACATATTTATCTATTTATAAGTGATATTTAATTGAAATGATGTTGGTAGTCTTTTTGTGATGATCATCCACAACCCATATAACATAATTTCCTCTTGATGTCTTCTGACGACTAGTGATAAAGTTCTTGATAAGGGTTTCCCATATCCATATAGGTATGGGTAATGGTTTCATGATCCCATTTTATTTTTTCTCTTTCCACATTCAATTTTAGACTTACAAGACATCTTGATTTATACTCCATGATCCTATTAATAATATTGTACCGCCAATAGGGTTTTTAAAGATTTTGATACATCTTTCTAATTCCAGGATATATAGATAAGTTCGATCTATGTGCATCATCTATAAAATCATTCTTTAATTCAGGATTTTATGATATACAAAGTCATGACCAAAATCCTAAAACTCCTTCTTTATTAGAAATTCACATTGAGGATTTTAATTTTATTATTGTTTGAACATTCTTATGAATTCCAACTTTAACTCTTTGAGCATACATTATTTGATCTAGAAGGGATAACTAAACAATAATTTGTGAAATTATTGATTATTTTAATACTTTTATGATTCCTTTACCCATCATATTAAAATATAAGAATATATTATCCCTATCAATTCACATCAATAATAAATTTTCTTGATCCTTTATAAATAGAGTGTCCACCACTTTATTTACATCCCAAGTATTGAAGTGAATTGGAAATCCATAGTACTTGATCAGATCTAACTATCTTCATTGATTCAAATTTAGGTGTTCCTTTGTGAATATATACTTGATGATTTTTTAATCCATTTGTATTTCACACTTCTCCACAATGAGGAAACACACCAATACTTTCAATGTGAATATCGCTTGATCCAACTTGATATCATCCATTTGGTAGTTCAATTTCAAAAAATTCAACTGCCCTGAAGAAAAGGCTATTATATTGTCATTATTCAATTACACATATACCATTCCCTTGTTTGAAGAATCAATGATTACCATGAAAAGATCCCCACTTGTTGGAAGTGTGAGTACATTTTATTCGATAATCCTCCATTTTAAACTCAATGAATCTTTCTTCAAATTCAGTATTATAATAAATCATGACTCTCATTCATGTTAGCTTGGTTTTAGGGCCTGAAAATAATGAGAAATGTCTCATAAATTAATTATAGTACATAGATAATCAAAGGAAACTATTAATATTTGTCACATATATTAGATTTATCCACCATTAAGTTTATTATATTTTTGAATGGACCATAGATATCCCATTTCATATGGTGGGTTTCCATAATAATGAGACTTCCTTTAAATATAACTCACACTTAATTTACTTATAATAATTCTTCTCCTATTGAATGTTATTTAATACAGTACTCATATGCTCCTTATTCTTCTCATTATTTTTGGAGTATATTTGAATATAATCTATAAATACCAAAAAAAATTCAAGGTAATCTATAAGGAATATATTCAAGAATTCCATTAAGATTTTTGAAGAATTATTGAGTATGAATATAACTACTATGAATTCAAAGTGCCCATACATTATACAAAATGTAGTCGTCAGGATATCATGCTTCTTTACAAGAACATGGTAATATCCTAACAATAAATTAACCTTGGAGAATTATTATGATCCACATACCTTATCAAACAATTCATTAATACATGGAAAAAGATACATGTTTTTATTTTTACCATGTTGGGATCACTACAATAAATTTAAAGGAATATTAACCCATCCTTATTCTTGATGAAGAGGACTAGTGCACCCCATGATGAAGAACATGGGTATACAAACCCTTTATCAAGATTCTAATAAAGTTGCTTCTTCAACTCCTTATGTTCCACCAAAACAAATCTATATGGATTATTTGGTAATGGTTACACCCCAGTTAAATGATTGATTGAAAATTCAAAATCTCTTCTAGGAGGAAGACTGTGAAATTCCTTGAGAAATAGTTCAACACATTCCCTAACAATGGGAATGTCTTCAAGGATTAATCTTTCCTCAGAAAAAATTATTTTATCTAGATACTCATTCTTGTATGGTAATAATATCCTTTATTGATATGTTTGTTGTAAATAATATTCATCATCCACTTTGAAATTTTATAGAATTAGGGGTCAATTTGTGATACAGATATTGATTTCCTTCCCACAAAATTTTTTTGTTGGATCTATACAAGGAAAGAAACACTATACCAAAAATTGGAATAAAATTACACCAAAGTGAGTATTTAATGGTTTCATGGGATGTTTAGGAAACAAATTTTTAAAGGAGATGAGTTATATACTCAGGATGCTATAATTTCCACATTTTATGTTTTCACTGACATCTCTACTTCTATGATCTGTTGTGTTGTTTGAATATTTATACTAACCTTTAATGATATGAAGTAATGCGTAGAACTAGAATTAATAAGTACATTCTCTATTATTGAATGAATAACCTGAATACCTATTACCACTTCATTTTTTGGTATAAATTTAGTAGTAGTGACAAAAAAACATTAACCTTGTTGAATTTGAGGTTGTGGGTTGTCTCAAAAAACCCTTGTCTTAATACATTGGTTTGCAAATTGTCGTGGTTCCTTGAAGATGGAGAAATGAACAATGAATTGAGGTATGACTGGAGAATTACATTATTCCACCCAATTGGTGGGTTTCTCCTATCTAAAATCACTTGCTATGTTACCTTCTTTCATGCTCCTAAATAATTTACTCACCCCCTTAGGAAATTTCTTGGTTTCTTATATCTGCACCATCGACAATGGGGGATTTTAAAATTTATTTCCACCATTAGATTTCTCTAACAGACCTCCATAAAAAATGGACTTTAAACATATTACCCCTATGATACTTTGGAAATTCATCGATATCAATTTCAATTTTAAGGGCATAGAAGACAATTTCATCATTGTTAACAATGACTCAGACCACTATGTATCTTCTTATACTTGGTTTTAGCCTACCACGAATATGGTAAAGCTTTTATTCAGGGAAAAAAATTTGTAGGCATATCATGAATGTATTGTGATGTTTTCCTAACTTGATACATTCTCCTAATTTTTTCTTAAGGTAAAGGAAATCCATTTTCATTTTATGTTTTAGAGTATGTGGAAAATATTGACTGAACTTTTTTTATGAAATTATGTCCAAATCATCACTCTGATTTCTTACTCAAGATTTGTATTCTTAATCAATGTACACCATTGATCATATTCTCCCTCCATATAATAAAAACATTATAGAACCCTCTCATAATAAGAACATTGATGGATGGAGAAGATCTTTTAAATGGATTTGATACACATTTCCACCATTAAGGGATCTGATGATCCATTGAAATTCAGAGGACATTGTTGGATAAATTGAACAATTATAGATTGTTATTTCTTAGGGGGATTTGGAAACACCTCCGGGTCTATATTTATCTACAAAATCTTAGACAGTTGAGTGAGTATCATCATAAATTTTGTAATTACCTCTTTTATCAGGTTGGTAATTTCGTTGGGGCAGTCATCACATTTCCCATAACATTTATTGTTTACCCGATTCATCATATTTTCATCCTTTGACTAGAATAACAGAAGAATAAAGGATAATTATTTTTAAACTATTAAATGCATATTATTTATTCCATTATCATTAAATAGATTACTAATAAATTACTTGAATTTCCTTAAATTATGAATTTCTATGTTTTAATCTATTATATCGATGATCTATTCCCTAAGATATATTCTTATGGGTATTTTTATAGTTCCCCTAATAATGGGTCGTAATGTGTTTATGAAATTATAAATGAATATCCCCTAGGAGTGTCAAACAAGGTTTGAAGCAAGGTCAGTTTTCATGAACCAGTTCTCTGTTGTGTCTTTCTGAACACCATGATTTTAGTTTTTAACCCTATATATATCTGTACTGGATCTATATCCACTTGTAATATCAAAACATAAATGTATTTTTTT
The DNA here is from genome assembly GCA_963277665.1 of Viscum album. Taxonomy (NCBI): domain Eukaryota; kingdom Viridiplantae; phylum Streptophyta; class Magnoliopsida; order Santalales; family Viscaceae; genus Viscum; species Viscum album. Next base: position 713,797,355 of record OY728160.1, read on the forward strand.
GATAAACTATTTAAACTTCACTTACCAAATTTTTCGGAATGTTTTTTTATAATTAGTTTTGTCCATAATTATTTTTCCATGGTTTTCTAATCCTTACAACAACAATAACTAAAATTTTCTAATGAAACAAACTATAACAATCCTACTCTTTAATAAACTTTAGATAATAATTTATTAAAAAATAATACACTTAATAAAACACATAATATTGATATGTACAATGTATTTTTGAATTAGGTATATTATATAACAACATACAATAGGAAATACAATATATTTTCCAAAAACATCCTTAACATGCTCCTAATTAAATATTCATTGGATAACCTGGTGACATACATAAGAAAGGGGTGAGCTATAACGGCCTATAAAGAAATTAAGCTTGAATAACATGAATAAAGTAATACATTTTAGAAAATTGGAATATAAATGGGGAATAATAGAAGATATAATCATAAATATGAATGATGAGGCATCATATAACATGATAATCATAAAGGAAACATGGGAAATGTGGAAACAACATAAAATAGTGCATCATAAACATATGTCAAGGATTAATACAAAGACATGATATAAAAAGTTCCATAATGGAATCAGGTACACTGCCTATACCAACATGAATTATTATTAGACTAAACATTACTCAATGCATTAGAGCAGTATAAAAATTTTATTCACACCCATAACTTTCATTTCATTCTCATGCTTATGTATGACACATAGATCATAAAAAATGGATTCATTCATCACTATATTTTATTACACAATTAACGATTATGTAATATATGAATGTAAGTATCAATTAGAATAAGTATAAATTTATAAAAGCTAACACCCTTGATATTAAATTGGTATGGTAATCACTAAATAAATTCTTTGTCATGGGAAAATAATGGTGAAATTTCGACACAATAACAACATCACTTAAAAAATTCATAAAAATGTTTGATGAGAGAGAAATGGGTCTCTCATAATTTTTATATAAAATGGTAATTAATAGGAAATTTGAATAAATATAATGACATTATGAATAGTAAATTTAAAGCATAACATAATAAAGAAACCTTATTAATGAAAAGAAAGTGGGGATCCCTTACCTCAAGAGTTTGATTCAAAATTCTCTGGAGGAGCTTCTTGAGAGATTTGGGGAACCTTAGGGGGACTATAGAGAGCTGTGGGTAGAGAAAAAACGTTAGAAAAAGATTATGAGTGAATAAAAATTAATTTTTTAATAGGTTTATATTGGAAATTAGTGGGGGATTCTTTATCATTTATCAAATTTTTGTTTTGAACTCTATATAATAAAATAACCAAACCACAGACCTTCTTATGCTTTCCCATGGTTTCTAAAATATGGGAATGGATTTAAAACATAATAAAATAATACCCTGTATGTAACACCCCAAGCTTCCACTGTACGTTTCCCTTCGAATAATGCAATAGCGTGTGTTGTACGCAACCTCGAGCTCTAACACACACCACAACTAACTAAACTAGCTGTTGTGAATAGTAATACCTACTTTTTGAAATTTTATAAATTTTATTTATCAAAATTGACTTCATTTTTTGGATTCGGAATATTGAAATTAGCCTATGTTGAATTTTTGGTATTTTTCTGAGAACTTCTAAATTTTTATGAATAGTGAAAAATACTTAAAAACAACTTTTTTAATCAAAATAATTTATAGTGATAAATTATAATATTTAAAGGTTTTAAAGTATAATTAGAATATATTTTTACCATTTTATCCAATGGTGGTCATTAGAATTAATTTAACATTGAAATTGGACATAAATAATTGCCAATCTTTTGATATAAATTGTTTCTTAAAAACACGCTATTTGTTGTAACAGCGGGAATTAATTATAAAATTAATTAATACAACTTATATGTTTGGAATTTTTTAAAATAGACATCATTTTTGAATTCGGAATATCAATTATATCTTAGGGTGAAATTTTGGCCTTATTCTGAAAAACTTCAATTTTTGATGAATAGTGAAACCACTAAGTGGTTGTTAAAAACTGATTTTTCGTTAAAATGAAATATTACCACTTCTGTGATTTGATTTTCAAAAATACGACATACATGTTTGTAATTAAGAAGTAAAATGTGGTTCAATGAGACTAAAATAATTTTTTGGTGAATAGTAACTTTTAAGTTCTTAATCGCGATTAGAGGTAATTAGTGTAGTTTAAGGTAAAAACAATGTTTTAATAATATGATATGAGCTTGAAACTTATCCTACTACTATTGGATGAGTCATGGCCGACCAAGACAACCCATGGGTCAACTTGGGGACCCCATGGAGGCACTTTAGTTGGAAAATGACATTAATATATATTTATTTAATGTTAAAATTAAATTGACACAAACATGAGTTGTTTTAATAAAACATTTTTTAAGTGGGGTTACACAAGTCCATATTTTGACTATAAATATTCATTAGAAAGATAAAAAGATTTCCTACATCATAGTAGTTTTTTTATAATTTTTAGACATTATATAAATTAAATTATTTATGACATAATTATGATGCAGCGATGACCTCATTATTTAATGATTTAAACAAAATGAGAAGATAATGCAAAATCCAAGTCTTACACTTGTCCAAAGCCTATTGGATGAGGATATTTCGAACCCTTATCACCTTATCCACGAATTATATAAGTGTGGGACCTTTATAATCCGAAAAGCATTGTATAATAATGTAACATTTCAATCTTTCCAAAAGAGCCCCTCCTCTCCTCTTATAAAAGGCCCCCACCTCTACCACCTTATTCACACTTCCAAGCCTTTTGGTTTGGCAAACCTCTGCCCAAATACTCTCCCAACTTCTCTCCCTTCATCCTAGAAGCTTTAATTTAGTCATAAAGCCATCCTAAGGAGTCCTTTTGATCAAATCAAAAGGAAGAACCCGAAGAAGAGGTAACATTTTCATCACCCTTTTTCAAGTTTCTTTCTTCTTCCACTCCCTCTTTGTTTATTATTTCAATTCTAAAATTATAACTCCAGTATCTTCTATATACTGTGATGTTATTATAAATATGTAACAACCATATTCAGTATTCTACCCATCATTTGAGTGACATGTCACCATACGTGCGTACGTACGGCTTACCGTCTCCACGTCGTGGTGTAATTGTTATTCAATATATTATTATTTAGATGGGTATAATAATGATATGTAATTCATGTAAATAATAAATATAACATGATAATTATTCTGTATATATGATATACTATCCAATTATATATTATTTTAATATCAAAATAATGATATTGTCGCTCGTGCGTACGTACGGACTACCGTCTCCACGAACGCGATAAGATTCATTCTCCGTCATATCCATTCAAGTATAATTATCATTTGATGATTTAAAAATAATGTTTAAGGACATGATATCATTCTTAATATGAATAAGATACAACCTATCCATGAAAAACACGACTTACGTAACAAAACATATAAAAGAAAACGAGTAAGTTAACACCCAAAACAACGATAAATCTAAGATATTGTTAACAAAGCAATGTTAAAAGATCATATATGATATCATATGAATATATATGATTCTTGTATAATTTAATAACAATTATTTAACCATTATACATGAGGTTAACCTACCCCAACCAAGGAAAAGTACAAGGTTAGGGTTTACTTCACAACCTCTTCATTATCCAAGGTTGTTTATACATAATTATCTACTGGGACCTCGTTATCATCCACGTCCATGTTTCTTAAAAATGTATTTCAAAACATTTTTTACTATTAAATAGAAAATGTGTTAAATTCATTTACACCCTTATACATTTTTTTAAAGGAATCTTACCGTCGTTTTCCAAACAATGTACTTTTTGACCTCTTTGACAAATTTAAGGTAAGAATGTTTTTTTAACTTATACGGCGGGTGCGGCTATTTTCCGCCATTATAACTTCGTCTAAGCTTCCCTAATAAGCTTATAATAATATCTTAAAAGTAAATGTATTATTTTATAATTATGGGAATTTTAAATGATTTCAAAAAGGAGAGATATTACTCTCAAATAGCTTTGATTTCATCCATGTCATCATCCTTTGATGGGTTTTAAGTTTAATTGAAATTGATTTATGATACAAAACTTCCATTGAACATTTTGTGAAATATTTGACTATGGATGTGTTATTTTTATACCATCCATAGATTATGGAGAAATTTTTGACATTTCGTATGCTAGTTTTAATACGAATATTTATGTTATGTTGAAACCTATTCATATGAGAAATGTATTGGACTTAATATGTGACGGGTGGAGCCCGCTCTAGCTCCTCGATGCATCGGTAAGTCTCATGAGACAACTAGACGTGGAATTGGCCGAGGCCCTTTCCCAATTTGATTTATGGTTTTGGCCGAGGCCTTAATCATTTTAGACGTCTTGGCCGAGGCCTTGACAAAGTGTTTCAGAATGTCTGGAATTATACATTCCCTCATTATGAAAGTGGTTATTGATATTTCATGTGATTATTCATCTAGTAGAATATCCATGTGAGCAAGTGATGGAATTATTTTATTTTACTTTTTCCATATTATGCCGAAGTTCAAGTTCAATAAGGCTTTTGTTTTAGTTATACATTGCCTTAAATGCTTATGTTTTCTTATAAAAGCTTCCGCAATATTGTTATCCTTACTGAGCATCTGAGCTCACCCCTTTCAATGTTTTAATGTATTCCAGGATGTGAAGAAGTGTATTATGACTGACTTGCAAGAATAGTCAGTGAGGATATGAGTGTGGACTATGAAGACCATGTTATTGTAGTTTGTTTACTTTTTGATTTAATGAAAGACTTATGAATGTATCTAGTGTTTCCAAGGCTACTAAACTAATCGGTATTTCGAGACTTGATCTTTTGTGATCATGCCAATGTTACGAATTAATGCACCGACTCTGGGTAGCTGGGGTCGGGGCGTTACAGTTGGTATCAGAGGCAGTTTAGTACTAACCTTGGAAGCTAGATTTAGATAAACTCTGATTAGAGCACATATCCCGAAGATAGACTTTGAGGATTAGTATAGAAGAACTTCTTAGAATTTTGGTATTGTAGAGATGTTGTGAGTTTTCCGAGCAATACATCCCTGTCTGGATACGAGCAGGTAGAGGAGGCTCTGGCACAGATGTACCTAGGGGTAAAACCCGAAAACACCGCTTTGAGCTAGACTCGAACGGGAACTGGTGCACGACAACGGGCCTTGCTGCACTCTTGGTTACGACACTCCCGGGGGATATGCTTTGGATAATTCCCATTTTCTTTACAAACCACTATGAAGGGTTACGAGTATATACTTCCTCAAAGAAAACATTTTTATAATTATGGATTATATCCATAATTATTTCAATTTATGTTAAGTGTTTTACAAGTATGGAATTATGTATTTTGATTCATGAACTAATCTAGTTTATGCCATTATTTAAAAATGGCGCCTAGTGGAAGGAATGGAAACCGTATCAATGCACGCACTCCGTGTAGGGATTTCCCTTCTGCTCAGGATAATTATGGTGGAGCTAGTGATACAACTGGTGCCGATCAGCTTCTCACCGTACTGGGACAACTCACGCAGGTCATGAATAACAACCTTACTCGTATGGAGCACCCTGATCCGCAACGTGGAGGATCAATGCTAGACCGTTTCATGAGGCAACAACCGCCAACCTTCAATGGGAGTACAAATCCTATAGTAGCTGAGAAATGGATAAATTCCTTAGAGAAAATATTCCATGCCTTGGGGAGTAGTGAAAGGGAGAATGTTGTCATGGCAGTTTACCGCCTCACTGGAGATGCCAATCAATGGTGGTCACTAATTCAAAACACAAAGGAAGATGATGAATTAACAAACATGGAATGACAGGAGTTAAAAGAGTTGTTCTTAGAAAAATACTTTCCTCGAGACCATCGAGCGGATATGGAAAGGCAATTTCTGAGTCTGAGGCAGAAGGAGGATGAGAATGTCGCAAAGTATGAGGCTAACTTTAAAAGGTTAGCAAGGTATGCTGCAGATTACATACGTAACCCAAGAAGTAAGACTGATCGTTTCTTTGATGGGTTGAAACCATTTCTCCGTCGAGCTTTAGTATCACAAACCTTCTCTTCATACGAAGGTATTGTCTCGTGCGCTATCAAGACGGAAAAGGAATTCTCTAAGTCTTATGAATTTAAATCAAAGCAAGATAAGAAGAGATCCGCTGAAAACTCTGGGAAAGGAAATAAGGAAACAGGGAAGAAGGGTAGAAATGAATTTCCACCCTGTGATAATTGCGGTAGGAAGCACCATGTTTCCTGTCTAAAAGGAAAAGGAGTATGTTACAAGTGTGGTGAAAAAGGCCACCAAGCTCATGAATGCAAGGGAAAGAAAGCAGCTGTCAACGTGGAATGCTATAATTGTAGAGAGAAGGGACATTATGCAAATGAATGTCCTAAGCGTTAGGGGAACTTACCTCAGAAGAGGCCAAGGGATCAGGGCCAGGCTTATGCTATCACTACTGCTGAGGTGGAAGATCCGAAAGACGTGGTGGCAGGTAATTTAATGGTTTCCTCAAGTTTAGAAAATGCATTATTTGATTCTGGATCATCTCATTGTTTCATATCTTCCCAGTTTGCTAAGAAAATTAGATATTTCCAATTTGATTAAACAAGGGAGTTGTCTGTCAAAACCCCTAACGGAAGTATTGTTACAACAAAGTTTTGTCGATTAGTTCCCATTAGAGCACCTAAATGTTCTTTACCTGCTGATCTCATCATCATACCCATGATTGAATTTGATATAATCCTCGGTATGGATTGGATTTCGGACCATGATGCAAAAATTTATTGTAAGAAGAAAGAGGTTACGATTCTTGATGATGATGATAAGGAACACCTTATCTTTAGAGCCGAATCGTCGCCACATAATTCTTATCTAGATCCACCCCCAGTAGCTCAACTGAATTCAATTATTGGGGAGGAAGAGAAGGAAATTACTGAGGGTGAGGAAAGGAATATTCAAATAGAGGATGTACCTATTGTGAGAGAATATATTGATGTGTTTCCGGAAGATTTACCTGGACATCCTCCAGAACGAGAAGTTGAGTTTTCCATTGATTTAATTCCTGGATCAAGGCCCATATCGAAGACCCCTTATAGAATGGCCACTGTGGAATTAGTTGAACTAAAGAAACAACTAGAGGAATTGAGTAATAAGGGATTTATTCGCCCTAGTGTTTCTCCTTGGGGAGCCCCTGTTCTTTTTGTTAAGAAGAAAGATGGATATATGAGGTTGTGCATTGACTATAGGGAGATCAATGCTATAACAATAAAGAACAAGTATCCCCTACCTCGTATTGATGATTTGTTTGACCAACTGCATGGAGCTAAATACTTTTCAAATATTGACCTTCGGTCTAGATACCATCAGTTGTGTGTGAGGAAGGAGGACGTTCCAAAGACAGCATTTCGAACAAGGTACGGGCATTACGAGTTTACAGTAATGCCTTTTGGATTGACTAATGCACCCTCTGTTTTCATGGATCTAATGAATAGAGTTTTCAAGGAATATCTTGATGACTTTGTAGTGGTATTTATTGATGATATCTTGGTATACTCCAAAAGCCACGAAGATCATGAAAATCACTTACGCATTATCTTGAAGACTCTTAGAAGACATGAATTATATGGGAAATTTAGCAAGTGTGAATTCTGGCTTCATGGGATTTCTTTTCTTGGCCATATTGTCTCTAAGGATAGAATTTCCGTTGATCCTTCTAAAACCAAGGAAATCCAAGAATGGCCAGCACCGACAAGTATAACTGAGGTACACAGTTTTATTGGTTTAGCAGGTTATTATCGACGTTTCGTCCATAATTTTGCCAGATTGGCTAACCCATTGACAAAGCTCACACGTAAAGGGATTAAATTTGTCTGGAAAAAAGAGTGTGAAGAATGTTTTGAAGAACTAAAGAGAAGATTAGTCAATTCCCCTGTATTGACTCTACCATCGGGGAATGATGGGTTTGTTATTTATAGTGACGCATCGAAGAAAGGACTCGGTTGTTTCCTTATGCAGAATGATAAGGTCATTGCCTATGCATCACGACATCTAAAAATTCATGAGCAAAACTATCCTACTCATGATCTTGAGTTAGCAGCTGTGATATTTTCTTTAAAGATATGGAGACATTACCTCTATGGTGAAAAATGTGAGATTTATACTGATCACAAGAGTTTGAAGTATATTTTCACACAAAAAGAACTCAACATGAGGCAAAGGCGATGGCTTGAACTACTCAAGGATTATGATTGCACGATACATTACCACCCGGGGAAGGCAAACAAGGTGGCATATGCTTTGAGTAGAAAAGACCATGGAGTTTTGAATGTGATGAGAATTGAAAGGGATCCAATTTTCTTGGATCTAGTGAAGATGGACATGGGAATAACTAGGGAAGGTGAAACATCAATGCTTTTTCAAATGGTTACCAAACCATCATTACTAGAAAGGATTAAGAGTTCTCAGACCAATGATGAAGAATTTCAGAAGAAGATTAAAGGTGTGAATGATGGAAGATTGAGGGACTTTGTGTATAAGGATGGAATTTTGAAATTCGGGAAGAGACTTTGTGTTCCCGATATACCTGATCTAAAAAGGGAATTTCTAGATGATGCTCATAGTTCCAACTTCTCTATACACCCTGGGAGCACCAAAATGTATAGATATTTGAAGGAACATTTTTGGTGGGACAATATGAAGAGGGAGATTGCTGATTTTGTGTCGAGGTGTATGGTTTGTCAACAAGTGAAAGCTGGAAGGCAACATCCTGGTGGAGTATTGCAACCTATTCCCATACCTGAGTGGAAATGGGATAATATTACGATGGAATTTGTCATGGGACTACCAAAGACTCCTAGAAGGAATGATGCAATATGGGTCATTGTTGATCGACTTACTAAGTCAGCACATTTTCTGGCTATACGAGAGGATCTACCACTTGAATGTCTAGCAAGACTATATATTAATGAAGTTGTAAGACTTCATGGAGTACCCCTATCGATTGTTTCTAATCGTGATCCTCATTTTACTTCAAGATTCTGGAAAAGTATTCAAAAGGCCTTGGATACTGAACTTCATTTGAGCACTGCCTATCACCCTCAAACAGATGGACAATCAGAACGGACTATTCAAACCTTAGAAGACATGTTGAGATCATGCTCTCTTGACTTTCAGGGTATGTGGGATCAATACTTACCACTGGTAGAATTTTCCTATAACAATAGCTTCCATTCGAGTATTCAGATGGCACCATATGAAGCGTTATACGGAAAGAGATGTCGTACACCAACCTGTTGGGATGACGTTGGTGAAAGAAAACTTGTAGGCCCAGAACTGGTGGAGGAAACGGTGGAAAAGGTGAAAGTAATCCAAAATCACATCAAAGCAGCTCAAAGTAGGCAGAAGAGCTATGCCGATAATCGAAGGAAGGATTTGGAATTTCAAGTCGGTGATCATGTTTTCCTAAAGGTATCTCCATGGAAGGGAGTCATACGTTTTGGTAAGAAAGGTAAATTGAGTCCCAGGTACATCGGACCTTTCGAAATTCTAGAACGAATTGGGGCTGTAGCTTACCGATTGGCAATGCCGCCAAGTCTCTCCAAAGTTCACGATGTGTTCCACGTATCTCTGTTGAGGAAATACATGCCTGACCCAACGCATGTACTCACCTATGAGGAATTAGAGCTGGAACCCAATCTTTCCTATTGTGAAGAGCCCGTCAGGATTCTTGATGTGAGGGAGCAGGTGCTGAGAAACCGGACGACTCGTCTGGTGAAGGTTTTGTGGAGAAATCATAAAATGGAAGAGGCAACGTGGGAACCTGAGGAATTTATGATGAAAAACCACCCGAGTCTTTTTATGCAGTAATACCCTAGAAATTGTGAGGACGCAATTATTTGAAGGAGGGGAGAATGTAACACCCCAAGCTTCCACTGTACGTTTCCCTTCGAATAATGCAATAGCATGTGTTGTACGCAACCTCGAGCTCTAACACACACCACAACTAACTAAACTAGCCGTTGTGAATAGTAATACCTACTTTTTGAAATTTTATAAATTTTATTTATCAAAATGGACTTCATTTTTGGATTCGGAATATTGAAATTAGCCTATGTTGAATTTTTGGTATTTTTCTGAGAACTTCTAAATTTTTATGAATACTGAAAAATACTTAAAAACAACTTTTTTAATCAAAATAATTTATAGTGATAAATTATAATATTTAAAGGTTTTAAAGTATAATTAGAATATATTTTTACCATTTTATCCAATGGTGGTCATTAGAATTAATTTAACATTGAAATTGGACATAAACAATTGCCAATCTTTTGATATAAATTGTTTCTTAAAAACACGCTATTTGTTGTAACAGCGGGAATTAATTATAAAATTAATTAATACAACTTATATGTTTGGAATTTTTTAAAATAGAAATAATTTTTGAATTCGGAATATCAATTATAGCTTAGGGTGAAATTTTGGCCTTATTCTGAAAAACTTCAATTTTTGATGAATAGTGAAACCACTAAGTGGTTGTTAAAAACTGATTTTTCGTTAAAATGAAATATTACCACTTCTGTGATTTGATTTTCAAAAATACGACATACATGGTTGTAATTAAGAAGTAAAATGTGGTTCAATGAGACTAAAATAATTTTTTGGTGAATAGTAACTTTTAAGTTCTTAATCGCGATTAGAGGTAATTAGTGTAGTTTAAGGTAAAAACAATGTTTTAATAATATGATATGAGCTTGACACTTGTCCTACTCCTATTGGATGAGTCATGGCCGACCAAGACAACCCATGGGTCAACTTGGGGACCCCATGGAGCCACTTTAGTTGGAAAATGACATTAATATATATTTATTTAATGTTAAAATTAAATTGACACAAACATGAGTTGTTTTACTAAAACATTTTTTAAGTGGGGTTACACAAGTCCAAATTTTGACTATAAATATTCACTAGAAAGCTAAAAAGATTTCCTACATCATAGTAGTTTTTTTATAATTTTTAGACATTATATAAATTAAATTATTTATGACATCATTATGATGCAGCGATGACCTCATTATTTAACGATTTAAACAAAATGAGAAGATAATGAAAAATCCAAGGCTTACACTTGTCCAAAGCCTATTGAATGAGGATATTTCGAACCCTTATCACCTTATCCACGAATTATATAAGTGTGGGACCTTTAGAATCCGAAAAGCATTTTATAATAATGTAACATTTCAATCTTTCCAAAAGAGCCCCTCCTCTCTTCTTATAAAAGGCCCCCACCTCTACCACCTTATTCACACTTCCAAGCCTTTTGGTTCGGAAAAACTCTGCCCAAATACTCTCACAACTTCTCTCCCTTCATCCTAGAATCTTTACTTTAGTCATAAAGCCATCCTAAGGAGTCCTTTTGATCAAATCAAAAGGAAGAACCCGAAGAAGAGGTAACATTTTCATCACCCTCTTTCAAGTTTCTTTCTTCTTCCACTCCCTCTTTGTTTATTATTTCAATTCTAAAATTATAACTCCAGTATATTCTATATACTGTGATGTTATTATAAATATGGAACAACCATATTCAGTATTCTACCCATCATTTGAGTGACATGTCACCATACGTGCGTACGTACGGCTTACCGTCTCCACGTCGTGGTGTAATTGTTATTCAATATATTATTATTTAGATGGGTATAATAATGATATGTAATTCATGTAAATAATAAATATAACATGATAATGATTCTGTATATATGATATACTATCCAATTATATATTATTTTAATATCAAAATAATGATATTGTCGCTCGTGCGTACGTACGGACTACCGTCTCCACGAACGCGATGAGATTCATTCTCCGTCGTATCCATTCAAGTATAATTATCATTTGATTATTTAAAAATAATGTTTAAGGACATGATATCATTCTGAATATGAATAAGATACAACCTATCCATGAAAAACACGACTTACATAACAAAACATATAAAAGAAAACGAGTAAGTTAACACCCGAAACAACGATAAATCTAAGATATTGTTAACAAAGCAATGTTAAAAGATCATATATGATATCATATGAATATATATGATTCTTGTATAATTTAATAACAATTATTTCACCATTATACAGGAGGTTAACCTACCCCAACCAAGGAAAAGTACAAGGTAAAGGTTTACTTCACAACCTCTTCATTATCCAAGGTTGTTTATACATAATTATCTACTGGGACCTCATTATCATCCACGTCCATGTTTCATAAAAATGTCTTTCAAATTTTTTTTACTATTAAATGGAAAATGTGTTAAAGTCATTTACACCCTTATACATTTTTGAAAGTAATCTTACCGTAGTTTTCCAAACAATGTACTTTTTGACCTCTTTGACAAATTTAAGGTAAGAATGTTTTTTTTAACTTATACGGCGGGTGCGGCTATTTTCCGCCATTATAACTTCGTCGAAGCTTCCCTAATAAGCTTATAAGAATATCTTCAAAGTAAATGTATTATTTTATAATTATGGGAATTTTAAATGATTTCAAAAAGGAGAGATATTACTCTCAAATAGATTTGATTTCATCCATGTCAACATCCTTTGATGGGTTTTAAGTTTAATTGAAATTGATTTATGATACAAAACTTCCATTGAATATTTTGTGAAATATTTGACTATGGATGTGTTATTTTTATACCATCCATAGATTATGGAGAAATTGTTGACATTTCGTATGCTAGTTTTAATACGAATATTTATGTTATGTTTAAACCTATTCATATGAGGAATGTATTGGACTTAATATGTGACGGGTGGAGACCGCTATAGCTCCTCGATGCATCGGTAGGTCTCATGAGACAACTAGACGTGGAATTGGCCGAGGCCCTTTCCCAATTTGATTTATGGTTTTGGCCGAGGCCTTAATCATTTTAGACGTCTTGGCCGAGGCCTTGACAAAGTGTTTCAGAATGTCTGGCATTATACATTCCCTCATTATGAAAGTGGTTATTGATATTTCATGTGATTATTCGTCTAGTAGAATATCCATGTGAGCAAGTGATGGAATTATTTTATTTTACTTTTTCCATATTATGCCGAAGTTCAAGTTCAATAAGGCTTTTGTTTTAGTTATACATTGCCTTAAATGCTTATGTTTTCTTATAAAAGCTTTCGCAATATTGTTATCCTTACTGAGCATCTGAGCTCACCCCTTTAAATGTTTTAATGTTTTCCAGGATGTGAAGAAGTGTATTATGACTGACTTGCAATAATAGTCAGTGAGGATATGAGTGTGGACTATGAAGACCATGTTATTGTAGTTTGTTTACGTTTTGATTTAATGAAAGACTTATGAATGTATCTAGTGTTTCCAAGGCTACTAAACTAATCGGTCTTTCGAGACTTGATCTTTTGTGATCAGGCCAATGTTACGAAGTAATGCACCGACTCTGGGTAGCTGGGGTCGGGGCGTTACACTGGATTATGTGGAATTGAGTCACACTCTTAAATAAATGATTTAGAAACCATAAAATATATTATAAGTTTTAGAGGATTCACAATTGATTTATAAAATAAATTAAATAAACATAAAATAAAAATATTTTAAATAGAAAACAAATATTTTTTTCTAGGATACCAGTTATAGTATTTCTTACCTAATATTAGGATCCTTATGATGTCATAATACACACTGTATATTTATATGAAATTTAATTTTTATCCAAAAATTCAACTATCATAGAAAATTATGGAAAATTCTCCATCTGATAATTATTAAGTTATGATTCATAAAATAATATTCATTTTGTCGAAAAATTCCAATTATTAAAATATTTACTTTTAAAATATGAATAATAATTTATAGGAAAATATTGCGGTTTTTGACAATAATAATTTTTGAACCCTTATAAAAATTATATTTTAATTCATAAAAACTATATGATCATTTATATTTAATTAAAGTTACATAATAATAATATATTGTTAATATATTATTTATTTTTTCAAAATACATTAATTCATTTATGTGAATGCCTTAATTGAATTTTAATATTACAAAAAATCAGAGTTTGTGTTTATTTAATCAAAGTCCAAATCTTTTATAAATTAACAACAATAAGAAGTAAATGTAACCATTATTCTATTGAAAATAGTGTACAGACTTATAATTATAGGGTTCTAATAAATATACCTTTAATAAAAAAGAAAACAACATAAGGGTATGGTTCAGGGTGGTGGTACTTTCTTGTGGTGCTTCAATATACATGGTTTGGGCTGTGATATCAATGAGTTTGAACTTCTCCCATAAACAGTTTCTCTCATTCTTAGGTTATTGGATATAATTTTGGGCGTGGTCATGGGAAAATCCCAGATATGATATCTCCCATGAAATATCTAAAAAATTGTCTTTATATCTTACAATCCTACTAGTTAAGGCAATCAATTCCTTTTTTTGTGTCAATTAGATTTATCAAAACCCTATATTTATACTTGTCATGTCATCACTGTTCAATATATATATTATCAATGGTAAATATTGTTAACAGTCTTTTAAATATGATAGGATGAAATAATACCAAATAATTTCATGTGTTATCTATAACCAAAATATTTAAAAATAAATTTAAATAAAATCATAATTGGGAATTTGTTTATAAAATCTCTGTTCATTTCATATTCCATCTGAACAACTCACCCCAAAACATTTTATTTCATGCATGACAAAAGAAGATGCAATTCAAAATAATTAACAAGTTCTTCGAATGATTCATGTATACTCAGACATTGTCCATTCTTGGGCCTTGAATAAAATCTCAGAAACTATACCATCACATAAAAAGTACATCTCTCCCAGTGAAGTAAAATCTTACTATAACAAAAAAACATCAATAATAATAATCCAACCCTGGGAACTTGGGTATTCCCCTATACATGGGATAAATAATATCATGAATAATCTATTTTCCATAGACCAACTATTCCTAATATCATATATACCTTATCCAAATAGTAATAAAAAATAAAATAAATTAAAACACCATTAATACCACTTTGTAACATCCCAAACAAGGTGTTGCATCCTGGTACCTCGAGCCAATTGGTCACATGACCTTAAGCACACGTCCTAAAATTCCATTTGACTCTCACTAGAAGTGAGGGTCTAATATAGATCATGGGTATATTATACCCTATCAATAAAATAATATCAACAGTTGAAATAAACATGAAATTACCAAATGAATCAAAATATTAACCAGATATCATACCATGACAATGAATACAAAAATACATGATAATACCAATGTAAGAATACAATGTCAAAAAAAGTAGGTATTTCATAACATATAATTGTTAACTATCTAATGAAAACACCAAAAAATTAATTGAAAACTCCCATAATGTCCTGACATCATGTTTGGTTCTATCATCCATGCTCCATCTCACATCATCCCTCTCAAATAGGGCTCTTTCTGTTACCTTATCATGAAAAAATGAATTTTATTCGTGTAATAATCATGAAGAACGAGTGGGGTGTGAGTAAAACCTTGTTGGACACCACCAAAAGTGTCTAAATCTATATTCATTCTGAAATATTGTATGCCATTGTATAATAAACAATGCACAATAAACAATGTAATGGGTTATCTCATTTCAATATTATTTAATTAAGAACATAAATATCTTAAGTTAACGATGGCACCAAAACCATAAATACAAACATGGTCTTGTGTTGTAGTCTGAACTATTTATCATCAAAAATCACAATTCATTATGTCATGGGATTTCATAAATCATTCAATTATAATTTCATATATAGGAAACTTGGAACTATGGTCTAATGCTAATGTCTTGGGCCTAGAATGTAATTTCTAGCACCCCCGTGGGTATTTGGAATATTATTTACTTCCCCACATATCATTTTTATCACATATAGGTATTTGGAGAATCAATATGTGTCCCAGAATCATTAACACATGTATGCAATTGGTGACTAGAATTTCTTGTCTAGCACCTTATTGTTATTTCGAGCATTAGTCCATGTCCCACACCTCATTTACCAATCAAGGCAATATATCACATATAACACATTTATAATTTTTTTTAATAATTTACCCCATTATATGTTATACACATAATGGTGAACCATTTCAATATAAAAAATCATGGTTTAGCACTTTAATCGCATGTAAATATGATAAAAATTTCACTATTAATCCATTTAACAACATTCAAACATATAAAGCATTATGTCTTCATGGTTAATACAACCACCCATTAATTCCCATTATCAATCAATTCCACAGTCCCATTAGTTGAAAATTTTCAAAATTCTATATTCCAATAATTCAATAATCTCAAAAGACCATCAATTTCATAATTCCATGAATTATTTGAACTAATTAATTAATCAAATTAAAAACTCAATTACAAAACTTGGGAATTAAAATTCTTCTATTTCATACATGAAATTATAAATAAACACTAAAAGAAGTAATATTTAAATCACCAACCACAAGATCATTGATGATAATTCTCCAAATGGAAATCCCTAAATTTAACCATAATGATTAAATTCACTATGGTTTAGTAGATCTAGTACCAAATACTATGATCAAAATAAAATGGTTTTAGATAAATTAAATCCTAGATCTAAACCATAACCAACAGTGGGTAAAACATTTAACTTAATCTGAAAAGAGATATATGAATATAGATAATCATCTAGGGAAGAAATAACATACCAGTGAAGAGATGATCCTTCAATTTGATATTTTATTTTTCACGAATGGGGTTCGAGTCTCCTTGAATGTAACTCCTTGATATTTTATGATTTTTTTAAATTAATTAAATATTTTTTAAAATTTTAATTTCATGAAATTATTATATTAACTTTATCTACATGGAACACTACATTTTTCTTGTGTTATATAAAATGTGTAGATCCTTCGGTAACTAGTGTGACATGAAAAATCGAGTTTTATCAAACTAAAATATAAATTAAATATTACAATTAATAAAATATTATAGTAACCACATAGCCATTAGAATAGATGTAACTAATAAGATTAAAAAATGTGTGAAAATATTATTTTCACATGTATTCAAAATGATTAATTTGGTTATCAATTAGTTGTTAATTAATTTAATAACTATTTGAAAATAATGAAATTCATTTTCTAAGAAAACAAATTTTTATTGATAAATAGAATTTTATCTCAATAAATTAAACAATAAACATTAGATGACTATTTTAATGAAATTATAAATATTACATATTCAATAAATATTTTTTATACTTATACAATCAATTTGGTAGGCATATGGTAAAAACGATTCAAAATTATATGAATAATAAAATTAACTTTTCTAAAATGTAATTTTACATCTTTTTAATGGATAAGGTAATATAAATATAAATTTTTAAACTTTTATAATTTTTATTTTAATACATATTAATTTTATAAAGTAGAATATAAAAATTTACTTAGGGTGAGTTGTTAGTAGTTTTCAGAAAGGTTTCATATTTTGATAAATAGTGAAAAAACACTGAATTTTAATTGAAAATTACATTTTAATTTTATTTAATTATATATATATAATAAAAATTTTAAATGGGATTTGAAGGATATTTAGTTATATTATGAATAAATTATTTAAATTATTTTCATTTTAACCGATTTCATATTGAAATTGGACATAGAAATATTTCAAACTTCTTAATATTTTCGCTTAAAAAAAATTTTCACGACATGCTTGTCGGATTAATTTTAAATTAATTCTTGAAAATTTTGTGTTAGGAATTTGGAAAAATGGATTCCATATTTTTAGTCATAATAATTTATAATTTCTATAAAAGGAAAAATTAGTTTGTTATCGAAAATATTAGTGAAATTAACGAAAATTAATTATATTGATTGCGGAAAAAATTAGTTTACCTCGTGGTTACATTTTAATATTGAGAATACAAATGACATATAAATTTGTCCAAAAGCCATTGGAATCCAATATTTAGAACTTATTTCCATTTATTTCAAATTTAATGAGTTATTGGGACACTATTTCCGGAAATTGATCTACATATTATGTTAATTATAGAAAATTACAAAAAGGAATCTTCCTTACTGTAAACATTTATAAAGCCTTGAGATATTGACAAAAACACCATGTTTTCAGTTATATACATTATTTTAAAAGGTAATGCATTTTTCATAAACATATTAATTTATATTTAATATTTATATATGAATCATTTATACTAAATTCTTAAGGAATGCCGAATGTGTTAACTATTTAATTATTAATTATCCAAAATTAATGATACTAAAAATATTAAAAGTGAATTAAATTGATTGAATTAATTTCCTTCATTTATTGAGGAATACATAATTATAAATAGGTGTGAACAAAAATATATTCAAATTATATAATTTTCATTATATTTTTTAAATTCAAATTAAGTAAATAATGTCAATATTGACATTAGTTTAATTTATAAATAATGATATCTTATTAAAATATTTAAAATTTAAAAATACTATATTATGAAAAATGATTTATAGCTGTTAAAAAATATATAATATGTTTTATTAAAGGACCAATGTATTTTTTATAGTGAACATATTTACATATATATATATAGAAAACACATTTTGAGCATGGTTCGGGATAAAATAATGTTTTTTCACGTAATATGAGTTGCTGTTAAAATTAATTTCAAACACACATGTTATTATTATTTTTTAAAATTTGATAACAAATTTAGAATTCTGTGGGTCTATATTATCTAATAAATCCCACTTTAATTTGTATTTATTGTTAATTTACTTAGGTTATAAAAAAGGTTACCTTAATAAAAACCAAAATGATAAAAGTAGGGAAACATATATGCTAAGGATAAAAATTATAATAATGTACTTATTTTTGTGTGGTGGAGGTCTAGATCGACCATAAGTACAATTTAATACATTATATTTCAATTTTGGAATAACTTTATCTATGTGGGACCTCTTAATAGTGTTTACCATCTAGTATTTACAAAAATGACACCACACTTCCTTTATAAAAAGGAATTCACTCATTGCTGTCCTCACACCTCTTAAGCCACTTTAATTAATCCCAAACCATACCAAATAAAAGGATAAATTATCTACCATCATACCAAATGCCTCATCTTTGGTATAAATCCTTCTAGCAATTCCCTTCGGTGAAAACCAATAGGAGTTACCCAAAGAAGATGATATTTGAATGTGTACAAGGAACGTTAAGACTCAGGGTATGGAAATTTTGTATCTCTTTCTTATATTCATGAGATAGAAGCCATATTCATCACAAATTTAGTTTATGTGGTGTATATAATTACCTAATACATGTTATATTATTAATTAAATTTATTTCATGATATTAAATGTTTCAATTGATTTTACTATTTTATGGGGATCACGATTCCAATTTTACTCAAGTAGAAAGGGGTTTCTCATCTCACTTTTATTTTTTTGAGACTTCTCCCTTAATCACAACTGATTTATTTTTATGCGGTGTATATATATACCATGATTTCATTATATTATAATTATAAAAAAATTATAGGTATTTACATATCAATTTTATATCATTCCTTCATGTATTTTATGGTTCAAAAGTTACCAAATCTCTAAAGTATTTTTTGTCCCAATTTTCCTTCTTCAAGATACATGCCATGTTATCCACCTATATTTATACATGGGGTGCATATAATTAAATTTTACATGATTTATAATTCATATCATATAATTCATGATATTTTATGAGTAATGCACTGTTATCCTCTAATGGAAAGTTTTATTCAATGCTACAAAAGTTATAATAGTTTATTGCAACAATCTCGTTATTTTCAGGCTTTTTTAATATTATGCTTCAATTGATGAAATATTATGATCCATATCTCAATAAAACTCAAGATATTTCTTATTCTATGTTTATTAAATATATATTTATTTTTTAGTTCCATTTTCCACTCTTTGGTACTTAATAAAAATAAGAAATCTTTTATATGAAAATCAAACATTATCTCTCTCTTTTGTGGGAAATATGGGTTATTTAAAATTAATATTTTAAAAAATTGATTTTTAAAAATGTAATAATATTATATGATATTTAAAATAAATTTTAACCCATGCCTTACCATTAGAAAG
The DNA here is from genome assembly GCA_963277665.1 of Viscum album. Taxonomy (NCBI): domain Eukaryota; kingdom Viridiplantae; phylum Streptophyta; class Magnoliopsida; order Santalales; family Viscaceae; genus Viscum; species Viscum album. Next base: position 713,817,585 of record OY728160.1, read on the forward strand.
GGTTAAAAATAAATATTCATTTCATATTTTGAGGGAGGAACATAGTTTTATTCTTTTTAAGGTGAAAATGGAATTATTTTCATGTACAAATTTCTCTTCTATAAACGTTGTCACTTAATTTAATATTCTTTTACAAGTTTACATGATAATTTTTTAAATAAATTATTTTCTAAAAACTTTTTTAAATACATTTTTTATGTTGTTTTAATAAAAAAAAGGTTTTAAAAAAGGTTTTAAGTTCAATAATTGTTTTAAATGATTTTCATAGTGTCCTTTAAATGTTTTTAAAGTTATTTTCAAAGAAAATTATTTAAAATTTATTTCAAGAGAAATTTATATGTTTTAAAATATATATTAAGAAAACAAAAATTAAAAATATTTTCTAGGTTATATTATAATTTTTAATGGAAATGGTTTTTGAAAATGTTTTATGTTTAAAAATTGTTTCAAATGATTTTAAAATCATTATTTATAAGTTTTCAAAGGGTTTTTATATAAAAATGATTTAAAAATTGTTTCAGTTTTTTAAAAGTGAATTAAAATAAGTATTATTTTCGTTAATAAATTATTCAAGTAATATTTAAAAATCCTTCTCCATCTAATATGTCATTAATTGATATAGTTTATGATTTATTTGGGACATGATCCCAGAATAATATTAAATTTATTTCATTAATGGTTTATGTTTTTATAGAATGATGTTTCAGAAATTGATTTATATTCGATGAGATATATTATTTTAAAACCCACTTCATTTCATGGATTATTATTTCATGAAATTATTTAAAAACCTATATATTTTTTCGAGGTTATTATCTGATGAAATGATTATGATACCCATTTCATTTCATGGGTTATGATAATAGGTTTATAAATATCATATCTGTTTATCTTTAATTATATGATAAATGATTTATTATATTGTGGCACACATATATATATATTATTTTATTATGTGATTTGTGGGACCTATATATCCTTCCAATTCACTAGTTAAAGACAAATATCTCCTGAGATAATGATGGGAAACACATCGACATGCTTGATCTACTATGGGATTAATGGGAAAATTGATCCACTATGGGATGAAGGGGAAAGCCGGTCCACTATGGGAATAATGGGGAACTATACCACTTATAAGAGAGGGACTGCAATTGGAGATGGAGGTGCTTCATGACTAGTAGGTGTAGTTCCCATGAAGTTCTTGGATATGGTTTCAATGTTCTTTAACATATAGAGAATAATGTTACATGTTTATGTGCCTTCTAAAAATTCTATGTATTATTTATATGTTATTTTCTCATGTATTATGCTCATTATTACCATATGATTTATGTCTTACAAACATATAATCTTTATTCTATGACTCGTGAATGTGATATTTTGTATGTATGGAATCCTCATAAAATGGTATTCTCCTATTCTAATACATTTATGTTAATGTTATGCTTACATATCTCCGTTATTTATAGTTACTCATCATCTTATGTCACCCTTTGTTATGTTTCCTTCCCTAGGTTATGTAGAAAGATTTTAATTTGACGTATGAGGGGAAAGATCTCGGTGGGAAAAATTTAACATCATTCAACAATATGGAATATTTTTTCCATGTTTCCAAAGACAACATAATATTACTATACTCAAGTATTTAATTTTGTAATGTGCTAAATATTAATATAAATTGATATGATATCCATGTATGTAATGCTTAGGTCACTATATTGTAACACTATATAAAGATTCAAAATCTACAGGAATTATTTTCATCCTAATATTGGTTGTTTACGCACAATAACTAGGGGTTCAAGAATTTTAAAAAAAATTGGAGGAGTAAAAACCCCTGTGAATGGTTTCGTGGGATTAGGCACACGGTTTTCAAAAAAACACTCCCTAACCATTCATATTATCTTAGGGGAACAATGTTTTAATTTGGTAGGAACACATTTTGAAATATCATGCGCTAACCATCCACATACACTCCATCTAGAATTACATGGTATGATGGGGGTAGGCATATGATTTTGGAAAACCAATTTCCAAAAGTGCACTCCCCCTTTTTCTCCCAAAATTCATAAATTTCACTTGAAACACCATAAAACTAAAACCCACCAAATTTGTACCCAAAAAAGGGTAAAATAGTATGTGTAAGTGTAAAGGATTCACATACAAAAAACGTTAGGAATTAAAATATTACCCTTTTTCTAGTGATAAAATTCACTAAGAATGATAATTCCTCCACACAGAACTCACATTTACTATAATTTTTATATAGTTTTTCTCCTTGTAATGTATTTATCATTTTATTGTAATGTTCCTAATTTTCGTCCCAACTCATATAGTATATTATAGTATCATATATATAAACTAAATAAAATTTGTTGAGGGAATCTCAAAAGACTCTATTCAATAGGTCCATGAAAAGTGAAAGAGCATTAGTGTGTCAAATGAAAATAACTACAAAAATCATAGTGCACAAACCACGTTTTAAAGATACCTTTAGGAATATCATCTTTATTAAACATTATTTAGTGATATCCTAACCAAAGGACAACTATATAAAAATACATGGCCCCATGTAGTTTATCAAACAAGTCATTTATCCATAGAAGGTGATAATTTTTCTTTACCATGATTTCGATGACCTCACGATAATCAATGAAGACACACATTGATTTATTCTTCTTCATGAAAAAAATTACCACCATACCTTCATGGTGAATAATTGGGGTGTATAAAATACTTTTCCAGATTTTCTTTTCAACACTTTTTCAGTTATTCCAACTCAATGGTGGTCATCCTATAAGGATTATTTGATATAGGTAAAGATAAAAGTATTTGTTGAATTGATAACTAATCATCCTGTATGTAAGGAAGAATTAAAAATTATTAGGGAAAAAATTAGTGTATTCCCACACAATGGCAATTTATTGAAGAATTATCATCTCATTTTCATCATTCATTTGAATTACATATGATTTAACACAAGGAAACAATATCCATTCTTGAGAAGGATACTCCTAAAGATATCCATCCTCCTCCTTACATTTGTATAGGATTGGAGGGTGCCTCATAATGGGAAGAGTGATATACCTTACCTGATATTTGATGTTGTCTTTATATAATGATATCCAATCCATTCCCAATATTGAATCGAAAATTCACCCAAAAAAATCATGGAAGTATAACTGGGTGGTTTTTTTAAAAAAAATTGAAAGGGAAGGAGTTATATACATTTGATGCAATAAATTCCCCATTCACGACTCTCATAGATAACTCAACATTCATATTTTTATTGGGTGTCTATATTTTTCTACTATAAATGAAATTATACATGAATGAGAAAAACTAAAATAATAATGTTTGTTTTTTATCATTGAACTAACAACCTGTGAACTTATCCCCACATCACTGTCAAGATCTACCATAGAAGTAGTGATTTAATTTTAGCTTCCATGCTACCATCAAGGTTGTTTTTCAATTTCATAGATAACCCTTGGATTATGGGATTGGATTGTATATTTTTTCCTTCCAACTGAATCATTATACATACACATTGTTTTAATATAAAACTTCCTTTATTTATATTTATTAGTTGGATTATTCATATCCATTATGAAATTATTAGTATGATTCTTCTATTTACCACATTCAAATCATCTCCTAGTACTCATTATAAAATTCTTAGGATGGTTTTTCAACACATTTTCTTGTGGGATGCTGGGGTTTCATTCCTCCCTAGGATTTATCTATTTATCTTCCCGTATAAAATCTATTTTTCTCTTATTCTCATCGAGAAATATAGACCATTGAGAGTCTCAAATATCCATCTCAAACGTAATAGAACAACATAAAATCTCTTCATATTATTCAAATTCTTCAATCACAATTTATTTTCATTGACTCGGCTTTAATCCACTGAATAAGTGATCTAAATGGATTCCACTGTTAATGAAAAATCAGGAGGCATGTCAGTCATACATTGTGATGTTCTCATCATACACCGAAAAAGACTCATCTTCCTTTTTCATCAGTAAAAGGAACTCACAATAAATATTAAGATGGAGAGCTCATAGGAAATATTTTTTGAAAAATATTTTCTTGAATCCTTCCCATTCCCTGGAATCAATATTATCTTTCCACATTGTGTTCGTTATTAGTCTTCACCACTGATTTGCTTCTCTATCAAAATGATCTACCCATAGTAAACATTTTTATTATTTAGTGAATTGATGGATAGAGTATATCATCTCAATGGAGTTAATCTATTCATCCATGAAAAGGATATCTAAAGATCCCCTAGAGGTTGGAGGCCTTTTTCACATAAATGATCTGATGGAATCTTGATATTTCTTATGTGATAGATGTTGTTCCACATGGTTTAAGTTAAAATTAATAACATGAGAACGTTTAATCTATAATTTCATAATGTTTTGATCTCACATTCCCATTATCTTTTTCTTCCAATTAAAAAAATTATCACCTTTTCTATCACATTAGTTGTTAGCACAAGTTCTTCTTTTTTACATCCATTGTCTATAAAATAAAAATAATATTTTAGGGGGTTGAATACATAGATAATGATTATATAAAAAGGAAACGAAAAAAATATAGTATAAATTAATAAATAAAAAGTGTATCATAATTTATGATTCCCAATGGTCAATATATGTTATCCTTGGTGATGCAATTATCCCATGGTTTTTTACTAAAGTTATCTAGTCCTAATCCACAATAAATAACTAGATCATTATATTATACAAACTATAGCTACCCTATACATTTACACATATTATTACATTATGTGAAGAATTAATATACATTAAATAAAAACCCAAGATCATAAAACTTGTGTCTTTTGAATACTAGGAACATAATTAAAAAAGTTGATACTAGAATAATACTATATCTTTTAGTATACATATTGAGATCCTAAATCACCTATATATCTTATAACTACATAGGATAACATGGGAAATATCAAGAAAAAAGTGGTGAGAAAAATTACCAATAAGAAAGAAAATATAGAAATAAAGCATAGATCCTGATTTAGATGGAATAACATGACAATATAAAAGCAATGGATTGTGAACAAACATATAGGGGTGTAAAACAAAGACTGGTTATATAACTTTCAAAATGTTTCACATTAGAAAAGTTATCGGGAAAAAAAGAGAGTTTAAAGAGGATAAATATTTATTTATTTAACTAAAACCAGAAATAAAATATAATTTTTTTTCATGAATATATAACAATTTTTGTAAAATATTTTTTTCTGATGAAATTTTAATGAGTGTACATGAAAATGGGTAAGAAACAGAGATGTTCCTTTAAATATGGGTATCGTTTTGAGAGGAATTTAGTATTGAGCCTTTTAAAACATGTATTTACATATCAAAGAATGATGAATGGATATATATGTTTGTGTGTGTGTGTTTGGATCATATATACATAATTTATGTATGAATAATGAATATTTAAATTGATGAAAACAAAGTTGAATAATATCCCAAATAAAAAATTAATGTTTGGATAGATCTTTTACCTTATGCCTGAATGCATTATGAAATTTCACATAGTGTCCAAGATAATGAAATTATATTCATTAGTTTATTAATTATGATAATATTAATGTTATATTTTATTTATTAAAATTTTATTATGTTAATTTATGCCCATTTAGATTTGATATAAATTTCTATTTTGTTGTTTTAGGAGCATTTGTTTCATGGTTTCATGGTCGGTTCACTTGTGAATATTTATAGATGTTCTTATAAACTAGGAATAATACTCTGGAATGAAATTTTAATGGAATTAATGCACTTCCATATGTATAAACGATCCCTTATAACCTTTTTTATGATGTATTCACAATTCATTTAGTAAAACATTTGTGATAAATAGTTAGTTTATTTTTTTCATTTTTCTAACCCTGTCAAACTAGTTTTGTTTTATTTAATATTTGGTATTTATATATATATATATATATGATTTTCAACAAATAAGATGAGTTTTTATATAAATATAAAATTTTTTCCCATAAAAATATTTTTTTAACCATTATATAAGGATGTAATGGAAAATGAAAACTCATTATCGACAAAGATGGTTAAAGACCATAATTTGGATAATGGTTTCAGTTCATTGAAAAATAGGTGATGAGAAAAACATTGGATAAAATCCATTACACTATAAATATGACATTACAATATATAATTTTTACTATGTTTATTATAATTTGATTGATGAATGAGGTTAGGTGTAATTATAATTAGAAAATTAATTTAAATTGGGAGTTTTTGAATGTTACGAGTTGTATATAACCTCAATAGAGGACCCCCTAAAAAACATGAAATTTTTTTTATAGACCAAAAAAAATTAGACACGGGGAATGTGAGGAGGATAATTTTTTTAGATATTTTGATGGAATCAAGTCCTATATGTTTTAAGGAGAAAGGGTGGTGAGGGTTGATATTTATAATTGGTAGAGGGCGTTCTTTTTTATTATTATATTGATTTGTTTAATATTTGTGTAAATGCTATAAATTATTTGGATCATTTTGTCAATATAATTAAAATGGTTAATTTGAGTTAAAAATAATTTGTTCTTATTGAATCCATGACTAAAAAATTCATGTATTTGGACTATATTGTTAAATACAATAAATTTTCGTATTTCACTATTCACAAAATTCAAATATTTTTAAAAAAAATAAAAAACTCACTGTAACCATATTTTTATGTGTAGATTTAAAAAATGGAATCCATTTTCTAAAAATTAGTTTCTACATATGTTTGATTTAAATTTTAAAAAAAATCTCTATTTATTCAAAAAATAATGATTTTAATACTTTAATTTGATTTTATGACCCTTTGAAAAATTATTTATGATCCAATAAAATAATATTTTAATTATAATTAAACATAATATAATTTTTTTATTTATTTATGAATATAATATTTATCTAAAATATGAATAATTATTATAAAAATTTAAATAAAAATATTTTGTTTTACAAAAATACCAATACATAATTTTTTATTTATAAAACAATCATTAACTTTGAGCATGATATAACTATATCATATTTTCATTTTATAAGATACATAAAAATCTTTTTTGAAATTTCTATTGGTGAATTTACTATTATAATGGTTAGATTACTATTAATAATTGTCAGATTACTATTTCAACTATTAGGTTATTATTCCAATAATAAGATTACTATTCCAACAATAAGATTTATAATGGTCATATGGGTTTCCTACAACCAATAAATACATAATATTCCACTCATTATTTGTCCATTTATATTTACTCTCTTGTTTAATTATAGTTTGATATTCAAAATGAATAATGTATTATTAACATTATGTTTTACTTCCTAATCATTATTTATGAGTATCATCATTCTAGTGGATCGAGTATATCGAAATTATCCAAGTTATATTCCCTTATTTTCTATTTACATTTCTTCTATATTTTTTTGCATTCTTATTAGTTTATTTGATGATTAATATATTATTCTTCATTAACGAGAATAATGGTTTGGTTTCTCTCTATATGATGCTTGTTCTTTATGAGAAGTTTATAAGAAGTGAAATTCCATTGAAAAACATTTTGGACCATAAAAAGGTTATCCTTCCCTTATATGGACTGTCTTGATATTTTTTTTTCATTTTATATTCCATTTAAATTATTTAAGACAATATAATTAATACTTGTCCTGATAAAAAATGATATAGATTTTTAAATTTAAACATAATTAAATTATTATTAATCCCCACTATATTTCAAAACCCAATACCCCTCTCCATTTGTTTCATAATATCATATACCTTAAAATTTCTGGTGGAAAGGACCCATATTCCATTCTTATAACCTAGAAAATTTTCTAAAAAATATTTGAAGTGTTTTAGGTAGGAATAACATTCCATCTATATTAAATTAATGTTCCCTGATCTGTTTAGTGAACTCCCAAATCATGAAATAGTTATTTATGGTTTGTTAAACTATTTCATATTAGTTACCCCATGTCATTCTTGGATATTAAACCCTTAATTGAAAATATGTAATTCTACCCAAAACATTATTCTTAAATTTTATACAATAATGGAAACCACCAGAACATGGGGTTGTTAAGAACATTAAACTATGTCGTTAAATATAACTTATGTAGTTAAATCGTAAACCATAATAATAATTTAGTTTGAGTGAGTTTTGTAATTTTTCATAAATACAATTTTTTTCATTTCACATGCCTTGTTAATATTAATTATATTTTCTTATGTTATTAAATAATAATGATAAAACCTTTATCCATAATCCAATTATATTTTATTCCAACATGCATGCTGGTTAAATAATTTTTTTGGTGATCAGGCAATATTTACATACGTAAACAATTTCCATTGAATCTGACCAAGAAAAAATATATATGGAATGATCAATAGATTAACTATTGGTTAGCTTATCTATAAGATGATAAATTAACCCTCATCCCTCGGGGAAAACACTTTAAACTGTATCTTGGTTCATATTGTAGTATTCCACCATGGATCCTATGTTGTTCCTCAATTGGTTTCACCTTTATTCCATGAATCAGATAGAATTCACTAACTTAGGAGATCCATCCTTAAATAATATTTTACTCACATGTAGATAAGGGGATCCAATGGATTTGATAATGGGTGTTTTCATTTAATAATCCATGAGAACACATTACCTTATCTAGTAAAGAGAAGGGGACAAATCACATTCCATCTAAAATATTTTAACGATAATATAATAAAATAAATCAATAATACATAAGGGATGTTGTAATATCATTATCATACACCCAAAAAAGAATGATAATTAATTTTAAATCGTGTTAAGAATTAATTTGAATAAATTTTTAACAAAGATAATGTTCCATTAAATAATCAAACTAATTCAATTTATCGTAATTCCATACTACCATCCTTAAAAAATGATAATATTTTTTTTAAAAATAGTTTTATTTAATATTAATGTTGTACACAAGTATACATGAAGGTTACCTCATGTGTTAATCATGATATAATCATCTAAATTAATTTAATATATAATTTTTAATACTATTGTATGGAATTTAATGTTGAATGATCATCAAATAGAACACTTAATAAATAGGTATAATTATAATTATAATTCTCCTTTCTTTAAAAATTTTAAATAACTACTAACTACAAACTACAAAATATGTACAAATGCATATGATGTGTACATGATTTCATTTAAACATTCATTGCACAAGCCGGGGGTCTGGTCTTGTTTGAGGTATATGATGTGTACTAGGAATACATTAAATAAACCCTTGTATTTCATTGAATGTCAGTACCCATGCAGGGAATCCAATATAAAGACACAAGGGACACAACATATACTAACCCTCGAGATAAAGTGGACTACATGTTGTGGGTAGTTGTTACATGATTTCTATTTCTTTATGCCATGTGCCAGCCCATTCAAAAATATAAGACACTCCAATTTATTCATATACTAAATTTTATTTCATTGAATATGACCTAATAGAGTAATATACATGAGATGAAAACATACACTTCATGTAGTTTGGATGTACATGTTTTTTACTCTAGTTTTTTTAGATAGAGCCATTGGAAACTCCATATGGTGTGAATCAAATGCTTATTTTTTTAATCATTAAACTATTACAAGTTATGGTTACAAAAATGTTTAAATAGAATAGAAATTTTCTTTGGATAATAAAATAATTTTTTTAAATAAAATAAAATGAAAACATGTGAAACCCATAAATGAGTAATACATAATTATAAATGTAATATGAGATGGATCTGATACAACTTAATGGTTCCAAGAACAGTGAAATCATCCCATGTTGATATGAATAACATATATTTTAGTCATAAATCATGTGTAATTTTTTATATTAAATATAAAAATTTCAGGTCTAATGAAAACTATAGATTAAATCACTATATAATGAATATGGAACCATGTGAAATGGATTATCACATGTAATTTATAATTAATTTATAAACAAAATATAGAATTAACATAACATGTAATTCTCTCTTCATTGATAATTAGTGGAGTATATATCATCCCACCATCATTGCACTATAGGATCCAATTGTATAATCTCACTAGTAGTGATAAAAACATGTTGTAAATTATCTAAAAGATGCGAAAGAATTACTGAATTATATCCTAACTGATCATGATCTCTATCACTGTTTGTGGTTTCCTGCCATAGAATTATGCTCAAGAGGAAGAAATATTAAAAAAAATCTTGGACTAAGTGAACAGGGAAGGATAGAACTCTATATCTCTTATTTTATCTATATGTATTGAAAGAGAGAGAGATAGTTTCACTCAATCAATGTCCACAAAATTTTGTTTTAGGAATGATATATGAGTAGATGTCTATTCTAGATGTTTTAGGGTTGAAAATGGAATAGTTTACCTTTTCTATATATATAATACTTAATTGGCCTCAAGTCCAATAAAAATAATAATTTAAATATTAATCACATGGAAAGTGAAACACTATTAAGAATATATAATTAATCATAAATTATATTATTTCTAATCATACCATTAATATTGAACAACATCAACTAATCGACATTTACAAACACTCAAATAATGACTATTTTTTTAATAATAAAATTTCACATCATTATTATATAATAAAAACAAGAAATATTACATTGTGTAAAATTTTAAACAAATATTCATTATTATTATTTAACTCACTTATTCATTATAATAAACTATAATGAAATTATAGAGATCAACAAATATGAAATAAATAATGTTTATTTGAACATATTAAATTCAATACTAAAATTTAAATGAGATAGGGGATAAACAATGCATGTGACCCTATAGACCTCTTTCTCAGTGTCATTAGGTACAACCACATAAAGTCGATGGTTTGAATCTAGTAACACAATAAAGAGTATATAGGGAATGATGTTGATATCATAACTTCATCCAACCTATTATGATTATTCACCATGTAATATTATCCTTTTATTTTAATTTCTCAAATAAAATGGGTTCCATGCTTGTGTCATAAACCTATATTCTCAATATGTCTTTCTTCGAATTAATGTATTTGAACACACCAAATAAACACCATGGACATTGATTTATGTAGGAAGATACATTTAAAACAAAAGGCTCGAGATATCAACATCTATATTGGGATAGAAAGGATAAATAATATATCGCATTATCCATTAATTCAATACAAATCATGACACACCAAGAGTATCATACTTTTCATCAAGAATATATCTTCATGGTTGTCATTAATACAATAGAGTACATGATTTATGATATTCATTAGTGATATTATTAATGTATAAGGAACAATACACATGTCTATGGATAAAAACATCAAATGAAACATAAAAATGATGAATTTATATCGATGAGGATATTTTCATAACCTCTAATCACGAATATTGGATTGGGAGAACACCATGAGTAGATGCCTAAAATTCTTGTGGTTCTCCTACCCTGATATCATTTATTGATAGTGCCCTATCAGAAAATAACATCAGGCCATGGAATAATGTTAATAAATAATGTCATCATGACTTTAGGATTTAATCATAGAGGTGAATTTATATGATCTTTTGGGGAATCATATATTTGTATAAAATTATCAAATAAATGTAATATATTGAAGAATAATAATGATGAGATAAAAAAACATCATTAATAATAAAAAGTGGTTATCATATACAATAAATGTTGGTTCTCTGGAAACAACTCCAATAGTATTATAATAAAGGGTTCCACCCAAGTAAGTCTATGATCACATCACATGATATTTAAGTATATCCCATCTTACATGATGATTAAAAATAGGGAATTTATCTTCTTTTTTCCCTAGATCTATTTTTATATATGGAATCAGGATTTTATTAACTTTTTATAATAAATGCCTTAGTGTTATAAAAATATTTTTTTCAATTATCTTATTTTATTTAATATGATTTAATGATATTTAATATATTGTATTTATATGGTGGCTTAATCAGGTGGATTTAAAATGGTAATATTAGTTTTAATATGCATAGGATGTGTAAATGTTTTCTCGGTGATAGTTTTTAATTAGTGAAAATAATTTTTTTTGGAAATTTTTTTTATTGTGATATTTTATTATGTTATCTCCTATAAAATCATTTTTTATAAATGTATTTAAATATTGAATAAATGAATTTTTTTTCGAATGCAATGATGGGAACTAATTGGTGGTCTCCTATATAGCTTTTCTATTCTCACACCATCCATACACTATTTATTGTTTTCATATTTTATGAATTCTTTTCAGGTGTCATATCTTGGCCTTTTAGGTTAGGATGTTGATGTAGTTTGTGTTAGTTGGCATGAGATTTAAGGACTGATCATGTGTCACATAGATAAATATGGAAGCCATTTTATTTAGGTTATTATATTTATTATTATTGTATGCTCTCGTATTTTATTTTTTATCTTGGATCTATTTTTTTATTTTCTATATATTACCAGTTAATCTTTTATTATTCAATTTATTTAATTATGTATTTTAATTATTATTTAGTGAATTTACAAATGAATTTACATATGTTGCATAATGTATTATATTTTTTTATGAAATGAATGTGTGTTTGATGGTGTGGACATTAAAAATAAATATATTTTATGAAATATTTTCAATGAAATCTATTTAAAGTGGTAATTGGATTTTGGGGGTGAAATGTTCAAAATGGTATAGTTCAGATTCCTTAATAATAGTTTATCACCTAAGGTAATTAGAAATATTCAAATTTTGTATATAGAGATCAGTTGTGTGAACTCTTTAATGGTTAAATGGGTACATTATAAGAGAGATATTCCTTAATGAAATAGAAAGTATATGATCCATGATTATATCATGTTTTTTTCTAATACTATGCATTCAAAAAATAAGATTTCATGCATTACACTACTTTTAATAAAATAAGAAAAAATATTATATTTTATACATTTTAATTGTTAAAATTCATTAAAATACATCATTTAATTAATCAATTACATTAGATTTAATTTATTGGGATTTATATATACATTGAATACATGGGTTGGATACATCAATTGTTTATTTAGTTGTTACAAATGCTTCAAAAAATTCTGTATCTCATGAAATGATTCCAGTGATATATATATATATATATATATATATATATATATATTACTTCCATAAAGTGAAATAACATTTGATTTTTGTTAATTTTATAATGAACTCCACAAAAACCAAAATCTATCATTATTAGTTTTCCTTTGTATTAAATAATACTATCCCATCATAAGAGAATGGAGATTCATGCATTTACATCATGTGATTCATTCGACCCATGGATAAACATAGATGTGGGATGCTTATGTTTTCCAATTTCACGATCTCTATCAAACTAATATGATAAACCAGATCAATACTTGATATAGTGGATCTTAGGTGTATGGTATAAAATATTTATGACATGTTCTATTTTTTTCTTTTTATATTCATTTTTATAATATGATTCATGGATATCCTTAAATAAGGGGTTTTAATAATTTTTTTTAATTAGATAAATTTTATTAGACATTGACGCAATACTTAAATGGTATTATAGGGAACCCTATTTTAGATATATTAAATCATGCTTGAAAGAGAATAAGAAACTACAAAAATCATTTCATAACTTTTTGTATAAAAAATATAAAAATGGTGACCCTAATATAATTTGATATGTAAAGTTTGCCTAATCATTACCGTTATATAGATGGTCTATGTAAAGGAAAAAAATTACCTTTATAAAAAATTGATTGTTAAGAATAACCATGTGTTTCATGTTTAGGTATATGGTTTTTTAATAATTGTTATTCCATTTTTAAAGGCATACATAATGGTTACTAGCTACTTAACAGTACACACGAGTCTATATAAATGTTATATAGTTTTTCTTAATGACACATTAGTGGAAGATAATTCCTTATCCTTATGTAGAGGTTCTATAAAGAATACGTAGGTGTAAAAAAATTTGTAATACAAACATGAAATACCAATATCTGATGTACCCTTATAGGGTGATTGCCACGTAGTGGTCATATACATAGATGATCTGGCTGTGTAAAGGTTTTACTCTTACCATGTGGTATAGTTATGCAACATAACCCATATAATGTTTGTTATATTTATGCTCTGTAAATATAAATAGGTAACTATATTTACACATGGAATTTTAAAAATCATGTGTAAAGGTAGACGGATTTAAACTTATACAAGAATACCTCTATGTTGAGGATAATCATAATTATTTTAAAATTTTGTTAAAAAAATTTAACATATTAAATAATTTAGTTAGTTTATAAAATATTTATAAATAGTTAATAATGTAATTTTGGTGTATTTTAATTTAACATAGGGTTCTATAGTAACAAATTATAAATTTTTTATAATTTATTAAAAAAAGTTTATGAAACATTTATTTATTACCAAAATGTTAAAAGTTAATATTTAAAATAAAAATGATAAAATTATATAGAAATTTTTTTGATATAGAAATAAAAGTGCTTATTTTTAATTCATAATAAATAATTTTAAAAGTGTACTAATTATGAAATAATCCAAAATATAATAAAATTAAATAAAAATTTTCAATTATGAATTATGAATTATTTTTAGTTGTTCACCATAAAAGTGTCCATTATTTGAATATTATTTATTCCAGGTTATGAATTGTTTTGATGATTCATATGATCAAGGATTAAATAATTATTTTGTAAGTGATATTTAGATTATGTAAAATGTTTACATAATGTAAGATGGATTATAAATTACATATAATTCATATTTTATTAAGTATTTAAAATAAAAATTCCATACAATGTTAAATTTGAAAATTTTCATATTAAAAATAATATGAAGGGTTTATATAGAAAATTGTGGAATATTCCAAATGCTAAAGTGGAAAAATTAAAATAGGGATTATTGTTAGCTTTGACTTTTGAATAGTTCATAAATGATTATCTCATGAATAAATTTTTGAACAGTCTATTTATTTAAATTTAATTCAATATTTTATTCATAATAATTATTTTTTATATTTGAAATGTATATAATCCAAAATTTTCAATGACAAATATCTTTAGTGATAAAACCTTTTATTCACATATTTGGAATGTATTTGTAATAAATGTAATTTTTTGTCTTACATGACCTTGATATATTATTCAATTTATCAAACTAATATATTATATTTAATATAGTTTGGACATATTAGTTGAAATAAATTAGTTGAACTTGATTATATCATAATTTAATTAACCCCAGGTAGAGGGAATTCGGGCCAGACAACCTACCTATATAATGGATTATTCCTTCACTATACTGGTGAATGGGGTTGGATATCAATCACCGTAGAATTACTAATGGGGGTTACTATATGATTTTAAATGATGTTTTGGTATACCATATGAATATTAGGAATCTTTTTAGGTATAAATATGTTTTTATAATACTTTTGGGTATATAAAATAACTTATGGGTTGTATAAATTGTTCTACATCAATATGGTTTGAACATATAGGTCTGGTGGAGGGAATAATATTTCAATCAAAATTACTACAAGCATTCTTACATAAAATTTAATAACATGAAATAAAATGGTGAGATAGAATCCCATTCAAATATTAAGCATGACATTCCATAAAAAATAACTTTTCCTGACAATGATCATCAAAATTGGTAGGTCATTTCAAAGATGGGTTCCCCTAGATTTCCCCTTATTTTATTTTTCTTAATGATTCATTTGGTTTACACTAGCTCAGAGACCCTAATATGATTAGGTTTTTAGTGGATATATTTGATTTTATACATATGAATGGTTTTAAAAATGGTGGTCTGCATTATTATCTATGAGTCATTTAAGATATGTGTAAGATAATTCCATATTCCAAATGGTGATGTTGTGAGAGAAACTCCAACGTAGAGTTATTTCAAAGTGAAATAAATATATTTTCCTTCTAATTGAAATAATTCTAAAAAAGGAGTTATCATTTTAGTGGGATCCCATTTAATAAAAATCCTTACTAAATTGTGATTAATACATGTTACCCATTTGGTAAAATCATTTATTGTATATAAATACCATCATCATCATCCATGTGAAAGTTGTATTTAATCATTATAAATAAAATCTTAACATATGAATCTCTTTATAATGGTGACTTATGAAAAGTTATTAAGAATAATTTGTGATTTTAAAAGATTTATGAAGGAAAATCCAATGTATCAAAAAATTCCTTTCTCAGAAAAAAAGTGATGAAATTTTTCATCAAGTGCATCATGATTGATATGGTTGCACAAAGAGATTCATATAAGTCTTAAATCGGATTAGATCTATAATTTCCAAATGAATATTATTATCTACTCATGTAATCAATATGAAGATGTATGTCATTGATTTTAGGAATTTCATTCTCATATACTCAAAATGATTGGTTATGTCAAAATATATTTAATATTAATGAATATTTTTATGACTCGATGAGACTATAGTTTTCCTTAAACCGTTAATGGTTATAGAAATAAATTATTTTGTTTTTAAAAATATATTATATTAACTATTTTATTTAATAGGTTTGTAAATATACTGATTTTATGAATGATTGAAGAAATGATGTTTAGAAAAAGGAGAATGTTTATAAGTAATGTATTAATAGAGATTCTTCATTGATTTCTCATATAATTAAACCTTGGATAAACTCATCATAATATGTTCATTTTACCTTATTTTTCTCATTATAAGAGCATAAATGAATTTATTGTTTCATAAAATTTATTCAGATGTTTTTGATACACATTGATTTAATTTTTTCAGTTCTATATCATGATGTAAGTTGAGAATAAAATTATTATTTTTCATTATGAAAATTAGCCAAATTTCATATTTAGAAATTTTATGACAATATGATTTTATTCAAAATTAATTTACTCAATATTATTAAAGAGTTGTGAATAGATGGACTGGGAAAGTGATGTTTCTATTCTTGTACTATATAGATAATACATGTGGGTAAAAGTTCAAATTCGAAGAATAAAAGTTAGTTACAATGTTTAAAAAAAATAATTAAATAATAAAATCAATTTCTTTGAAACCTAGGTATATCAGGAAGGAATAGTAATAATTTAATATAATTTGAGAATAAAAAATTGATTTGATGGAGTCTATGAAATTCCATGGAATTACAATATCATATACAGATTTTTTAGAAATTAATTATTTTTTTCAACGGTATGTGATTCGGAATGTATATTTTTAAATGTATTGAAAATATAAAAGATTCAAAAATAAAATTATTAATTAATCGATCCTATAGTATATATTAATGATATTAAGTAAATAATTACTATATTGAAGATTTGAAATGAAAATATTTTTTCATGCCGAAATGAATTTATGTAAGAGATGTGTAAATTAATATAATTTGAGATATGTTATGATATAATTTATAATATTTCAAATTATTTATGAAATATTGAGATTATTAATTTAGTAAAAATGGTGTAGGATTTATCAAATCCTATAACATGATTAGAGATGATGATATAGAAAAAAGTGTGTTATCATGGATTAAGTTTTTGTCCATATATTTTTTAAAATAAGTTATAATGTGTTCATACTACCAATTAGTGTTAGGATTTAATAAAGTATAATTTCAAATTCAAATTTTTTTATCCATATTATATACCATATATTATATGAAAAAAATATAATTTTTTAGTTTTCCCATGTAATTTAAATATATATTATTTCATAACACTAAATGGTTTATGGTTCATAGTAATATATTATGAAATAAATATATTGTCTAAATGACTTGTAGGAGTACGTTTGGACGTAGTGAAGTTAATAATTAACATAAAAAGGTAACCCAAATCATAAGTAAAAGTTTTCCCAATTAATAACTTTTTTTGTATATTTAATTCTTAATATTTAAAGTGTAGTATTTATTAAAAATTTAACAATTGGGTTTCACAATTTGTTAAAGGATTATACCAATATTTGATAAAATCATTTTTACAATCATTATCCTTATATAGTATATGAAATGTGAAGATAAATAATAATTTAAATAGTAAAATTTGGTTACTGTGAAAGATGGAAGACCCCATTTCATGAAGGAATATAAAAGTCAAAATGAATAGTGAATTATACTTTCTATCCTAAAAGTGCATAGGTTATACCATTAAAAATAAATTCCAAGAGTTTCATTAGTTACCATAATGACGTGTTAACACTTTATCCTAAAAAAATTGGATGTTATTATATATATAAATATAAGAGTTACATTTAGTGATCATATCAAAGTGATTGTCAGTATATACTAGAAGAGCTTAATAGGATTGGATTACAATAATTTAAGTAGTTAGATTTTGTCCTGCAATTTTTTGATTGAATATAATTCCAAGGAAGATTATGATGAACTTAGTAATAGTTCTAAGTGAAAAATATAATTTTACATCGTAACATTTGATTTTTATGAGGTTAATAGGTTTGAATATATTGAACAAGTTAAAAAAGTAAGAATATGATTTCTAAGCCTCAAAATTATCCAATGTAGATTTATTTATAGACGTTTCTAACTAAATTGAATATTTAGTAGATTTTATAAAATTGAATCCTAGAGGTGTTACATGGATTATACATTATTTAATGAGTTAAATAAAACTATAATATAATAAAAACAAAAGGCTAGATTTGAATTCTATCATATATGGAACAAAAAATTGGTTTTTATGTTCATTTTGTAAAATATTTTTTAAGTAATTAAAAATATTAAAATGCATCATATTGAGATTCATACAATTTTAAAAATATTTAAAAAATAATATTAATGGAAACCTTGATTTTATCATTCTTTCATGTTGGATACATAAATGCATCGATAGATATACAGTTAATTGAAATGATAATAGGCCACTCGAAGTACGACATTGTGTTTATCCCAAACAAATGTTAATAATTGATTATTATAGGTTATCATGAAATTATAAGGTTATCATTAGTGGAATTAATTTGTAGAGATACAATATATTCTCATGAGGTACCATAAAAACAAAAATATACTTTGTGTGATTTTAATTACCCACTAAGTATACTATCTATAGTGTCATATAAAGATATTGTTTGTATATTAGGGGTGTATGTATCATATTTGAGTCCCCAATACCTGAGTTTGGAAATCTATATTTCATGAGAAACCTTATAATTTGATACCTTAATTATGAAATTCTAAATATCAACATAGAAAATAAATGGGTGGTTAGGTATTTTATTATCTGGTCATTTGTTGGTGCTCAACCAAGATGGGATTTGACCCCTCGTATAATGAGTGTGACACCAGGGAACTTTATTAAGATAGTATATGGGAGGGTGGAAACATAAAAATATATTTTATATCCACATGGATAAGGTAAATATGATATAAACATCCATAAGGATGAACAGACAAGGATATATTCATCAATTAGATAAGTCTACACTCAGAGAGTCTCGAATAGATATATTGCCTATCTGTGATTAACAAAGTGCCCCAAAGTCAGCCGATCTCATAGAAAAAGTGAAAATTTGATAATTCACATAGGAATATGATTTATCCTAGTTGAAACTAGTATATTGGGACATGTTTTTTTTGTATAAATCATTCAAAATACCATTATAACATTTATTTCAATAACTTTTTTTAGAGACAACACTTTGTTTAAATATATCTATTTGGAGATTGTTATTTTTTCAATTCTATAAACACTCTTGGGGGAACATTATATGGTGTAACAAATGGATATTACATTTTACATAGATATTTACTATATTAATATTTTATAATGACTCAATAATTTTTTTGGATGCGTATTCACAAGATATTTCATATGATTTGATATAAGGTGGTGTTAATGATACCTTTCCCAAATGGTTTTAGAATATATATAAAAGGTTATTTGGATTGGATTTTACATGTTACTATATATGTCAGTATATATGTTTTAATGTGAAAATGTTTATTATGAATTAGTTCAAGTGGGAGGTTGAAAGAGATATTCCCTAATGTTATATCTAATACATGATGCATGTCTATATCATGTGTATGTTATATCAAGATGAAAAATATAATACGATTTCAATCCTTCAATCACCATTAGTTGTATGAGGGGAACACTATTTTAGGATAATTGGTATTTGAATGGATAAAATTAATTAAATTAAATTATTTATTTAATATCCTGTATAAAATGATATTGATTGGAAATTATACATGAATTGGATGAATAAGTTCACTATATCAATATTAAATCATGCGTTATAAATGAATAAATAACACAGAAATTCAAAAAATGGTCCCAATGTTTTATATATCTTTTACATCCATGAAATAGTATAATTTTTACTTTCTGATAATGCGTGTATGATCACATAAATATCCAAAATAACTATTTCTTCTTCTATCATAACTTTCAGTGATGCTAGAACTTCATGGGAAAATTTTTATTTGTTCACGCATTACATGTTATTCATTCAACAACTGGATTCCATTGGAGGGGGAATACCTATGTTTTCTATTTTGGAGATCTATGTCAAACACATTAGTTGAATTATATCATCATATGATTCAATGGATCTTTGGTGCAAGGGGTAATAAATTTATCGCATGTTCATTATTTTTTGTTTTTATATGTACTTTTATATTATCTTTCATAGATAATGTTGATCAAGAATTTTTTATCACAACTAATTGAATTGATAAATGTTCATTGACTTTAACCAAACCCTTTAAATTTATAATAACATATAATTAATGATTTTTATAATATAATAAAATATCTGCATGTATAAGTCTCTTATAGTTATCTACCAATCAGTATATGACTAATGAAACAATAAATTATTGTTTTGATTTAATTCTTAAAATAGTTTAATAATATATAATGTATCATAATATCAACTATTTTTTCTCCACTTTTTCATTATTTGATGTTGGTTGTATATACTCACGAAGTGAAGTGATAATTAATCTCTCAATCCATTTCTTTGAGCTTCCCCTAAATAATGTTCACCAAGAATTATTATAGGTTGTCAATTAGTTTTTAGATTATCATTAATAAGACTCACATATTGGGATATGTAATATGCTCATGAGAAAAATAGGGTTTTTATAAAGGATGAACAATGAATTATACCATACATATTGTTTTACACTATATATTAGGTATACTTTAGATTCATCATTATTATTCGGATTTCTCCATAAATGGAATTAAAGAGATAATAGATAAAAATATTTATAATTTGATATCCTTATTATGTAAACCTTGAGGCGTATTTAATTAGGGTATGGTTGGATATGTTTATGATGATGTTGTTTGATCTAGTTTTACCAAGTTGACATTTTTCCTCATATATGATGAGTAAGACTACTAAGACGTTAATTGGGGTAGACTAAGGAAGATCAAATTAAAAACTAGATAATAAATATTTTTTTCATATCATTTTTTTGAG
The DNA here is from genome assembly GCA_963277665.1 of Viscum album. Classification (NCBI taxonomy): domain Eukaryota; kingdom Viridiplantae; phylum Streptophyta; class Magnoliopsida; order Santalales; family Viscaceae; genus Viscum; species Viscum album. Next base: position 713,839,164 of record OY728160.1, read on the forward strand.
GGGTATGTAATGTGCTCATACATAATGGTCAATGAAAAGGGATATATTCTTCAACGTGGTAAGCCTATACATAGTGAATTGATAATACTTGACGACCTATATATTATTAACACACCATGTGTCCCATGGTTACTGACAATTTTAGGAAATTGGATCACACAAACTATATGATTGAATATGATAAACTATGTAGAGATAGGTAAATAGATAGATATTTTTTATAGATAAAATATTATATGTCTGTGTACCTTGAGTATAATTGATTATCTTCGAGATGGTAATCAATGCATACATTTAAGGATTTTGGAATTAATATTTTTAATTCTAAAAAGGCATATTGGGGGTAGAAATTGTGGTTGACTAAAAGTAGACTATGTTTTACAAAGCTCAATGAACTTAAATAAATGTTTTTTGTGATTTTCCCAATATAGGGTTTTTGATTATTATTATATTTTAGTATTAAATGTGGTAAAAAGTTACGTTGATGATAATGTAACATATATTATTATAAGATATAAAAATGGAGTTTTAGATATGTTTTGAAATATTATTTTATATAAGGAAATATAAGGTGAGTTTGAATAATGTATATGATCGGTTACTATAACTAAGTGATTTAATGTGATGTGACCTAAAGCTATAAATTTTTTTATTTTCATAGACATAATGGATTATATTATTAGGGGGAATACTTTTATTTTCTTATAATACTCTTTCATATAATATTTATATATAATATTTCAAGGTTTATAATGTAAAATAAATTTTAGGAATGAGGGAGTTTAATGGTTAAAGTATAGAATATCATCCAACAGATATCAATATTAAATGATAGGTAGGATCATTTCAATAAATTCATATGTTGAACGTATAATTAGTAAAACCATTTAAACAATTGTTTTTTAATATAGGGATTAAAATAATGATCTTTTGGTAAGTATATAAAAATGAGACTAAGGTATAGATATTAGAGTTGTAGTCCCTTCCATAGATTATTGCTGATTTCCCCCATATGTAAATATTTCTCCAACATCACAATCTTCCCAAAGATAAGAACTTTCATGTCAAGTGAATGTAGGATCATCATATCCATGCATTGAGTAATTCTTGTAAACCCATTGATATACCATTTAATAGGGTGTCTTTTGACTAAATCTTAAGAATTGTTATCAAATCACCATAATTATGGAAGTATTTTATGATCATCTATATTATAAATTCATTTGTTCTTCATTTTCCACTTGATAAGATTTTGGGATTCAATAACATATCATCTAATTATTTTTTGGTAGTATGAGAGTTTTTAGTTCCTTAATAATCTATATATTGTACATATATATCAAAATATATATGATTCATATTTTTAAAAAAACCATTTCATATAAATTACTAGAAACATATATGACAATAATCTACTTTGGATAATGTTTTATGTGATATGAATCCACCCCCACCATTTTAGAATATATCCTAAGATATTAGAAATATTATATTTCTAGCATAAAATATTTATTTTAACAATAAGTATTCAATAAATATCATTATTATAACATAATAATAAAACCAGATATTTTTAAATTGAAAACTAGTTAATGAACATTGAATTAGTTAAATTAGACAGCAAATTATGTTGTTGAAGACATATATCTCACATATTATTTCCAAAACCATGATACAATTCAAATTAATTACTTTATATTAAATTAGAAAAATAAATATAATATATAAATAAGTATTAAAGTATACAGAACCAACCATAAACATTACATAATCTAGTTAATTCAATTATAATTCACTTTTAAACATTCCCAAATAAGTTTTTGGTTTATAATTTATGACAATTCGGTCATAATTCAATCATAAAGACACACACGCATACAATTTTTTTTATATGAAAACATTATCAATTATTTTTCATAACACAACATTATTTAAAAAAAATGGTTTCTTTAATTGAAAAATATTCACAACATTAATAATGGAATCATATTTTCACTTAAACAACCTTAAACCTTGTCAAAAACATTTGAAAACCTTGGATGATAAAAAATTTCAGTAAGGGTAATAAAAAAATGTAGGAAACAATTAGTACAAGAATACTAATAAACATATCATATCATTTTAATAGATATATTCTTCACGCACTTAGAGTATTATATACAAACATTTTAAAAACATGATATTTCTATAAAACATAGAACAAATAAAGAAAACATTTAGGTAACATGGGTAATCATTTTCTTATCATAATTACTTATGATTGTAATCCTCATGGATACCATATGATTTGTAAACCTCATGCTTACATTACAATGTAACCATCATTACTACCATATAAATTTACCATTACAGTTACACATGTAATGACCATTACGGTGAACATAAAACATAAACATAACGAGTAAATTATAGGGATATAAGGGACAAACTCATTATCATAAATAATATCCAAAATCTAGATCATAATCTATAAACGAGAATACATGCATCATCAAAATCACTCCTTCTTTGAAATTAAAATGTAATCTTGTATATGAAACATAAAAAACACTAATCCATAATAAAATTGGAAAAAATAATCTCATGTTGTATATGTGAAAAACCATTATTTTGAATTTTTAGTCAAAATAAATAAAAAGATTATTTTTTATGTAAATTCCCTTACCACAGGGTTAAATTCCATGAAAATTATTCAAACGTCATTTATAACATTTTAAATAGTTTGAATAATTTATTTTGGAACCATATTATCATTTCTAATACATTATATAAAATTTTTATGACATTGTTCCTCTCATTTAATAATAATAGTTTCTTATATTTATTATTTCAAGAGCATTTTTTATGGTTTCACGGTCGATTAATTTTGGATTTTATTGTCAAAAGTAAATAATAATATAGAATATATAATATATATAGCTCATTTTAAACAATTATAAGTGAATTTAATCTTTCCATGAGTGCAGTAATGAGAATAAAAACTCATCATTGATGAAGCTACTGAATTGACACGCCTTGGATGCTGATTTCATTTGAAAGAATAAAAGGGAAAAATAATATATTTGATGATTGATATATCATTATCACAGTAAAATAAAAATATATATATGAGAATTTTTTCATCATGTAACATTTTATAGGGGTGTGGATAATTTAGAAGTGAGAATGAATTTAAAAGAGAAGGAGGGATTTACCTCTTGAATATTTTTTCTTGAAAACCTCCTTAGGCACATGGAATTTTCCTTTTTGTGAGACCAACAACACTAGAATATATAAATGGATTAGATGAAGAGAATATTATATAGGATATTCGAGTAAGAAGGATAAAGGTGAGGAAATTAAGTGAATGTAGAATTCTCCTTTTATAATTACGATGAGGGATAATTTCTGAATTACATAAAATATAAAAATATAATATGTCTAATATTACGGTAAAGACATCCAAAAAGCCTAAAAATATAAATGAGATTAAATTTTAGAAACAACATTATTCTATTATTCTTTATTCATGTTTTTCTATTTTCAAATAATTTAATAAAATATTATATTGATGAAATATGGTTTTTTTCATATTTATCACTATTCATTACTGTGAATTTAAGAACCTCAAAACAATGTTTCAAATTAAAAAAAAATACATTTTTATATCCTTTATATATCATATTTATCTATATCATTCATGTATTATCTTAAAAGTTTCCAATTATATTTATTTCATTTGTTTTAATATCATTTATTTTATATATTCATTAATTAAATAATTGTTGAATCTTCATTGTGGAATAAATTAAGGTTATTATTTAATACATAAAATTAGAAAAACAAATTATGAGAAAAAGATAAATTTATTATAATAAAAAACCATTTATGGTCAATAACCCTTCTGGAAAACAATATATGAAAATATTATACTAATTGAAAAGCATAGTACAAACAACTTGACGTTCTTTTAAATAAAATATTATGAAGTGATTAAAGTGATTAATGTGGAACCAAAAGGCCCAAAATTTGAATAAAAATAATAATACAGATTAAAATTTTTCATCAAAAAACCATTATAATTTTTTCTATGTTTATTTAAGAGTTGCTATATTTTTAATTAAAATAACTTTATTTATTTTTCTTATACTTTCCAAAGCACTGCATACGTGTTCCATAATTATTAATATTAATAATTTCATATAAAATTTTAAAAAAAACGAGACCAAAAAAATAAATAAAATAGATTCAAGATAATATTCTTTATTCATTCATTATGTATATTTACTCATATGAATGTCCTGAAAACGTATTTACTTTTTTTATTTTACTTTTATTGCATTTCCCAAGCATTGCACATGCATTTGGATAAAATTCGTGCTATATAACTCTAATATTCTAAAACATCATCAAAAAATTTAAATGATATATAATTATTAAAAAAACAAAGAAAATAATTTTTTCACAATATTATTTACAATAAGAACGAAAAATTGACATTTCTAACACAGTGCATACACTATGTCAACACAGACAAATATTTTTATACATATCATGATAAAAATTATAATTTATATGATCTAATTTTTTTTATAAATTATTTATATTATAGTATATTAATTTATTCATCAAATTTGTTTAATAAATTTCCTTTCATAACTTATGCCTTCCCAATGTCACAAAAGTACTGCATTTTAAAAAAAAGTGTATTTTTTACTATTCATCATGTTTTTTTTAAATCACAAAATTTAATATTAAGAAAATATCAACATGGTGAATTCAAAAATGAAATAATTTTTTCTAATTTAAAATTCAATATTTTGAAAATTAATTATTTAATTATATCTATATAAAAAATTAGTTGAATAAATTTTTATATTTTTAAAAAAATTGCTTAACATAATCCATTTTACTACGTAATTCAAGAATAATAATAAATTTGAAACAAAATTGTATCAGTACCTGGGTTGTTACATTATCCCCCTATTTTGGAATTGTGTCCTCATAATTTTATTAACATATTGAAAAAATGTGGACATCTTATTTTCATAGCATTTAGAGATTCCCATGTTGCTTTTTCAGCCATGTGGATTCCCTAAAAAACATTATCCTGGCGAATTAACATGTTCCCCAAAACATTCAATCTATGATCAAGAATTTGAAAAAGTCTATATTCATAACAAATTTTCTATTTGTTCTAAACTACTATTTATATCAAAATATGATATCAATCTAGCACATGCGTTCATAACATCGAAACAAGAAAAACATTGTGTACCAGGGATAAAATCAGAGGATAATCTACCCATTATGTAACTGATCCAAATATATATAGGATTTTAAAAGTAGTAATGAACCGTGTAATTATCTTTCCTTTCTTACCAATGTGCATAACAGCTTTCCACGGATATATTTAATGGAAAAAATATCACCTACCTAGAAAGAAAGATCATTCATCATATTATCTATATAACTTTTCTGGATCCACTGTGTTGTCCTCATATATTTATAGATTATCCTTACTTTATTGGCCACATCCTCTACTTATTCAAGTCCTTTCAACTTCCATTCCTCATATTTATACTAAATTCTAGAGTTTCACCCTTCTTTATATAAAATTATTCAAAAGGATCCATCTGTATACTGGATTGAAAGATTTTTTATAATAAAAATCAACTATAGAAATACGCAAATCCAAAATTCCAATGTAATCTATTGAAAATTATAGAAGAATATCCTCCAATTTTTGAATATTTTTCTCTAGTTGTCTAACATATTGATGATGAAAAGAAGTGTTGAAATTTAATTTTTTCTCTAACAACTTATGAAGGCATTTAAAAAGTTATTAGTGAACCTATGATCATTATCTGATATAATGATGAGGGTGAATCCATGTAACATGACTATATCCATAAGATATAACTGAGATAGTTTATCTAGAGAAACTTTTTCACTAATTGGAATGAAATTTTCATATTTATTTATTCAATCAACAATTACCCAAATCACATTGTTACATCAAGAAATATATAGTATTCCCACCATGAAATCCATAGATATATTTTTCCATATCATTTATGGAACTGGAAAAGGATGAAGAACCACCTTAGGTAGTTGTCACATTCCATTAACCTATTAAAATGTTCAAATTTTAATAGTAAAATTAATAATATATCTTTTCATTCCTTCCCTCTAGTAATAAACCAAAAGGTATATGTACATCATTGTGCTTAAAAGATGAACTGAATATGTAAACTATGAGATACAACTATAAATTCTATCTTCAGTTGGGGATCAGAATCCAAACATAATCTCTTTCCAAATCTCTAGACATTATCTTTATGGTTATTAAATTTACGAGACCTTTTAACATTTAGGTAAATAACGAATATTAAATATTTATAAATATTTATATTTGTAAATTAAATATTAATTTTACTTTAAAGTGGATGATATGTTTTATGACGTACCCAACACGAAATAATTGGTTTCTCCGAAGTCTTATGTTGCACAAAATGCTGAGTCATACATAAATAATAATAATATATTATTATTATTTTAAATGTTAGTTAATACCTAGTAGTTTTATTGGTGGGAATGAGCATAACTAACTAAAATATTATTATACCTATTTTTTAAATGTCTTTACATTTATCTAATTAATTATAGAGGTTTAAAAGAAGAATATATCTAATTTTAAGCACGAAATACTCCAATATTCATTAAAAGGTCGGTTTACAACCTTTTGAGGGAGAATCATTTTTAAATATAGTTTTTCAACTTTTATATGTTACGTTAGAACAAATAAACTTCTTCTTTAGAAGTGGGTCATCAAAATTTACATTTGGTAATTTTTTGGTATTTTTCTGATGAAGATAATTTCTTTTATGAATAGTGAAAAAATTGCTTTTTAATTCAAAAAATCCTTTTAAACTAATTTATTTATATAGTTAGTTTATTAATTTTATTTGTTTCAAAGTGTATTTGGATTATATTTTTACCATTTAATCCATTTATATACATTTTATGTAATTTCAATCATAAATTGTACATAAACAATGGTCAATATTTTGATAGATATTATTTCTTAAAAACATGCCTTTTAGTACTGACAATGGGAATTAATTTTTAATTAATTTCTACCACTTCTGTGTTTTGAATTTGGAAAAATGGATTCTATATTTTTAATCAGGAGGTCCAAATTTTTCAAATGCTAAATTTTTATTTTTAGACATCGGGAATATTTATTTCAGTAAATATTTTATTTTCTATAGTTATATGGTAAATTTGGTAAATAAGGGTAAAAAAATAATATTATAAAAACATTAAATTACCCTTACACTTTTCCAACACTATTGGATGAGATTTTTTCGATAAATTTCATCTTTGGGTTGATTTTGGGGACACCATGGAACAATTGGGAGTGATAATGAAACTTTATATTAATTAATCTAATCTAAGGAAAAACATAACTTAATCACATATCTTTTAGTAAAAAAATTTGAATATGGGGTCATATAAGTGTTCTATTAAACTATAAATATTAATTATAAATATAAAATGATTTACTACATCATGTTATTTTATTTATAAATTTTAGACATCAAATAAATAAATTTAATTACGACACAATGGTGATGTAGTAATTGGCTAATTAATTAAGGATTAAAATAAAGGATATAATAAATATTATAATAAATTTATTTTGAAACATTTAATTCCATCCAAGATAATCATGACATGTTATCTTTTACTTAATGAAGTTTTTTTGGACGAATCATGTTGTCATAGTTTGTATAAAAGTCTTGATATGAATAGTTTATAAATTAACATAAATGTGTTTTTAAAACAATTTATATTTTATTAAATGAAAAAATAATCCTAAAAATATAATATTATCCCACATGACTTATATAATGTTAAAAATATCATTAATGAACCATTTTGGGTCTTTGAGAATTTTATAGTAAATATATGAACAATATAGTATAAATATATAAGAGGATAGGGTAAAGGTTAAATATATTAACAAATGGTTTAATAAAAAAGATAAGGATTAAAAAAATATAAAAAACCTATCCAATTATTATTTTATGATTTTAATTAGACTTATATGAACCTTATAATTGAATTAAATATTTTTTGGGCCTTTTTAAATAGAACATCATTTTATAATAAAATAATACTTTCGATCATTCTTAAAGAGTGCCTCCTCCCGTTTATAAATGGACACCACCTCTAACCCATTACATATACCTATAAAGCCACATGAATCATCAAAAATCTGATCTTCTAAGATTCCAAAAACAATCTATTACTCCTAGAATCCTACCCTTTGGATGAAGGTAATTTATAAAAGCCTTTTGGTTCAAACTAATGTGAGTTACCCGATTTAAAGGTAACATCTTCCCTCAAGTTCTTTTTTTTATTTTCCTTCTCAAAACCCAGAAAATCTATTTATTCTATTAATTTATAACATCTAAATTATCTACAATATACTAGGCTGTTTTTATGAGATGTATTAGAACTCCACATCTGCACACATTTATCTAATGGATTTATAACATACTCATATTGTGGACGATGAACCACTACCTCGCGAAATGAGGATTGTTCAATTATCTCCTACCACCTCTCATAGTGGCCTTTATAGTGGAACTATACTTATAAGATATATATATTATATTTATATTATCTCTATGCTTCAGTAATCTTATTTATAACATACCATTATGGTTCCCATAATGGAAAAATATGATAATTTCATTTGAGGAAGTGTGGTCTACCGCCCTCTCAAAGTGATTGGACTTGTTCATGCCATACGTGGAACGTATAAAGGATAGAGTTAATGAAATTATATATTATATTATACTAGAATTATAATATTCCAATTTATCATTATGTTTTCATTCCATTAAAAATGAAATAGAAATGAAAGTAGTGTTCATGCGTACGTACGACATACTGTCTTCATGAACAATGAATTTCATATATTATCTCCAAATGTTATGTACTATTATAAATACATATATATACTAGATATATATTATATATATCATATTTAAATCATGAATTTCATTCTATATATAGTGTAATATTGACCACAGGGATAACTTGTAATTATAAGGATTTCTTTTTTTACTCGAGTACCAATTATCGAAAAAATAACCGCTATTAACTCAAATGATAATGTAATGTTTATAATGTGGTAATAAGTGATATAAAAGAAATACTAAACTTTAAAAAGGTTTTGAATCATTTATAAATTATCTTTAGTTTATTATTCAATATATTAATGAAATAACGAGTAAAGTCGGACACGAGGTGAAGGAACTTTTAAACCTAATTCCCATTCTTTGGCTTGATCTTATATTTCTTGTTTATGTTGTGCTATGATTATGTGAGAAATGAATTTTTATATCTTATCATTTATTTATACACGATTTATGTGTACTTAAGTGTGAATACACATATTTGATCTATTTTAATTACAAATTTTTTTTGTAAGGGACTTCGTCTAAATCTCTTTTCTTTGACGCATATTTTGTTTTCTACATGACTTTCTTCTATATGGTGTATAAACCCCATTGAATTTTTATTTCATTCAAACAGAATATTTTTCTACGTAGAACATTGATAAAAAAAGGGAATTTTTATTTAATGTATGCGGTGACAACAACCTTTCCACCACCGCGAGAAATATTTTATATTTGGCTTCCTCTACAAGTCGTAGTATTTTTAAAAGGAAAATAAATGATATATAATCTATTTACATATTTTGGTATTGAAAAAGGTTTTAAGAATGGATTGGTTATTTCAATATGTTAAAATGATATATTGTGAATGATTTGAGGAAATATTATCTTTATTTTATGTTTTTTTATGTGTTATGAAAATGTTATGGTTCTTGGGAATTATTTATGTATACAGGTGCTTCTGTTAGTAACCTAGGGTGGGTGAGCCCAAGATATCTTTCCAATGCAACGGGTAACATGACAGAGATAAATGTTAATGTTTCTCCTAATTGATTTAGGTAATATACTGTGATGGGTCTTCCAAATGTAAGTCCCTATGTAGATGTGAAATATACAACATAAGTATGTTATGAAAGCAACATGTCACCTTCATGATTTATGATTTCTATGTGTTATTCAAAAATATTATGATTTCATGAGGTATGTTAAATAGATTAATTATTTTTTGTATGTATTGATAGAATAATGTTTTATTTCTCTATTTTATAACCATTACTAAGATTTTTATGATCATACCTAGTTTTTGAAATGTTTTTCATAGGGAATAAGGAAGGGTAAAAGAAATGAAGAATTCAGGAAGATTTATATAATGAAAATAACTTTTGTTTCCTTTTAAGAGTTTTTATTTTATGAAAAAAAAGATAATGATAAGAAGTGTCTATTTTTAATATTTGATAAATAACGTAATATTTTTTATTATTTCTCTAAAACTCTAATCCTGAAAAGATACTTAATGTGAATTCTTCACATAACTCAAGATTAAGTAATGTTTTAGGCTGGGGACTTATAGTTGGTATCAGAGGCCGGTTTAGATAACTTTAGAGGTCAGGGTGTTATTTAAGTATATGTGAAATAACCATAATGTTTAGAATATTATAAAGATCCATTGTTATTTTAGATATATTGAATGAGTTTAAGATAACATGAATATTTTTATCTAAGAGTTTACCCTCAAAAGATTCTATATGATTATTTTACTAATATACTCACACTCACCATTTTGGTTTTAGTGAAATTCTTGGATCTACCCAGAAAATAAAGTAAAAATTAATGTCAAGAAAATTGTGATAGGTTTCTGAATAAGTTACCAAAAAAATGGGAGCTTCAATGAAAACTGATGTTGTTATTCTCTACCAATAATATGGAGTCATGATTGACCAGTTGACATTGGTGATTTTTATAAGTCATCATATATGTGGGAAACAAATACCAATGGGAGTTCAGTTAATAATCATAAATCTATGTATATTCAAAAAATTATGTGTCAAGGATGTGGAAAGAAACAATTAGAAAAATGATTCAAAGGGATAAGAAGATTTTATAGATATAGTAATGAATGTCATAATGTAAGAACATTCCATGGAAAAAGGAATCTTCCAATTGAATTAGTAAATTGAAAGCAGTTCTTTCTGAATGATCAATTTAATGTTTTAAATGTGGTTTTCATGGTAATTATACAAATAGATGTCATATAAAGAATGTTTTTTAATGGTATCATTAGTATTATACAAATATATGTTTAATAATTCATAATATCATTCAAATTGATGATTAGAAAACTGAAAATGACCTATTCAAGGTATTTATTATTTCCTAGCTAATGTTTTGAAATTATTGAAATCTTAGGAAATTATTCACAATTTTTATGTCAGAATGAATTATAAAATAATAAGATGAAAATCATGGATAAAGGATCAAGAAGAATTTTCAATGATTATTATGCCTATATTTTAGGAATTGAAGAGTTATGGTGGATCTATGGATGATGATATGTTTAAATGTATTAATGATAAGTTAAATTTGGAATACTTTTTCTAATATGTGTAAACCTGATGTTTAAAACGTGAAAATGTTATTCAAGGAAGAATAATCTGTTCTTTTATGTGTATAGTTATAAAGAACTATTTTCTGTAATTTGATCCTTGAATTTTAGGCTATTACATGTCATTACATTTTGAGAGGAAAATGCGAGGTATGAGATAACATTTGTGGTTAAAATATGTTGTGTTTGTTTTTGAGGAATTTATCACATTTTTGGGAATTTTAGAAATTGATATAATTTTTGAAAAAAGAAAAACATGACAACCATGTGACAACCCGTCATGTTGAAAAAATATGTGGGAATCGAACCAACAACCAAATTGTGATTGGGATTTTTCACCTTCTGCTAGACTATATGAAGTCCCTCATCAGTATGACTAATTATTATTTTTATATAAATGATTTTATGGATCAATAATAAGATGATTTTGAGAACTTTTGTTTTATCAAATGGATATACTTAGTATAGGGAAATGATTAAGGGATTAAGTGATATATGTTATTTTTTAAGATGTTCTCTTCTCTGGGAAACACTATATTTATAAGGAAAATAAAATACTATGGGATTTAATTTGTGTCTTAATGGTTGAATTTTTATTTTATAATAATCTATATTTTTATTGTGGACATATAAAAATCTGGTTAATTTATGAAAATTATGAACCGGTCATAGGGAATATGTTATTAGGTTAATTACTTTTCAGTATGAGAATTTAATAGTAAATGATGTTATTTGGTGATAAATGTTATGGTTTTTATGAGAGACTATGTGATCAAATCCTTCGGATTTTTGTGTTTCAATATTAGTTAGATTATTTTGAAGAATTTTTTAAGTAAAATTGTGTATTAAATATTCTTTGTTGAGCTTTGGGTATTTTTTGTTCAATTTTTGAGATTAAGAGTAGTATTTATTTTTTATAAAAGTTTATCCTTTTTTGGGTATTATCTGATCTTGTACTAAATTTTTTTGTTTTAGGTAATATATAAAGACATGTGAAATATATGGTTCATCTATTTTTGATCATGTTATTCTCTTGAAGCTAATTCTAGTGCTTTAGTTGTGACAAAGTCATCTTGAATACTCATCATTTGGAAAAAATACTAGTTTTTGGTAGAAACTTATTAAAGGATGAATCTCTACATGAAAAGTACAAATATTTCATTATTCCCTTAGAAAATCTCATTAATAAATTGTAAAACTTTACGAAATTATACATTAAACAAAAAAAATTGTCCATTTACTTTTCTTAGTAGGAATCTAATGACTGTTTAACACATTGCAAGTTTGTGGTTTCCTTATTGTTAACTTTCTTCTGATCATGTTTTCTATCACTCTCCATCAGAACATGACACTTAGTATATAATCCATATCCATGTTTCCTACATAGAATCCTAGTATGTGTTATCTTGGGTGACCATGTTAATTCTCTTTATTTCTTTTAAAATGATAGTTTTATTGATTTTTTTCCAATGTGGGACTTTTAATGAAGTATTTTAGCCCAATTTTAAAATTTTCAGGGCGCAATTTCCAAAATGTGGAAGGATGTAACATCCTAGGTAAATAAAGAATATGAAATTTTTATAATTTTTAAAATTTGTGAATTATATATTAATTTTACTTTAAATGGAATGCTTTGTTTTATGTTATACCCGACACACAATAATGGGTTTCTCCGAAGTCTTATGTTGCAGACAATGGTGAGTAATAATGAAAATATTAATAATATAATATTATTACTTTAAATGGTGGTTAAAACATAGTACTTTTATTGTCCATAATGAAAAAACTACCAAAAATATAATTATACATGTCTCTTAAATGTATTTACATTAAGCCAAAAAATTATAGAGCCTTAAAATAATAATGGATCCAATTTTAACCATGAAATACAATAATATTATTTAAAATCCTGATTTACTGCCTTTTGATGGTGAAACGTTTTTAAATATAATTTTGGGCACTTTTATTTATTTCATTTTTCAAAATAAACTTCTTATTTAAATGTGGGACATCAAAATTTAATTTGAGTAATTTTTGGTATTTTTATGATAAAGTTCATTTCATTTATGAATAGTGGAAATTAATGCATTTAAATCAAAAAAAACCTTTTAATAAAATTTATTTATATCGTTCTATTTTTATTTTTATTGATTTCAAAGTTTAATAGGATTATATTTTTACCATTTAATCTAATTACAGTCATCTGAAGTAATTTCAATCTTAAATTAGACATAAAAAAATTTCAATCATTTAATAGGAATTATTTCTTAAAAACACACTTTTTGGTTTTGAAAACAGAAATTAATTTCATATAAATTTCTACCACTTTTGTATTTTGAATATAGGAAAATGGATTAGATATTTGAATCAGCTAGTCCAAATTGTGTGAATAGGTAAATTTTATTTTTATAAATTGTGAATATTTACATTAGTAAATAGTTTATTTTCCGTTGTTAAAGGGTAAATCTGGAAAATAAGGGTAAAAAAAATATTATAATAATATTAAATTACCCTTACACTTGTACTAACTTATTTGATGAGATATTTACGACCAAGGGAATCCTTGGGACTATTTTTTGGACCCCATGAATGCACTTGGGGATGTAATGATAGTTTATATTATTTAATTTAAATTAAGGACAATAATAACATAAACATATATCTTTTTGTAAAATAATTGTATATGGGGTTATATAACTGATATATTTGATTATAAATATTAATTGGAAAGATAATAATATTTCTAACATCATGGTATTATATTTATAATTTTTATACACTAAATATATAAATTTAATTATTGTACAATAGTGATACATTGATTTCTTAATTAATAATGGATTAAAATAAATTATATTATACTATTAAAATAAATTTATGTAGAAACATTTTTTGCCATCCAAAAAATTTAGGGATAATAATGACTTTTTATATTAAATAAATTATGGTTTTTTGAAATAATCAAGTTTTTATTAATGGTATAAAAGTCATGATATGAATAGTTTATAAATTGACATAATTTTTTTTAAAATAATTAATATTTTCTTAAGGATAAAATAATCCTAAAAATATAAGATTCGACCAAATAAATTAAATAATGATAAAATTTCATAAATGATCTATTTTTCATCGATTGGAAATTTATTGTAAATATATTAACCATATTCTATGAATATATAAGTGGACATGGGAAAAGTTAAATAAGTTAACAAAGTGTTAAATAAAAATGATAATGAATAAAAAATATACAAAACCAGTACAATTATTATTGGATGATTTAAGTTATAATTATATGCACTTTATCAAAGAATTAAATTATTTTTGGAACTTTTGAAATAGAAAATCATTTTAGAATAAAATAATGCTTTCAAACATTCTTAAAGAGCCCCTCCTCCCCCTTATAAACGACAACCACCACTATCACATTACAAACGCCTATCAATCCCCTTGGATCAACCAAAATATTCTCCAATAATATTAAAAAAATCCATATTTTTCTTCTTATAAGACTTAAAATAGAAAGATGGAAAATCAATAAAGCCATACAGTTCAAACCAAAGAGAGTTATCTGATTTATAGGTAACCTATTATCTCAAGTTTTTTCTTTTATTTTCCTTCTCCAAACCCCTAAACTCTATTTATTCTATTATTTTGTAACAACATCAGTATCTTAAATATTATATGATGTTGTTATGAAATGTATTTTAACTCCACTTCCACACACCAGTATCTAATAGATTTAGAACATACTATTTCTTTTGCAGTCAATGACAGTTTCACGAAATGATGATTGTTCAATCATCTCCTACCACCTCTCATGATGGCCATTATGATTGAACTATATTTATTTGATATATATATATATTATATTTATATTATCTCAATGCTTCTATAATTTTATTTTATAGTATACCTTTATGGTTTCCATAATGAATAAATATGATAATTTCATTTGAGAATGTGCGGACTGTCGCCCCCTCAAAGTGATATTACTCATTCATTCCATACATGGAACATATAAATAATGGAATTAATGAAATTATAATTGATATTATACTATAATTATTATATAACGTGAATATTTCATTCATTAAATATGAAATTGAAATGAATTTTGTGTTTATATGTACATACGACTTACCATCTCCATAAACGGCGCATTTCATTTCTTATCTCCAAATGTTATATACTAATAAAAATACAAATATATAATTAATAAATATGTTATATATTATATCCAAATAATAAATATAATTGTGGAGATAATTGAATTTTTACCACATGGACAACCGGTATATATAAGGAAATCATTTTTGACTCATGTACCAAATATTGAAAAAATGAACGTTATTAATTCAAATGATTATGTAATGTTTATAACGTGGTAATAAGTTATATAAAAGGAATAATAAAAATGAAAAATTTTCTGAATCAATTATAAATTAAATTTAGTTTATTATTAAAGAAATTTACAAAATAACATGTCATGTCGGACTCTAGGTAAGGGAACTTCGTAACCCAAATCCCATTCTTTGGGTTGAAATTATAATTCTTGTTTATTTCATGATATGATTATGTGAGAAATTAATTTTCATATCTTATATTTTATTTATAATTTCATTATGTGTACTAATAGTTAATAAATATATTTGATCAATTTTAATAACAAAATGATCTTTGTAAGGGACTTCATCTCAATCTCATTTCATTGAGGCATATTTTAATTTCTACCTGACTATCATTCATACAGTGTATAAACCCCCTTGAAATTTCATTTCATTCAAAGGGAATCTTATTCTACGTATCATTTTACTAAATAACAAAGGAAATGTTTATGATTAACGTAGGTGGTGATAATGACCATTCCACCACCGTGAGCATTATTTGATATTTGGATTCCTCTAAAAGGTGTGGTGTTTTTAAATGGATAATAAATTTCATATACTCTTTTTACATATTTTTTTTATTGAAATTTTTTTTCAGAATGGATTGATTATTTCAATATAATTAAATATTATATTTTGATTGAAATGTGGAAATGTTATATTTCCTTTATGTTTTTTTTATTTCTTATGAAAATGTTATGTTTCTTGGGAATAGTTTATGTGTATGGGTGGTCCCGTGATAAACCTAGGGAATGTGAGCCCGAAATAGCTCTCCAATGCATTGGGTAACATCATAGAGGTAAATGTTAATGTTTATTATTAGAGATTTAGGAAATATATTGTAATGGTTATTCCAAAAGTACCTCCACACATAGCTGTGAAAGCTACAAATTAGTTCTGTTATTGATGAAATAAGTTAATTTTATGATTTATGATATCTATGTGTTATTCATAAATCACAGGATTTCATGGGGTATGTTAAAGGGCTTATGTTTTGTATGTATTTATGGTCTAATGTTTTCTTTCATTATTTTATAACCCTTACTGATCTTTTTATGGTCATCCCATTTTTTGAAATGTTTTTCACATGGAAGAATATGGGGTAAAGGAAAAGAAGAATTCAATAATATTTATATAAAGAAAAGAATTATTGTTTTATTTTAAGAGTATTTATTTTATGAAAAAATGGATATTTAATAGAAGTGTCTATTTTTAATATTTGAGAAGTAATGTAATAGATGTGGACTAATTCTCTAAAACTCTAAACCTGAAAAGATCCTCAATGTGAATTCTTGACTTAACTCATGTTTATGGTTGGGGCCTTTCAGACTACTATTTCTTAACCAATTATACATTTTCCAATAACTCACCGTCTTTATTCATAGAATATAGAACTTTATATGATAAACATGATTGCACTGACAACTGAAACAAAGTAGAATAATTTCATGCACCCAGGACTTCTCGAAAAAATTATCAAATGATAAATCAAAGGGCCATATTCCACATGTAACATGGTTAATAATGAATGATGTTTTCAACTGAAGGAATCCAACACATTATTAGATTCTATAGGATGGTAATTGATCATGAAATCAAAATCCTTTTTTACTTCCATTCATATTCTATACCTCCTATTCAACTAATTTTGATTAAATTTATACTTTAAACATTTATTATCAGTATATATTTCACAATTATGTCCCTTTAAATTGTGTCTCCAAGTTTTTAAATAAAAATTATTATCTAATTCCAAATCATTTTTAGGATAATTTAACTCATGATGTTTCATTTGTCTTTAAGCATGAGAAAATACCTTATCATTCTGCCTCAGAACAAAACCAATTCCCTTCAATGATGCATCAAAATATATGAAAAAACACAGTTTATAGAAGGTAGTGCCAAAATTGTATCATTCACTAATATCATCTACATTTCATGATAATTATAATCAAATTATTTTGTCCAAATGAATTTATCACCTTTTCATGTTAACTAATCTTGTGGGATAGATAACCATGAAATGTATTTAACCAAACATTAGTTATTTCCTAATAATCCTAGAAAAATATGAATATAAGTAACATTAGTAGGTATTTTCAATTAATCAATAACTTTTGTTTTGGTGATATCAACTATTATGCCATCTTAATTTACAGTGCTCTCATGGAAAAAAACTTTTGAATCCAAATACCACATTATCTAAATTTATTGTATAACTTATTTTCATTAATATCTTACATGAAAATCCATATATGTTTTTTATGATCCTTATATGTTCTTGAATAAACTTAAATATAATCAGTAAAATGTACCAAAAACATGTCCGAATATTCAAGGAATATTTTGTTCATAAGATCCATAAATACCATGGGAGATTTCTTAAACCAAAATAAATAACCAAATACTCATAATTCCCATATCTAGTATGAAATTTGGATTTCTGATTTTCATCCTCTTCAAGAATTAACTAATGGTATCCAGATCTCAATTCAATCTTGGAAAAATACTAAGCTCCCATGAGTTGATCGAACATGTCGTCAATATGAGGCAATAAATGATTATTATTAATAGTAATGTAATTGAAATATCTATAATAAATGAAAATACACTTGGGAATATCATTATATTTTATAAAATAATATTAGAAAAATATGGTGAAGTTCTAGGAAAAATGAAACCTTTATCAAGAAACTACTATAACTTCTTTTTCTATTATAGAAGTTCTACTTGAACCATTCGATAAGGGGGTTTTGAAATTGGATTAGCATCAAGAAATAATTCAATAGTTAATTTAACTTCTTGAAAAGGTGTAACACTGGGTTAATCATCAGAAATAATATCCAGGTATTCATTTAACATTGGCACAACTTTAATATAAATAGTTCTTATATTTTAAAAAGTATGGGCAATATAACATTAATTTACAAATTTATATAGTATCCAGCTTATTCGTATGTTACATTGTTTTGAGTTTATTTTTAAATACAAAATAAAACTATTACTAAGAAAATTATATTTATCTCCACATTAAATCATTTCATGATAAATAGAAAGCCACTCTATACCCAGAATAACATCAAACTCACCATAATGAAGAAAAATAAGGTTTTTTTAGTAATGTATTTCTACATAAAACAATAAGAGGATTATTATAATTACTTTTTCCTCAATATTTACCCTTGGTGTTTTTACTATAAGTTCTGGTTTCATTTCTTGAGGTAAAATTTTCAATTTACAGGAAAATGTCTTAAAAATAATGGAATGTGTAATCCCCATATCAAACAATACATTAGAAAAATATGAGAAAAAAATAATGTGTCTGATAAAACATCATTGGATGGACTAAAATATGCTTAAGTAGTCATAAATGATTTCAGTTAACATTTATACTAATATTCTAGATGCTCCCCATCATTCAAATCATTTTTTTGGAAGGTATGTGCACAATTCCTCATATTTCCACATTTAGATACATTAAAATTTGATTATAAAAATTAAAAATAAGTTCATGTTCATTTCAATCGTGGGACATATGTAAAAACATTCCACATTTGAATCACTTCCTGATTTTATTAATGAATTCCCCTTGGTGATTTTTACAACACTTTTCACAATATAGAAATTAAATTTTATAACCTTCAGATTTCTCTGATTGATTCTTCACTATTTCATGACATCGAGAAATTTTCTTCTACTTGTTTTCAATGTACATGTAAACATCATAAAAATAAATTTTTACCATTTTAGACTATTAAACTTGTATTTTATAACTTTTTAGTAATGGATTAGCCAATTCCCTTCGATATATTGGCTTCAATCCTGAGTAAAAAATGATTTATTTTAAAATCAATATACAAAATAAGATTTAAAGAATACCTTGCTAACTGAGTGATGTATTATTCATAATAAACCACATAATATTATTACTTTTATTTCAATTCATGTAATTTATTTCCATACTATGTAAAACCTCCATATGTAATTATTTATCAAGGAAAATATTCTTCAATTCATCCCATTCCATGTGATCAATATATTCTCCTTCAATGATATACTTGACCATTGACCGCCACTGATTAAATTATCCTCTAATATGATAAATTTAAAGACTAACCATTAGATTATATATTAACCCCATGACATCAAATATATTCTAATAGGATTTAATCCACCCCTCATTCATCACTGGCTAAGAAGATCCACTAAATACATGTGGGTATTTCCTCATAAAATGTATCACTATTACAATGTTCTTCTATTTTACTTCTTCATATTCTTTCACATGGATGGAAACTCAATTTATATGTTATGTCAACTAATCCATTACTATCACAAATAGATATATTCAAATTCCAATCCTTCTAGGTTATATGATAAAACAAATATTATCCTCTTAGTGCCTTCTAATTTATCTTCACTGTTTCTTTAGGGGAAAACCATTTGAACAGACATATCTCAAAAGAATAAACATGGTAATATTTAAATTCTATATCATTTAAACTAAAACATAAGTTAAAAATCAATTATGATATTATATATAATCTTCTTAATCATCTAAATTTATCTAAACTATGCTACGATACCAACTATAAGGACTAGACCGTAATCATTGCATAATCTCGTAAATTCTAATAGAATTTACATCCGTACATTCTCAAAGATATTTTCAATTTACAGTTTTATAGAAATAGGTCATAATTCATACATAACAATACAATATAATACTAAGTTGATTATATTAAAAATATATCAATTTTATCCGTAATACAATAGTGTTTTTTTAAAACATGATTTCTTTTCTTAAAGAATCTTCAAACATTAAAATTAGATTTATATTTTTACTTAGCCTAACTTACACCGTATGATTTATTTAAAACATTTGATGAGAATAAAAATCTCAGTCGGGGACATTAAAATATTGAAATAAATCATTATTCCATTAATAATTCTTCATATAGGAAATCATTTTCAAAAATATATACTTTCCATTCTTAAAGTATTATATACTTATTTTATGAAAACATGATATTTTCATAAAACATAGAAAACATAAATATAAGATTTATTTTTAATAGATAATCATTTTATTATCATACTAACGTAATATTATGTCCCTCGTGGCTACCATATGATTTGTAACCTTCATAGACAGCTTATAATGTAACCCTCATAGGTTACCATATAACGTAACCATCACAATTACACTAGGAATAACCGTTATGGTAAAATTACAACATAATCATTCCCAAAAAAATTGAGGTCTATCATGGACCCACCCTTCATCATAAAAAATTCCAAAGATCCATTACATAATAATTTAACATGAATACATTCATCATAAAAATTATTCCTTGTGAAAAATCACACATTAAATGAATAACACGAACATACAAAAGAAGAAATTTTAATTGAAAATAATCATTTAATATCCTAATGAAAACCTGATAACGTTATGAAATCATGACTTTTTAATGACTATATCATGTTTTATATGTTTTAAAAACATTCCTTTGGGATTTTTAAAAAAATAGAAATTAATATAGGATTTTAAAAGAAAGGTCCCTTACTTCAGGTTAATAATCCTTAAAAAGTGTTCAAAACTCATGTATATTGGTTTAAATAGATTTATTAATTTATATTAGAACTTTATTAACATTTATAATACCGTATATAATCTTTTTATAAAATATTTCCACCCATTTATTAGTAATTTTTTTTATTATCATTGTTTCGAGAGTGTTCGTTTCCTAGTTCGATGGTGGGTTCATGATGGACCATCTTTTAAAAAGGAAAGAATGGGAAATAAGAGATAACATATTTGTGTATATAATTATATTTATTAAATTTTAAACTATTATAAGTTAAATTAATATTTCAATGAATACAATGATGAGAGATGAAAACTCATCTTCCACCAAGGCAGTGAATTAACAAACGATGGATGATGATTTTATTTTTATAATAAATAGATCAAATAATATATTTAATGATGGATGTAACAATAAAAAAATAAAATTAAACTATATATATATATGATAATATAGGTATCATGTGTCTTTGTATAGGGGGTTATGGTAAAGTAGACGTGAGAAATGATTTATGAGGGAAGAAGGAGGGATTTACCCCTTGACTATTCCTTCTTGAGAACCACCTTAGGCACTTCGATTTTGTATTTTTGTGAGAAATAAAATTCTAAAATGTGTAAAGATACAAGTAATAGAGAATTTGGTGGAGGATAGTTCATAAATAAAGCTCATGGTGATGAAATTATTTGAAGGAAGGAGTCTTCTTTTATAATTGAGGTGAGGGGAAATTTATGAAATACTTAAAATATTAAAATATAATAAGCCAAATAGAGCGGTAAAGACATAAAAAATGCAGAAAATGATAAATGGGATTATATTTTTGACAAAATATTATCTCATTTGGCCTTATTCAATGTTTTTTTATTTTTAAATAAATTAATAAAATATTTTATTCCTGGAATATATTTTTTGTCATATTTATGACTATTCGTCATTATGATTTCTAAAACATAAAAAACTGTCAAATTAAAAACTAGTATTTTATTATATCCTACAAATATCATATCCATCTATATAAATCATGTATTACCAAAAAAGTCTCTAATTTTAATAATTTAATGATTTTTATATCATTTTTTGAATTATTTATTAATTAAATAATTACTACATCATTGTGATGTAAGACATTAAGGTAAGTATTAATTCCCTAAAAATTCATAAATAAACTTCATAAATAAATATCAATTTATCATGTTACAAAAACAATTTATGGTTGAAAAATTATTCTGTAAATCTATATATTAAAATATAATACTAATCAAAAACCATAGTGTGAAGAACATGACTTTCTTTTAATTAAAATATTATATGGGATTAAATTGATCTAAGGGGATAAAAAAGGAACCAAAATTGAATGAAAATAATATTATTGATGGAAATTACTCATGAAAAAATATTTATTCAAATTTTTGTTTCATTTAATAGCTCTTATAATTTTAATTAAAATCATTTTATTTATTTTCTTTTTCCTTGCACTAGCACTACAACATTGGTGCATAAGTATTAAATTTAATAATTTCACATATAAAAATATAAAATAAATAAATATCATAAAAATAAATAAATTAGGTTCATTATAATGTTTATTATCATTTCAATGTGTATATTTACTAATATCCATATCAAGAAATCTTATTTAATTTTTTAATTTGACTTTTATTTCCTTGCGCTTCTATTTTACAACATTTGGATAATATTCATGTTATATAACTCTAAGATTCTAAATGGAATCAATTATATAAAATAATTAATAAAACAGTCTATAAAATAGTTTTTAGAACTCATTTATTATCTATAAAGAACCAAATTTAACTGTTCCACTATTATACAGATACTGCGTCAGCACCGAAAAATTATTTTATATATATCATGAAATAAATAATAATTTACATTTTATGAGTATGTTTTGTACAAAATTTCTGTTATAATATCAATATTTAGTCATTACAGAAGTTTAATAAATTTTATATCCTAATTTATTTCCATATGATATCATAAAAATAATGTATTTTTAACTATTTAGAATATAATCATCTCTTCCAAAAAATTTATCAAATTCATAAAAATAAAATTTCAAAATTATAAATTAAAAAATAAAATTAGTTTTAAAAAATAATAATTATTTAATTTAAAAATTAATTTTTTAAATATATCCATAAATATAAATTAATTTATTAAAATTAATTTTTTTTTTAAATTAGATGACTTAATGAATTTTAATACATATTTAAATAATACTAATAAATATAAAATAATATTCTATGACTATATTTTTTGTTACATAAATAATAGTTTAAATGATTAAATAATTATAAAATTTTAAAAATTATTATTATATAAAAAATATTTGAAAATGTTAAATATTTTTAATGTGATATTTGTGGTAGTTTAAATATATACAGATTCGATATAAGATATTTAAGATTATGAAAACAGTGTTTTCTAAATTATTTTATATTCAATGAAACATTGTCAAAAATACCACTCTATGGTTTTTATATATAATATATTTTAGAAAATTATTTTATCAAATCTCATACCTTGTACCACATAATGGTTCCTCAAAAAAATTCTAAAAAAAACATTCATGATGGTCCGAAAAAAATATTTTTTTCTCATTAAGAAAAACATTTTATTAATGGAAATGTTATTTCAATAAAATATTATCATTTTATAAATTTTTTTTATAATATAGTTGTATAATATGAAGTTTTTGATAGAAAAAAATAATGTGTACTTTTATAACATGAAAATATTATTAGAAATTTAACCGAAACCATGGTGTGTTTTATTGACCATATCTAGGTTTAGGAAAACTCTTACCATTTCTCATTGTTGAAATCATCACCCAAAATATTCTTCACTAACACTTACTATGACACCATTAATGTGTTTTATTAGATTTTAATAATAATATAATTCAATTAATGAAAAATTATAAAATAAAAATCAGATTTTTTGAGACATGAAATTATAAGATGTAGTAAATAAAAAATATTTTTATCTAATGGTTATTCATCATTATCCCTTGTTCAATTTTGTTGATAGAGACTTATTAATCACTTAAAAATATGTAATCTTCTTAGTATGTATCCACCAAAACAAATGGAATCACAAAGTGATTTGGTAACACCATAATTAACTCCACTGACAAGATTGGTCATCCACATATTAAAAAGAAATTACGAATTGAGATAAATCAGTTTTATTTTTCAGACTAATCCAATATTTTAAAATCATTACCTTGAACATTGATTAAATAAATTTATTTCTTTGTATAAAAAAATTATTAATTTAACATATCACTAATGTAAAAAACATTAAAAGAATCTCATTTATTAATTGAATTAGAGACATGAATGTCATATACATAATCATTAATGCGTCATAAAATAATTAATTATAATCCAATAACTTCATAATACTCATTCAAGAAATGGAATAATATAGTCTCATTTCAATTATTCTGAACACCAAGAAATATAAGAAAAAAAATTCCAAAACACAAACCAAATAATGAATAATATCACTAAAATTTGGTAGGTGATTTAGTGCATATATATAATAGTTATTACCCTAATTCATCTATAGAGTACTTCCCATGTTCTTTGAAATTGGATTAATATGGAGTTGAATCAATGATGTGTATGTGGAGCCTAATCTTATATAGTAAACACTGTAAAACCTACATCTAATGATTATCATTTAATTGAGTGAGTATGTCATAAAGAAAGTAATGGGGTATTTTCAAACTATTTGAAAGGATAAGGGATTTAGGTATTAAATTCCCATGAAAATAAATATAATTTTTTTTTCTGCACTTTCATGGAATGATAAGTTCATTGGAAAACTAATGTTATTCACAAATATCAGATCAACATTATGTTTTTAGGTATCTCAAGAACCCTTTATTTATTACTGAAGATTTTTATATGGGTGTTCATAATTTTTTATCTTTCATTATTTCTTTTTTTGATATTCCACAATTTTTGATGTTTTGGATGAAATTTTACAAAGAATAGGAAATTCACTACATGATGGAATCAAGTACATGAAGATTTATCTAGCATGAGAAATAAACTACTTCAATTATATACCTAAATATAATTCCCATGTGAATCATCTATGTTATATAATCAACTACTTTTAAATAACCAATATCGATGAATCACATATGTGAGTAATCATATAAATTGGTGAAATGAAAATGTGAATAATGTTAGTTAATTGACTTGTTACATGAATTAGATCTAAGTTGAAAAAGGATATGTGGTTCCGAATGGCTACATAATTCACCAATATATAGAAATTTCAACAACATAAGAAAGTTGTATATGTAAATAATTTATCTACACAAAGAAATGTCTCATATTTTGGATATGTGATGAAATTGGCTACATTAATAATTTAAATGTTGTTTAATTAGAATATGTGAATTCAGATCCCTGGATTTCAAAAACATGATGATTTATAGTTATCTATTTAGTTATAGAACATTTATATTTGTTAATATTGGAGTTATTTAAGTGTAATTTAATGATTTAATATGTTAATTAAATATTTTATTACTTAATTGTGGTAAAATGTATTTTAAATAAATTTCATGTACCAAAAAAATAATTTAGTAAAATATTATTTTCATGCTTACTCATATTTTTGAAGCATTTTTAAAAAAATGAAATCAAGTTTATTAATTACATGATTTGATTTTATGGATTTCATATTGTGAAATTATTTAAATAGTTTTTCATGAGTATTTAATGTGAATAAGATACATATAGAGAAAACCAGAAATAATGAAATGTTTCACTTGAACTCTCTATCTCTTTGGAAGCTTCTGTCATGCTACTATGCTTTGAGTTAATGAAGGAATATTCTAGTTTTCTTTAGTTTTTATGTCATGATAATAATTTTAGGGTTTTTAGAATAATCTACATATGTTCATTTTCATTCATATATTTTATCTTAGATAACTATTACAATATATCAGTTTTGTTTTAAAACTATAAGTTTCATTTATAATCCATCTTTTATTACCCCTAACTATTAAGGTTCATGGTAAAATAACTTTAAGGGATGTTGTATTTTGAATCCTTGTTAGATACCGGTAAAATCTTATGGAATTGAAACATGTGTCAACTGAATTAACTTAGTCATACAATCCTTATGAAAAGGATATGTACTCCATGGTAAATGGATTAGTATACTAAAAATTACTATACTCTTAGACTTGAGCATTGGTGGAGTGGACTATGGGTCTTTCATTCCCCAAACCACTATAAAGATTTGGTGTTTAGTATTTTCTATTTTTATTATACTCATAATTATTTCATGAATTAACGAATAGTACAAGTTTTTATAATATAATGAGGGTGGTTTTCTAGCAAAAAAAATTCAAGAACTCAATGAACCCTTCTTTAGTAATAGTGTAATTATTCTGCAAACAAAAATTGGTATCAGTGGTAGTGAATATTATGATCACATCCTTTAAATATTGAATTCGTAATTTTATATTCATAATGTTTTTTAATATTGATAACAAATAAGACATAGTTTTTGAAAAATACACTTACTTCAAAAGTGAAACTATGTTTTTGAAGAAGGAACGTATGATTATCTATTTGAATAACTATTGTGTAAAGGTCTACTAAAAAGTCCTGAAGCTATATAATATTTTCCAAAAATATGCAGAATAATGACATTTTTACACTGAACCCATGTTGAATATAAAATAAAAATACAAGAATGATATTATATTTTGAATAGGCCCCAAAGAGTTCACATGTGTTTCATAGTGGGCAACATCTTATGAGATGAGGACTATAATAATAATTTCTTATGATGGATGTGAAAACATATGAGGGAATAGATATAATACATCCATGTCTAACTTCAATACATTTATTATGATGTAAATAGGGATTATTAATAATTTTCATGGGAGACGTACTGAGGTTTTATAAAATGTCAATACTTTAGGATCTCCTTTTCTTGAAAAATATCAAACACAAAAAATTTTCAAAATTCAAGAGCTTGGATTTCTAATTCACATAGGAAATAATCATCTGACAATGATTTACAAAGAAAATATATTATTGTAACACTTATGACATATGATGATGAAATGGATGCAGAGTTAGGTGTGTACAATATTGTTTAAATAGAGGATGTTTCCAGGATGTTGTATTCTTATAATGACATCAAGAAGAATATAAATATATAAATTTTAGTTCGATATGAATAAAAATATACCTTATGAAATACACAATAAAATAATTATCTTTCACCATTAAAAATAATAATAAAATTTACCATAAGAAAAGTGGATTAAATAAACCATTCAATATGTATAAGGTTCATGATGGAAAACCTAATAATGTTAGATTTTATGAGTATACGAATATCTAGAACATTAATATAGAATACCATAAATCTTAAGTTGAGAAGAAGTCAAAGAAAATGTATTTCAAGAGGGTTAGTTATAAGAAAAAAAAGGAAGGCCTTAAAAGCTAAATGGAGCACTAATGAAGACTTTAGTAGATATTCTATCTCATATTTTGAAGTGTAAATGTATAATAAAATAGATAATATGTTCTATACAAGACAATCTAATGAGGTAATTTTTTTAAAATTATTATTGGAATAAATTTTATTCATAAAATATATATATATATTATGTAATTAATGAATATTTTACAATTAATGGAACAAATTTTTAAATCATGAAGAAGAAAAAATACCTCATGAATTCATATAATGGTTTTCAAAATGAAAAAGTATACCTAAATAATTTTTATATTGGGAAAATATGATGGAAAATACATCTACATCTTTTATTGAAAATGGATAATCTATTGGTAAGAATATAATAATATGTTCATTATCATAACGATTATTCATGTTTGTTTTGTAAAATTTAAAAAGTATAACAGAAAAATAATTTGATATTATTATGTATAGAAAAAATAATTTTTAATATAAATCCATGGTTGAAAATTTATGTTTTATATAAATTATTTTCAGAATCCAATGTTTTTTCACTAAATAGAATCAGTACAATATGATTATATTTTCATTATAAAAAACATGACTTTGGTAACTAATAACCAATTGTTAATTAATTACATTAGTATATATAAAAGGGGTATATTCCCAAATAACTCATCAATATAGAAGTATTTGGGATCCATACACATACATGATACTAGTTTTTTTATCGGGGAATAAATATAAAACATAATAATGTAAAAAACCTACATTCATTATGTCATTCAAAGATTTCTTCTTCATATCATGGGGAATGAATGAAATAAGATTGAGATAAAATTTGTAGAAAGGGTTATGTATAGAATAAATTATTCTTATTAGAGAAGTAATTGTCCATATGAAAAGTTAAATAACACTAAATACATTCTTTCTATTCAACAATATGAGAGTAAAATGAATCCATTAATAATATCAAATTAAAAATCTCATGGATAATAAAACATTAATTCTCAATAATTTATTTGATTAATATTGGATTTCATGATCTTATACATCATGATATCTGTACCGTCAATACCTTTCACCATGATGTTTAAAACTATATGTTGGTGTAAAAAACTAATTTAATTTAGATAAATGATTTGTCTCATGATAACTTTGAATACATCATAGAGTAATATATAACACAGAAATACCCATCATTGCATGTCCAATAAATTCATAATATATTGAATAATCAATTCAGTTGAAAACCGATATTTATTACCTGTAAATAGTTATATTCAGTAAAGAATGTATATTTATAAAGATTTTCCCACTCAATCAAATAAAATTCATAATAAAACACCATATGTCAAAATTGAATACAATTTACAAAATAATCATATCCATGATAAAACTTATATGAATAATTAATATAAATATAATGTAAAATGGTCACATGAAATTTAATATTTAATGTGGATGTTAATTAATAATAAATTAATAAGGGATAATAGATGATCATATATTCATGGAAAATATAATTTTTTTAATAAGATCATATCCTTTGGAAATATAATGGAAATGTAAGAGAAATATTAAAATTATATTTTATGAAAGAGTTTTATTTTTAATATTATTTTATAACAAATGAATGATAAAAATATCATAAAATGGTTATGTTTGTGTGGATTTCCATTATCATAGTATATTTTAAAAATCATTTTTTCGATTTTTGTAAAGAAAGTAAAAAATTGTACCTTTTGGAAAATAGTTGAATGATTCCTTCGAAACATTTTTTTTAAAATGTAATGGAAATTTTTAAATTTCATTAATGAACCATTTTACTAAATAAAATAAATTTTCTAAAATAATTTTTAATATTATGGACATGGTAAAAAAATATATCCCATTAAAGAAATTAAATCAGGGTTTCTTTTAAATATTTATTTTCTTGATTCTCATACCAAAATATAGAAAATGTAGAATAAAATACTAAAACTCAATAAATATCATTATGGTAAAAATGTTATTTAATTTATGAATGTTAAATAATTGTATTTCTTCAATGAAATTAAAAATAAATACCTAATAAAAGTGAAAGTGTAATATATATTCTTACCACATTGGGAACATTTAAATCATAACTCATTTAAAAAATAAACATGATTTTAAACATTAAAAATCATGAATAAATATATATTCATTTCAAATATATCAATTGGGTAGTATTTAGACCACATAAAATTCATTTGTTTCTTAATATGAAATATTTCTTAGTGAATAGTAAATTGAGACAATAACCCTTACCTCAAAGTTACATTTAGTTAAACATGATTTAACCTCCTATATAAAGTTATTAAACATTATATTAATTTATAAAAATCCATATTAATTTTTATATTATTATATATGATCTTCTTATAACATTTTATCTACCAATCATTAAAAATATATCATTATTCCCATTATTTATAGTATTAACTACATTGTTTTCTCACTCATGTTTTGTCATGGAAGGTGAAATTTTGGTTCATAGGATATTGTTTAATAAAATATAGTATTAAATTTATTTTATATATATAATACTTATTTTTAAATATAATATTTATTCATTATATATAATATTAGAATCATTTATTGAAAGGTGTACATGAAAAATAAATATGATCGCTTCATGAAGACTGTTAGTCATATGTACAAACGACCGATGATACCATTTCTATAATGGTTGATAGGATAAATAAGTGGATTATATATTATTTTCATGAATAATAATTTTCTTATAATAATAATATATATATTAATTTATTCCATAATAATTAACATACATGTAACCGAGTGATGTAAAACAAATTGGATCGGTTCGTGTGGTGATAATTTTCCATACAAATGAGCAGTGGTTGTATTTCATATTTGACAGAGAAGTATTTGGATAAATATTATAAAATAAAAATAATAAAATAATAGAATATGAGATATAATATTTTCATCATACTATATATGTTAATACAAAAATTATGGTGGTTAATAAAGAAGTAAAAAAGAAAAAACTAGGTGAATAAAATTACCATATATTAGAAAAACCACATTTTGATCACTTATTAAGGACCATAAGGTTTATATTTTAGAAATTACCATATCGTTATAACAGGTATATGTATTTTTTGAGATATTTTTTTAGGGTTTGGTTGAGATAAATGGCTTGATATGTGTGACTAAATGAGGGTAGGGGGTTACCTATTACAATTTCGAAGGAGTTGCATTTCGTAAATGCCCCTAAATATTAAATAGTGGGAAGCCACAATCAGAACTAGATCATAATAAATTGATAAATAATTGGTTTTATGTAAAATAAGGTTGATATACACCTCCACCACTTAATTGAAACATGTTTTAAACATCATATTTCTTTTATCTCAATGGTTACATACTTTTACAAATTGAGTTTTCACAATGGTAGCTAATTTTTTTAACTTCTATAAGTTATCCATTACCACTAGAAATAAAATTATCATTATTTCATACTATAGAACAACTACATATAAATATTAAATGTAGTATATCTAATAAAATTATTTGTGTTGGAAAATTAATTTTAACACAGGCGTATGTAACAAAGATAACCTCATTTTAAATATAATTGTGGTAATTAATTTTTTCTATTTTTACTATTTATTTTGGAAAAATTTAAGTTTTAATTATTAAATAATATTACTTATTATAAATATTATTATCGAATATATTTTATCCTGTTAAATTCATAATTTTGGAAAAAGTTATGATAAATCAAAAACCCACTTATGTAATGTAATGGGTTTTCAGTAAATGAAATTTATAAGAATAAGATGATAATATATTAACAATATGTTTAGTAATAATCATTAGATTGATTTTATTTAGTAATTTTAATTATAGAGTATAAAAATTAATTTTAAATCCTTCATCGTTAAATATTATTTTAATTAAATTAAATTATATGATATTATACCTTTTTGAAAATAATTTTTCCTGAATAATATAACTTTTTACCTCTAAACCATCTTATCATTTCCAATATCAAATTGATTGTCAACAAATTATTAATTCAACATATTATAATACATTATTATATATAAAATTAGTAATATATATACAACATATAAAATTATTCATAGAAGGTTATTTTTAAGGGAGAATTTCAAATAATCATTTATAGCCTATATTTACCATGAAGTTAAAAATAGACATTCATCATCTAATTTTGAATTTTTTTCATGGAATAATATAATGTGTATTGAATTAATTTTTTATTAAAAATGAATATTCACTTACTATAATTTATTCTTACACCTTACATTTACCTTTATAGTTCAACAATTTGGTTGAATTGAACATTATTTTCTTTTGATTTGTTTTATAATTTAGTTATAGATGTTATAGACAACACAAATATATTTGGGTTACAAAAATGTTAGTTTATAACTTTCCTTGACCCAAGAGAACATGCATACAAAAATATTTTTTTCGTTAAAATTTTCATTTTTGGGAAATTGTTCTTGGAGAATAAATTAGAAATGGTATATGGATAGTGGATTCTAAAGACATAATACAAGGGATTGATATATTTTTCACTTTTATAAAAAAACAATTGAGGTTATTCAGCATTTAGTGAAAATTAAAGGAGAAATATTATGGAGGTCATATATTTTTTAAATCAATGATCTATCCTAATTAAAAATATTCTAGATATGTGGAAATATTGAATCATAATTTTAATAAAAATTCGCCGCATTTAAATGAATTTTATTTGGTTTAATTCCCAAATAATATAAGTTTTTTAAGGAAACAATTATTAAATTTAAGGTAGCCATAATTGAGAATGAAAAAATTTGATATGTTAATTCATTGATGGGACTACAGGTGAACAATTTAAATGCTCAAAGAAAAAGTATCTTGTAATTATTAGAGAAATCAAAGATATTTCAATCATTATTCTTTCATAAAATTGTATGTGATAATTTATTTTTAGATTTTCCTCAATATAATGTCATCGAAGAGAAAATATGGGATACATGCCAAACATGAATATGACACAAGTTATATTTAAAATAAATTAATGCGTTTTGACATGTAGAACCCTAGAATATATCCACATTAATTTTTTGGGAAATATAGAATAGATATTTTGGGAGGATAATATTTTGTTTTTGTTTTGGATGATTAATTCTCGAGATTTAATTATTTGTAGTGTGAAAATTGAATCTTTTTTTATTTTTATATTATGTATGTTCGATCCAAAAGAAAAAATATTCCAAATTTATTTCTTTGAGAAGTTACAATGGAGGATAATTTTAATACCATGAGTTTTAATATTTTTTCACAAATTATAGAATCAAACATTGTTTTTTAGTCTTAGTAAACATCAACATAATAGGGTTTTTGTAAAGAGGAATAACACATTGATAAAAATTTAGTGGACAATGTTTTTTTGAAAATAAATTTCCGACTATTTTGTTGAATGAATCTGTAAATACACCATG
This sequence comes from Viscum album, assembly GCA_963277665.1. NCBI lineage: Eukaryota > Viridiplantae > Streptophyta > Magnoliopsida > Santalales > Viscaceae > Viscum > Viscum album. The sequence goes on from OY728160.1 coordinate 713,872,683, forward strand.
CTATGTAATTAATAGAAATCTAATTATGCATATTTTTATGAAAACACTCTAGGAAATACATAATGATAGAAAGAAAAAATATCGATACAGAAATGTATTTGGGTAAAATGCTTACATTTTAAACACCATGTATAATCAAGTAAAATTTTACCTAATGTATGATTAAGGAATTAATATCAAATACTATAGAAATTCTCAACCATATGAAATTTTCCATCAAAGTTCAACGGTTTATGAAGATTCGAATAATTTTTTATTTGATGAATGTGATTTTTTTATCACTAAATGACCCAATCTGATATGATAAGTGATTTAATTTAAAAAAAATACAAGAATATCTTTTTAATAACAAAATTAATGATGATTTTTAACTATTTTTTTGTGATATAAATCCCAAAATGATAGATAATTATGAACCTAAATGTGTGATTCCTAGGTAACATTGAACAATAAAAAATATCCCATAAAATTTTTTATTTGAATATTAGATAAAGGGATTAAGAGATGAAGAATAGTAAGAGATTTTAAAGAGTTTTTATCCCTATTATCCAAACTATAACCTAAAACTATTGAATAATCCATAGTTTATTTATACTGGGATTGAGCCGTGAAATAAGAGTTCAACCCGTTCAGGAAAAAAAAAGTATTGGAATTAAATAATAGACACTATGACTGTAGTATTTTTTTTGAATAAAATGATTTTTTTCATAATAAAAAGTACGATCATGATGTGACTAGAAGGAATAATTCTAGACTGGTTTCTAAGTTTTATAACAAAGAAGATGTTATATTTTATCAAGGGACTGTTGAACATGTAAATATATTATAAGGCATTTGGAATAGCATATCCTATGATTCATAGTTGAATTTGTAATTATATAAAATATAAATAAAATATTAATTTTTGCATAATTTACTTAGAGAGAATTTTTATGTCGAACAAACTCATTGTTTTAAAATTCTCCACTTTCCCAATTGAGTTTTCAAACATTCCATAATTAATTGTGGCTATAAATACAAACCATATACTTGGTATTAGAATTTATGTTCTTTTATATTATTAAATGGATTTTTAGGAGGAGTGGATAATGTAATTATGTTAAAAAAACATATTAATATTTTTTGGTACATATCTATATTAATGATGTGATGTTTAATTTTACAATTGAAAAATTCTGTAACGATTTTTCAAGACTCATCCTAAAATAATATGTAATATGAATAATGATTGAGTTAAATTATTATCTATAATTTTTGATTTATCATATGGAATTTGAGAATGTGATAATAAATTTAAATATATACTTTACCTAACTATGATATTTTGAAATGAAAATAGAAAAATACCTACAAATATAATGAGTTCTAATTAGAATCATGATTTTTATGAAACTGATAAACTAGTTGAAAATAACTTATATAGAGGAATAATTGGTTATCTATAATATTTGATTGTTTATAAATATAAAATTTTTTCATTATGTTTACATTATAAATTTTAAGATAATACAAATTAATTTCATTTTAATGCTATAAAAATAATTTCAAGGTATTTAAATGGAAGATTTTATATTTCTATACATTTTCTAAAACTAATATTATTTTTTTAATTCATATTATGACTCTGAATTTTTTGGTTGTATACTAGCTATGAAGAGTTCATTAGGATCCTAAATCATTCTTATAAAATCCATTGTATCCTATTCAAGTATGAAACAACACAATGTCACTATAATCTATATTATAATAGGAATATATTATTTTAAAAATTAGTTGTGAATTGGTATTGTGAATGAGACACATATTATTTTATTTTTCAATCATCTATAATTATGTCGAAATTAATTGTGAAAAATTCAGTGCCATCAAAATATAGAAGAGTCCTATAAAATATTAAATAACTTAACACACACAGATATATATATATATGTATATGAGGAATCATTTCAAAACAACTCACGCTTTAAAAGGTGATATCACTTTTTAGTAGGTCTCTAATAAGAATAAATTGGAAGATATTTTTACATTTCCTATTATGTGTGAACATTTTGATTTAATTGGAATATAATTATTGTTATTTATATTTAAGTAAGTTTGTTTTATTTTATTTATTTATATTTTGTTTTATGAATTTATTATTAAGGACTACATATTTTGATTAATTATATAAATTAAATGAATATATATTATTTTAGTTTGTTTTCATAATTTGATATTCTTATGTTTTAATTTTTTTCTTGAATTGATAATAGAAAATAAATTTTATTTCATTAATTTTTTCTATTTATTTTACATTATGTCAAAATTGAATGTAATTATAAATAAGATAGTTTTACCTCTTAAAATTTGGATGCATGACCTAAAAAGCATATCAAATATTAGAATCCTAACCATTCATCTAAATTCCTTCTTCCAAAATTCAATCATTCACCTTATTTATCTTGATATTTATTCAACATCCAAATCAATCATCTATGATGGGGATATACAGGTGAAGATAATTTGGTAATTATTATTCTTCTATGAAAATGAATGTAACAAGTGCACCATGTAGAGGGTAAGTTGGGAGGGCCAAATATATGTCTTGGATATGAGGAATAAAAAAATTTCTGATAAATGTCTTTCAATTGCAAGGACTAGATTTTTTCCTTGATAAGAATAAATTTAGGTTATTCTCTAAGGATGAAATAAATGAGTTTATATGAAATATATATCATCAACTCATTGAAGAGGATGATGTAATTTAATGAAATGTTGACTGAAATTTCATTCTTGTTTCTTCCATGGGAATGGATGAAGACTTTCACTTTCCCATTGAGGGTGAGTTCGATTTTAACTTGACAGTAGTTGGTGCAAATAATATGGACTAACTGAAATTTTCATGTTTTTATTTGGATCCTATACTTTTATAAAGAAGGTTATGAATAATATGAATGATGATGGTAAATTTATTTGAATGTTTAGTTAGATCAGTATATCCCAAGGATATGGTGAGATAAAGAAAGTTTGTTTTTGGGTCATGAAACTCTTATATGTCGTAATAAACAACATGATATTGAATCATATTTGGTATAATATATTTTTTATGAATCAATTCATCCAATTGAAAGTGAAGTTCAATTACAATCCCCATGGGAGTATTATCTCTTTATTGTTGAAAAAATTAAGTTGATCTCAATGAGGGGGGAGAAGTGAAATGTAATAAAAGTAAGACTCTCTTTAATGTTTTTATGAAGATATTTGTTTAAAACTAGGATGGAGACACGAATTATATATGACATATTACATAAGAAGTTAGTGTAAAATGAATGTGATCTTAGGAGGGGTATATACTCCCTCCCCACAAAATGATATAATAATTCTTGAGATGGAGTCTACTAGGGATGTGCAGGAGATATTTGTTACCAGACTAATGCCTCAAGTGATAGAGATCAAAATTATTTTGGAAGATTCAGTCTATAGATATGAGGTTGATGTTGTTTGAGATACTTAATAAATTAATAATGTTGATTCATTTGGTGAGATAGTTTATGTAATCCATGTTTTTAGGCCTGATGGAATTATAGAAAATAGTTCCTACTTCTAAATAAAGTGTTTATGATAGGAGTGGGCATCATATTGATGATATAATCCCTCTTTGATAACCTGATAGTAGATATTGAGCTATTGGTATGACTTTGGAAGATGTCGGTTATAGTTTCAATGCTTGAGAGGTTGTTACAACACCTCATCATGTTCATGAGATTACCCAGTCTGTGAGATAGTGTTCTAAATGTCATGTTACTGAAATGAACATAAAGACCACTGCCTCAACTATAATATTGGAATTAAATAATCTAAAAAGATTTTTTCTTTAGTTCATAGAGGATATATTTTATTATAAGGATGATATCAGATATCTCAAGTAAAGTTTAGTTTATATTGAAGATTTTGACAAGCTATATGGGATTGTGGAAGAATTAACTTACATGATCATTGACCTTCCAAAAGTTTAACCTATTCAACTAGTAATATCATTGTTGAATCAAAAATTCCTTGAGGATATGAGATATTAATTTAGGGGGATAAAATATATATGTGATTCCTTATCAAAGAAAAATGGTTTTTGTGTTCTTGTTGTACCTCAATGGTATATTATTCAAAATATTTCAACTGTTCATCCAAATATTTCTTAATTTTTTTTATAAGAATAATTCTTTTTGAAAAGAAACAAAGGATAGCATAAACACTTTTATAATTGTAGATGTAATCATGTTTGAGTACATTAATAAGTTCTATCCAACTATGTTACCCTCTATATTTTCCCCTTCTCTGTCTCCACATATCAGGGAACAGTTTGATAATGTGTTTCAAAATATTAATTCAGATAACTCTCCGATCATATTACAATAGTGTGAAATTTTCACACCAATTCTTTATGTATGAATTCAAAATGTATATGGAAGATGAGTTTCTGGACACCAAAGAAGATATTAAAAGATAAGGTCTTGGGAATTATATGTATCAAGATATCATTATTGGTCACATTCAAGATATTGTTGGGGTTCAATTGGAAGAGAAATTGGGGGTGACTAAAAAATCATATGTGTGACATCTTTCCCCATATTATCAATCAATAAGAATCATCCTTGAATTTCCCATTCACTAGTCAATGTTTTCTGAATGAATTGAATATATTTTCATAGACTCTTTAGAATATAATTCTTGTTTATCATATTTTTCAGAGTTTCATAGTATTCCAGCTGTTACAATAGGTAGATAACATCTTTTCTTCATACCTCTCAGGACCATCTATTATGAGAAAATAGCTACTACTATACTTGTTACCCCTATGCATTTTATTTATAGTTTCTAGGTTCCTTGATAACATTACAATACATTTTAAGAGGTAGATAATGTGATAGTAGATAATCTAGTGTAGGTATAACAGAGGATAGAATCTTTGGAGGGAAGGATAATTCAATTGAAAGTATAAGCATACCAGATTAAGGAAAAGTTACATTCAATGTCTTGAGTTTCTTATCTACAATCCATGCATATTAATATTTTATCTCAACAATATCATATATTCTCTTTAAAAAAGGTTAAAAAATTCAAATTTATTCTTAATAAAGGGTTCTCATCTATTTATCAAATGAATAGATAAGCCTACAATTCCATATTGGTGTCCTACAAATTAGACATCATTTAATGTATTTATCTTAACAAAGGTTATCAATTTTACTTCAAATGAAGATTATTTGTTAATCCATCACAACTATATTCACTTAAATATTTTAGGAAATAAGTGGATAATGTTTTTGATCCATCCATATTTTATAATCATGAACTATTAATGGTTTATATTTCTCTTATTTTTTGGTGGCATGGAAAAGAAGATACATTATCAAGACCACTAATGAAAATGGACTTCTATCTCTGATTACTCTTATTATATCATTATAGATTATTATATGGTTGAGAAGTTTTTTAGTAAACCTAATCAGAACCCCCATGAAATATTAGGTTTCAGAACATATGATGCTTTTATGGATGTTTTTGAGTTTACATACCTCAAGTATTTGACCCTCCATCTACCTCTTCCTCAATTCCAACATTTATGAAACCACATCCAAAACCTACATCCCCATTTGAACCTATCTATAAGTTAGGATCGTTTTACTAAGTATTATATATACATGTTTTGGATTTTGATTCTTTTATATATATTTTTCAAATGTAGTTCATTAATACGATTATTCTTTCTCCATTTCTTATGTGTTTCTGATCGGTTATTTTCATTTTATGATTAAATTCATTATTTATTTTATTTAATGTTATTGCCTTAATTAATTTTCATTAATTCATTCATAACATATTTATTATACATTTTATACAATATAGCTCTCCCTTTCGGTACTCTATGTTCTAAATTAAAAAATTTTCCCAGTCCCTACCATTCCTTTTTAATAACAAAAAATGGGGGAGAAGATTAACCAATGGTGAGAAGTAGCCTTATGGGAAACTTCATGTGATCTAAATTTTGATTAGATTAATTATAGAGAGAATAATGGATAAAAAATAAGTATAAAGGAATCATATATATATTTCTTATATCCTCTAAAAAATCAATAAAATTTATCAAAATTTCATGTTAATTGTTTAAACTCTTTTTTTCATAAAGAACTATAGAACGTTTTACTTCTAATGTTTTTTCAATAAATCCTATGTGCATTATGTTTTGATGATCTAAAATAACCTTAATATATTACTAATAATTATTTTTAATAATTTCATTAGTTTTAATCTTTATTTATGATAGTATTCTATCTGTCTTCATTCTAACATTTTTAGAAGAAATTTACATAAGTATGAAAAATCAGCTTTATGAGGAAATTAACTACATGAATATTTGACTATATAGAGAAATAATCTACTTCAATCAGATATGAGGAGAAAACACCTATATGAATCAACTATATTTAGAAATCATCATTGTGGAAATCACTAATGTTGATGAATCACCTCTGTGAGAAATTTGATACATTGATAAAATGAATTCATGAATTAGCTATGTTGTGTAATAAACTATGTGTATTGGATATGTGGTGTGTCACGATTTGTCCCCATGGGCATGTGTTGGGACTACCCTAAGACCACATTCTATAAGCCAGGGGTGACGACTAGTGCCGAGTAGTCATATCCCACAAATGGGAGGCATTTTTTTAAAAACTTGTACACACGCACCCAAATGAATGCCACTAGGATAGAGAGTGAAAACAATAAGAAAATAAAATTATTTTATACCACTACCACCCAATAACCTAGTATTACAAGAAGTAAAGCAGTAAAGCACAACCAGGCTAGAAACCAAGACCACTAGAAATACTGTAGGAAGCTGCTGGAAACACCCCGTCTTGTATGAACTCAAAAGGAACCATCTGGTCCTGTTATTCATTCATCCCCATTTTGGACTCCACTAATTCTTCAGTCATCTGTGCAATACAGAACAAATGTGGGAAGAGCTCGTGCTGGGTGGAGTAAAACTATACTCATTAGGGGACCCCAAAAATAATAATGCAAAATACCACAATTGAAACTCCACCATGATGGTACTATCATCTCAACACAAGTATATGCCAGCAACACATATTAAAAAAAATATAGGAATAATCATAAGGGATTCCTAGAGGTAATTTCTCATCCGCTGCTAGCCATATGGTTCCGTGCGTAGCATGCTTGATTCTGGGAGGTCCCACTCCTCAATCTATCTGGTACTAACTACATAAGGAACGTTTAACAAATGAATCTGAGAAAACATATGGTCACAATAAGTCTTTATGTTTCGATGATAAGTTCGGTCTCACTGAGGCACGGAATATCAATGTCACAACCAATCCTTTTTTAGGGAATTCTTCTCAAGGAGCGCTCGTCCCGGGAGGACTCTCTCCTTGAGCAACCAAGTCATGAGATACCTATTCAAAGAGGTCCCACTTCATTGGGCCCCATCCAAAGATAAAAAATTTATAACTTCCTAATTTACACTACTTAATTCATAATGATAAACATCTTGTACTACTGAGGGACTCATTCCCAATGATATACTAAGGTCTTCTCATCTCCCGGGCCACTGAGGTCTGCTCGGCTACTGCTTGTCTGTGTGGCCACTAAGGTCTGCTCAGCTACTACTCATCTTCTAGACCACCTATATCTACATGGATACTCATATATGAGGCCACATAGGTTTACAAGTATTTTCGTCTATCGGGTCACACATTTTTCCCAACTACGCATCTTCTGGGCCACACAGGTCTACACAACACTTCCTTCTTGTCATAAGATTACCTCTTGTAGTGCACTTTATTACAGTTTATTGTACTCCTTAATCCAAAATTCATTTCTCAAACTCTATTTAATCTATCTTGGAGAATGTTGAAAGGACCACCTCACTAAAAGGGTCCCAACTTTGCAAAAGGATCTTCAATCGGACGTACGATTTACATGTTTTGACCATTTTACAGAAAAAGGGATTCGTGGGGTCCGGGTATGGTCCGACCCGATCTGACTGACCCGATCTAGGTTGGGCCTAACCCGGATCTGACCCAATCCACTAGGCATAACACAAACTAGTTGGGTCTGGTCTGGCCTGTTGTGCCCATTCTGGTCCGCTGGACCCAATCGAGCCTGCTGGGCCGTGAGTCCGGCATGTTGCATCATGGGTCCAGCCCGCTGGACCTCCCGAGGTTGGATCCTATTCTCCTTCCCTACTAGACATTGTATGCTGTTTCATATTACATTGGATGTTGTTATGGCCACATACTCTTTGAGTCATTTGGTCGGTAGGTGGCTAGCCACCTCCCCCACAAGTGGTCCAATAGGCCGCGTGCTCTCACATTCCAACGACCTGGACACAGGCCTCCCAGCCTGAGGCAGACTCTTACTTGAATCACAGTCCTGCACCATTGTGGCCTCCTAGCGAGACACGGCGCCCTGGTTCAACACCATCGTGGCCTCCTTCATTATGGAGAGCTGCAACCACGTGCCCCCACCGGCCGTCACCGGTGCCAACAAGCCTCCAATTTTTTCCATGGGCCTTCGACGTTTCTCTAGTGGTCCATTCTTCGATCCGAGGGTCCACTACAAACCTTGGGTCCCCATCTTAAATTTTGTGTATCCCATGTCATATATCCATCAATTCGGGGGTTTAGACATTTTGGGAACTTCCCAACAATATTCTGACATGCCCACGAGGGTTCGTCGGTGAAGAACATATGGGGGAGAGGATATCACAGGAAACACCCAAATCAACAAATGTTGGACTTGGTCATTTGGACTTCATTCATCGCATTATAAAATGGGGAGATATTAAACGATCAAAATTTATATCCCCATTTCCTTGATACTCACCTGCCAAAATCCCATCCTATATATGCGATCGATCTTTATGTAAACCTGTTCGTGGGTTCGCCTGCATTCATCAAGAAATCAATGAATGAGGAAAGTAAAGGATTCAAATAGAATTAAAAAAACCCTGACAACATGTTTGACTGGTAGTAGATGTATATTTGAGGACACATCACCACATCGATCCTTGTTATGCTAGTTTTCAATGATTCACACCACTTGATCGAACCCCAACCTCTGATTCATCATCATAGGTGAGAGATCCTCCTCCCTAATACCATAGAGAAACTCTAGAGTTCAATAATAATTATAAAAAATTTTGAATTCTAATAGTGGACCCTTTCCCGGATTAATGGAGGAAATTTGTTAATGCGTTAACATGTTTCAACTTTACTATTTTGATTTGAAACAATGTCTCCACGCAACTTCATTTATGAAAGGAAGATAGTTAGCTCCATAGCTATGTCACATTGTCGCCATGCAGCAAAATGTTAAAATAAAATAAAATAAACTTAATTTGGTTTATTTTATTGTCTTTTTAATGTCCAAAAACAAACATTTAGCATCAACCCGCACCAGCTGAGGTTAAGTTCCTTATAAGGAGAACATCTCAATACAAACACATCGGTGGTCTCTTATTTTGAATCTGAGATACCATTTGTGAGTTATGAGGATTCGAAAAATATATATATTTTTTTATTTAAATTATTTTCATCATGGTTACCTCCTAATACTACTTTCAAAATTTGGTCTACACCGACTAATTTTAGGTTTGTAATTGAAAAGAATGTCCCCAACAACTCAACCTTGATCTTTGAATTTCAATCCGAGTTACAGTTTGTGAGTTTTATGAATTAAAAAATAAAATAATCTTTATTTAATGATTTTATTTACAGTTTTTATATTTTCATGTTTTCTCACTGGTGGCCCGCACCGACTACAAATAAATCATTCCTAGTGTAAATATTCCATTATTAATGAAATTGTTTCCTTATATTTCTGATCAGGGAACTCGTTAAAGAGTTGTAATTTTTTTAGGAGAACTTCTCATGTTCACGATTTAAAACACTAAATTTTTCAACGAATCATTCCAAGTACTCTTGGAATCAAAATTTCATTCCCTATTAGTGCATGGTATCATAATTTTCCCAATAATTGTTTAAATATTGAACCTAGAAAATCAACAAAATCATATCACCCCCACCTTAAGGCTTTACATCCCTAGAATCCCAACCATGGTATTCCCAAAAAGATGAGGGTACGAGAACGAACCTAATCCTCCCACTCCCGCATGCTCTCGTAGAGATTCCTGTGCTACAACAGAACACACATAAGAGGAATCAATCTCCCACAAAGGGTCCTATACTACCGATCCTCAATCTATACTAGAAACTCCGCAAAATTCAACCTTTCATCGATATCCAAATCGCCCAAGTCAAATCACCTACACGTTGAGGCATCCTAAGACCTATACTAAAATATAATCATGGGTAGTTTGAATGTGGTTCGACATGGTGAGTCAGTTAATGATTAACTAGATGGTATCATGTCTCCTGCACATACATGGTAAACCCATCACAAAGTCCATTTATATCCCTTCCCACTTCCTTCCATGTACCCCTTAAATGAGAATGAACAACCCACCAAACTGATTCCTACAAGTGTTAATATTTTTTATCTAAATATGTAATCCTAGATTCAACCCATTCTGTCATCCCTGGTGTCTGCTTTAACACCCACACACATAACCCAATGCATATCACCACTTTAGGCATCACTGCCACAACTGCGCATCCTCTGGAAAGAAAAATGTGCTCCCCACATTTTAAATGTCAATCAGGGGTATAAACAATAAAAAAATGAGCACTTAAAGACTCATAGTCAGTTATACTGAGTCTTCCTTCCATGACTTATTTAATAGTGGATGAGTAACAACCAACAACCAAAGATAAGTTTCTTCATCTAAATCCATCAAGGATAACTGTAATGATCCCAACTGCTCTATTTACTCATTCTATTACTATGAACTGGATCTTCTACTAAGATAATCTTCTACCATGTTCCAATTACCATAAGTATAGAATTATTCAATGTCATCATCCTGGAGGAACTCCATCCATCATCTTTTACTTAATTTATAATCTTTACGAGAGATGATATAGTTGATAATCTTGTGGTTAGAGTAGATGGTAAACCATTTAAACATATAGGTAGTGTCACCACATCAACAATAAAAAGACTTACATTTCCAAATCACGATTGGGGCACTCATCACACTCTGTATCAATTGATGAAAATCCTATAGGGGACTTTCCATCCATGTGAAGGGCCACCCCATTAAACTAATTGATGCATTCATTTTTTCATTGGTTGTGGGTACTTAATATCCATGGAAACTTGGTTAATGGGTCAGTAGCCCACACATAACCACATACATTGGGTCTACTAATCCCTTCCTCTAAAGGTCCCCAACCTATAACCACATCTTGAAAATCTAGGTGAAAGACATATGATATACTGTTGTTGATAATGGGTCCAGATCAGGGAGTAGAATGATGTAGAAGTGCACCTCCCTATGTGGATTTAATCTTAGAAAAATATTCTATAAAGACATCCACATACTGTTCCACTACTATTGGGAACTGAAAACTCAATATATCCACCACCAAATGGGTAAGGCAGGCCGACACAAGAATGATCAGCTTCATCCTCTTATGCATGAGGTTATCCCTTGATACCTAGGTTTTCTTTTTCTACAACCAAGGGAATACTCCATTCCAACATTGTGGACCTACCACACACTTTTCCCCCTAAAATAGTTAATCTGAGCATGAATTGTAGATGAAAATTTCATACCCAAAATAAATTTTTAAGGCCATGACGCAGGAACTAAGAGGTTACAACTAAAACTCTCACCTCATGGGTTTGATAACATCACCAGTATACGTGTGATTATCAAGTCTCATCTTATTGGTATCTCTAGATGTAAGGGTCATGCCAATGGTTTAACTGGAAACTCTAGGTCTTGAACAAGATTCTTGAAAAGAGGGAATGATTAGCACCCGCGTCTATTAATACGACACCTAAGGGTATACATATAACATACCTCGAATAATTAATAGAGTCCTTGGGTCATAATAATTGGCCTTATGTAGCTACCCCCTTCCCCTATCTTACAGCTCACTGAGCTTAGTGTGTACCACATTGGAGTTGTGGTTGTAACTTGTCAAAATGTATAACAGCTCCTGCTTCTCATCCAATTCCTCTTCCATGTATACCACCCTGTAGAATAATCTGTTCCTATCACTGTCTCTAACCCAATGGCCCATGCACCATTTAATTGTCAATACGATAGGATGGAAAATACCTAGAGAGATATCCAATGCAGTTTTTTTGAAAAGCTTTACTTATTTCTAGGTTGACTGGACTCACCCTATCATCCTTAAGATGTCGATCTTGTGACTTGGGACCTCTTCTCAGAATGTCTCACAGGTCCAAGTCTATAATACTGAAGTCAGCTTCCTACCATCCCACTACTGACATACCCTGGCTATAACTACTGTTCCAAAGGACTTTTAACCAAAATGTTTCTCTCTATAACCCTAGCATAAGTAGTAATGAACATAAAAATAGTTCTGGCTTAGATGTCCCAAAACATATCTCGCTCGGAGGTTCAAAACCTTTATCACAGGTTGCATCATAATCACTGAGTACCAGAAAATGTCGGTATACATCGATGAATACTCAACAACCGAGATATCTTCCTACTGAAGCTGTAGAAGCTCAAGGGTACCGATAGCCCATAACTTTATGGTTGGATCTACGTATTTCAGAAAGGTTCTCAATATCTGTCCATGTAAATGTAATCTGGTTATAATATATCATAATCTAAACCATACCATCTCCCGGATGATCCACGTAGAAGGCTCACGTCCAATAAATTCTCTAATCCGCTTGTACTAAGAGTACAGTGTGCTACTACACAGGTGGTGGTATAGCGGGTACACCACCTAGTGGTGTTGTATCTAGTAAAAACCACTATACCTATCTCATCACACAATATATCATACTCATGATCATATAGTGGAATCCTGGCTGGATGTCTACGTAGATGCATCTTGAAACAAAAAAAATATTTACCATGATCAATAGAGTATACCTGGTCAAATGACTCAAGATGGACATAGGAAACTCAACCCATTCATATATGATTCGCGTACCATCATTTTCCCCTAGAACAAGTGTTTTCAAGTACCGAGTAGAGAAGAAAATTTTAGGGTCCTGGTTTATGAATATTTCATCCAACACACTAACACTGGATTCCTTGACCTAAATTGAAAACTCGAAACACTTAACACTATTTTACCAAACAAAAATCATAGACTTTTGGTTCTTAAGGTAGAACTAAACTCCTCTAATACTACTCTTTCTTGGCCATTCCCCTAGTTCACATATAGTGACTACCACATTCCCACCTATGAAAGGGAAGGGGATGGTTACTAGCTCCGAGTAGGAATATCTCATAAATAAGAGGCATATTCTTAAGAACAGGTACACACACCCAAATGAAAGCCATAATGTCCGAGATTGAAAACACTATGTAATGAAAATGAATGTGTACCACTACAACCCAACAAAAAAGTATAACATGAAGTAATGATGTAAATTACAACTGTGATACAATACAAGCCCACTAAAATAAAGACAACTACAATGCCTGAGCATCAATCAAGATTAATGAAGCTACTGTAGGAAGATGGAAGAAACACCTCAACTCGTCTGATATCACAAGGAACTATTTGGTCCTGGTCTTGGTCATGGTCCTTCTCTGTCTAAGAGTCCTCCAATGAATTATTCATTTGCACAAAACATAATAGGTTAAGGAAAATACCATGTAGGTTTTATTAAAACAACACTTATATAAGGACCTCAAGAACTAAAAATAAAAAAACACAAAAGAAACACCATCAAGAATGTACAGTCAGATCAAAACATGTATATTTCATTAAAACATATTACTAGAACATCCATGTATACACATAAAGGATTCCAAGATGTAAATACTCATCTGCTACCAGCCATATGGCTCTATGTGTAGCACTCTCAGTTCTGCGAGGTCGTACTCCTCGAGTTATCTGTTAGTAACCATGTGGAGATAGTCAACCAAAATTATCTGAGAGAACATCTAGTCTCGATACATCATGATGTTTCCCTGAGACATTCAGTCTCACAGATATAAGGAGTCTCCATTTAGTAATCAATACACTATCATGGGATTTTTTTCAAGGCATGCTCATCTCATGATGAGTCACTCATTGATCCACCAAGTCATTAGAGACATTAATAAAGAGATACCTTTTCTTTAGGCCCTGCCCAACGAGAACAAAATGAGAATTGCCCAAAGAAAAATTCTTCAATTGTAATGCTGAAAATGTTAAACTAATTAGGGAATCATTCCAGATGATTCATTGGGGTCTACTCATTTGTTGAGAAAATGAGGTCCGCTTAACTATTGCTCGTCTTTCGGGCCACTGAGGTCAGCTCGGCTACCGATCGTCTTCTGGGTGACACAGGTATGCTCGACTACACGTCTACTAGGGAATAGAGGTAAGCATGACTACTATTCTGCCAAACCATGTAGGTCCAGACAACTACTTGTATTCTAGGTCACATCAGTACACAAAACTACTTGTCTTTCATGCCACATAGGTTTTCACGACCTATCCATCTAGTCACTGGATTCCAGCTCATAGCGCACTTGATTTTAGGAGAATCTAATCCTAAAGACATAAGTAATATCTCAACCTCCACAGCAAAACACATGGAGTATGTCAAAGGGGTGACCTCATCGGAAGGGTCCCAACTCCGCAAACGGCTCATCAATCAGATGTAATGTTTTCATGTATTGATTGTTTTTCGGAAAAGGGTCAAGTTTGGTCTGCGTCTGGTCCAACCCAGACGGACCGACCCAAACCGACCAGGCCAGAGGTCTACCGACATGACCTGGGTGGGACCCTAAATGGATTTGACCAGGTATGCTAGGCCTAGTCTAAACCAACTGGGCTAGGTGAGGCCCATTATGCTTTAGGTCCAACATACTAGGTTGAGGGTTCCCCCTACTCAATCGCTTTTCCGACCAACTCGACTGCCCCGGATGACATGTCTACTCCAGCCTGACCCTCCGTTGTTGGCCAGTTTGGAATCCAAAAGATGTAGCGATGTCTGCATCCCATTTGTTTCACATGACCGATAGGTTGCTGGACACCTCCCCCAACAACGCTTTTATCGACCGCATGCTGTCACAGACTCACCGCCATACCACAAGTCTCCTGGCCTGATGGGGTGAACCTCTAGCACTACAGTCCAGCACCACTACGGCCTTCTAGGTTGAGAGGCACATTGCTAACGACGTGGTTCCACACTACCGCAGCCCACTGGCCATGGCCACCTCCGCTGTGGAACACCACCTTTTATATGTGGTTTCCCCCATGTGCACCACCGGTCGTCGCTGGTACCGATGAGCCACTGATTTCATCTGCAGGCCACCGAACAAGATCTTGTGGTCCTTTCTTTGATCTGAAAGGTCCACTACGATCCTCGGTGTTCCTCTTTCATAGTCGTGTATCCCATGTCATCTTGTCATCGATCCAAGATTCCATCCATGTTCGGAACCTCCCGAAAATAATCTGATGTGATCACATGGGACTGTCGGTGAAGAAAGCATGACGGAGAAGATATCACAATAAATACCCATAGAGACAAACTTTTTTATTTTTATTTTGGCGTTCAATTGTTGAATTAATAAATGTGGAGAAATATATTGATGATACGTTATATCCCCATTTTTTAAAACCCCACATTCCAAATTCACATCCATCATATGTGATCGATCGATAGGTCAACTTGTTTGTGGGATGGCCCATGGTCATCCTTACAAATAAATAACAGGGATAGGAAATGATTCACGTAGAATTAAAAATCCTCATTCCTTAATTTGGATCACTAGTAGATGTATATTTGAAGTCGTGTCAACACATCGATCCTTGTTCCATCAGTGTTCTTTGATTCATCGCCGCTTGATCATACCACGACCTCTGATCCATCATCACTGATAATGAAGCCTCATCCCCATTTCCTTAGAGATATTCTGAAGTTACAGAGTAATTATAAAAAATTATGAATTCTGATGCTAGAAAACGTCCTCAATTAATGGAGGAAATTAATTAATGCGTTAAAAAGTTTCATCATTACTGTTTCTCTTTGAAATAATATGACCACACTGCTTCATTTATTACAAGAGGATGTGTTTCCAAGTCGCTGCGTCACAGCTGCGCCAAGATGTGAATCATTAAAAGAAAAGAAAAGAAAATTATTTTATTTTATTTTATTATTTGATAAAACTGTAAAAAAATGGTTTTATCCATTACCCACAACAGTCGTAGTTATATCCTACATAAAGAGAACATCTCATTATGAAATCAAACATCGTCTCAGATTTTTTATCCCAGTTATGTGGAATTTAAAAGAAAATAATTTTTAAAAATTATCTTATTCACGGTTATGTCCCAAAACTACTTTTAACATTTTTCACGTGGTAGAAAATTTTAGGATATTCCTAAGTAAAACACACCATCATGAGCTCAATGTTAGTATCTGATTTAAAATCCATGTTACCATTTCTGAGTTATGAGTATTAGAATATAATGTAATATTTCTTAATTATTTTATTTACGATTATACCATTTTTTTCTTTCATAATGGAGGCTTGTGCTGACTAAAATTAAGCCACTCCTAGGGAAAAAATCCTTTTTAAAAGTAGATGTGCCCTCATATTTATGATTTGGACACGCGCTAAATAGTTATTCCACATTTTCCGAAGAACTGCTCACCTGAAAAATTTAAAACATAAAATTATTTGACGGAATATTTCGAGAACTCGAGTCCACAAAATCACATATAGTCTTATCACCTAGTCTCATAATTTTTCTCAAGATTTTTTTTAAAATAAAACCCTAAAAATTCAAGTGATTACATGGTGAAATCAGTTACTCGGTTCTATATGGATAGATGACTAATTCAGGAACATAAATTTAACATATGTGAGAATGAAGGAAACATAAATAACCTAGATATATGAAGAATTCCTATATATTTTTTCTACATGGGGAAGTCATCTATGTGATGTATTTCTGTGTGGATCCATTTTCTTTATTCAACTAAAATCAATATAATTTTGTTTTATGAAGGTCCAAAGAAGGATACACGGTTCTTTAAAATTTTAATTAATTATATGTAGATTTCTTTATGTGTAATATAATGCATCCATTGATGCATTACATATTGGATTTCCACAAAAATGGTAATATCAAATATAAATTTTTTTAAAAGTATTGAGTGGGTAAATATCTATAAGTACAATTTAATTCTCAATGTTCTTTCCAACGTATTTTAAAGGGAATGTAAACATGATTTTTAATTCGAAGATAAGATTTTATGGAACTAAATAGAGGAAATTATGATAGTATTTTTGAATGATTATTTGAATTTTTTGAATATAAAGACAAATGAATTTTTTAATAACAAATGGAATATCTTGAATAGTTTATCTAAATTATTTTTAAGCTACTCTATTTCATACAAATGAAGAAGAAGATTCATAATTTCTATAGATGTTATATCACGATCATAATTATTATGTTTTAAAGGCATGTCTTCAAGATGATTTTTATTCCTATAATCCAATTGAGAGAAATATTATCTTATGTAAGTTTTATTGTAAGACTTTATTCATAATTTGTAATATATTTTTTATTCCCTCTTAATGTAAAGTTTCTTTGTAATCGAATATTGATAGTTGGGTTGTTGGGAATCCTTTTTTAGCATGATAAAATCTATTGGTATTATACCATGTTTGTATTACGTGAACATAGTCATGTATTTACTATTAATGGCACTAGAAGTCCATATTAAATGGAAGGACAATTGAAAATACCCATGATTTGGATGTTGAGATATAGTGGAGTGTTCAATGGGAAATTTATTCCATAAACCAATATAATTATATAGTATAATACTTTTTTTTCTTTTTTTACCAGTTTCATTTTTTAGGAAATGGTCATAAGTTATCATAACATAATGATGGTTTCTATCAATAAAAATTAAATTTCACTAACTCAATTCGCCACCATTTATAGTCGTAGTGTTGTTTCTCTCCCACAAAAAATTATGATGACCTAGTAAATTTCACCAGGGGTATACATGGAAATGTTAATTAAATTTTGATAACACATGGTTCATGAAGATTCAAATAATTAATTGATTTCATATAGATTAATGTTTCACATAATAGACTATAAAAAATGGGATTACAACTGAATTATATTATTTTCTATGGTTTTAGTAATATAAATTAAGTTAGTGGTAAAAACATGTAATATTATTATCTTTAATGTAAACTTAAATGCTCCCAATTCAGTATATTGAATGTAATTTTATCTAACATTGAAAAGATTTTCATTCCATATTTTTTTGAATAATTTTTTTCATCGAAATATTTTTAAATGTATGTTCTTTAAAATTTTAGAAAAATACACTATATTAAGAAAATTAATCACCGAATAAAATGTTATTATATTAATTTAAATTAATCAAAAAGGGAAACATTAATTAAATTAAGGTAACATAATATATAATGAATTTTATTTTTTGATTTTTCTAATATAATCATATATTTTTCCATTTTTTCAACACCCATAGTCTTTTTAGAGAGTTTAGTGGTATTATAATTTTTGTGGAGGAACATTTCAACACCTACACATATGGTTTTATTTAATGAATCATATTTTAAGGAATTTTTTTTATATAAGTTTGGTTGACATAGGGATATAATTTTAATATATTTTACATTAATTTTCTTATTTTTATCATGAGATCATTAGATTTTAGCAATTAATGGAGCCTTGACAATTAATTAATATCTATTAATTTATTGAATTTATTTCATGGAATAATGGATTATTTTTTTTAGTTTTTGAATAATAATGTATTGGAATAAATTTATTAACAAATTTCTACAAAATTTAATATATTGATTTTTTTGGATTAACCAGGTGACCTGAGTTGTTTTAATTGATGTTGGCCATTGATTATAGTTTTTGTGGTCTACCATGGTATTGTTATAATGTAAATCGAAATTTGAAAATTATTATTTTTGTATGAGTTAATGTAAATGAGATGGAGATAAATATAATTATTTAATTAAATCAATAATAAAATATTTCTAATAAATCATTAAAGGTATTGAAATAGAATATTTCCCTCAATGAATTGTGTATTTGGTGATTTAATTATAGAATAATTAATTAAATAACTAAAATAAGGATTTATTTTGATGTTTTATGGGATGATATAAATATTATTGGTATGAGAACATTATTATCTTTTGTTTGAGATACCACTTTCATACATATGATGGTGGGGTAATTTTTATTGTCAGGGAAACAGAACATGATTGGAGGGTGTGTGATTTTTTGAAGCATTATTATGTGACAAACATCTTCCTCTATTTTTTTTGAATAATTTATAATTTTTAAATGAATTAATGTGTTATAAAACTCATATTTCAAAATATCCATTAGAATAGCAATACAATATGGGTTTGGGTCTATATTTCTTTGTCCATGAAAAATTATCACAAGGGTCATGCAACTCACTAGTACGTTTCCACATTAGAATACATTAATTATATACATAATAGAAAGAGAGTTAAATGGATTCATTCATAGTGGAACATGATAATGTAAACTCAATACATCATTTTCACTCTTTGACAAGGAGTTTCAAATGTTTTAAACAAATATAACTAACAAATTCCTTACATAAAAAAATATCGGATACTGACCACTGAATTCCAATTAGAATTTTATAGATTATTTTAATTAAAATACATAGAATTTTAATTTGAAATGATCATAATTTTGATCATTTTAAAATAAATCAAGGAAATAGATCCTTGTTGGTTTCTACAACACATTTTTAAAGACCATATAAAGCATTTATTCTTCAATGATTGTTCATAATAAGTATATTATATTAAAAATATATTTTATTAGAAACTAATATTTTATTTAAATGTGACTTTTTGATTAATTTAATGGTGGAAATAAATTTTTTAGGGTTTGGTTTTGGTACATTATTTAAATATTTCATATGGAATTTTATATAGTGTTTTTGAATGTGTGAAAATGAATTTGGTGACACATATTTTATATAAATAAATTTTTATTTCATGGTATATTAAAGAGATTAAGGATCTTTATTTATGTTGAGAAATTGTTTTTAAAATTGATTCATATTATTTCTTGTAGGAAATGTGAATAGAATGGATAGAAATTGAAATATAACAAATAGAAGATGTATTTAATTTTTTTATAGAGACACTTAGTGATAGTAACTCGAGGATAATATTTGGTTGATAATGACTTTATAATATATTATTTTTTTATGATGTTGATCCATGATACATCAAAAGTAAAAAGTGTTTAAAAACATTAACACAAATTATATTGAATTGTGTTAGATGACCATTATTTTATATTATTTATTGGGAAAAATTTCCTGTACATTGACTCAATTGATAGTTTCCTCAAAAAAGTAAATTTTTAGAAAAATAACTCATAAAATATTGTTTACTTATTAAAATAAATCAATGAAAAATAGCCTTACATAAAATAAAAGGAATATTTATCCATGATGATGTAGTATAAAATAAGATTTATATACTAAATATTTTTCCACGAGATGTGAAATAATGATTTCATATAGTATAATTTAACGAAATTTTCTTACTAGAATAGATCATATTATAAATGTGCATGGAGGGTTAAAATATTATACAATGTAATCTCAATTGATTATGAGTGAATATGATGTATGTAGTAATTTATTGGTTTTTAAATTAGACTATATTGATAGAGTACAATTACGCCTCAATGATTCCAAAGTAATATCCCATTAAATTATAAGGAGATGTCGGGATAGAGAAATTCAAGTAATGATTGGTAATGGAAAACTATGTATCAAGGTTATTTTGAACACTCGATACGTCGATAATTGAATTTATATATTTATAGATGTATGTAACTAGTATGAATTAATGTAAATTAGTTAAGGATGTGGTCATTACAATTGGATATTGACTCAAGTGGTTTCTGTAAAATCATCAATAGAACATATTTTTTGGATGAATGAATTTTTTAAATACTTCAAAAGTCTCGATTTTATGTAACAAAATTTGTATGTTCTTTGTAGATCATCTAATTTTATATGGATTATGAATTATATTTAGATGAATGTATTTAATTAAAAATACTATTTCTATAAGGATTGAGATGTAACTATGATCATGGATACACCACTGTATTATTTAACTAAATCATTATAATTATTCATGGGTTATTTTTGTGGAAAAAATATTATATGTGATAATTATAGATGTGTTCAGTTATGTTATTTTCTTCCATAGATTCATCCTTAATCATAACTCATGGGAATTCTCCACTAGTGTGTTTCATTTATTATAATGTTAGAATTTTTTAGTCATGATTTATAACTCCCCGACATTCATATTTCAAGTATTGAAATATTGGACTTTTAAGGAGTTATTGAGGATATTGTTCTTCCAAAAACAATTTTGGGGAATCAAACCATGATGAATGACAACAAATTATATTTTATGGACTAATTTATACTAATATAATGATTCATAATAGATTATTAAGATCCAATTATGAGGAGACATGTATTCATAAGAAGAAGAAAGAAAATCTTTTCACCTCAACCGATATTAAAGAATGTAGGGATGAATAAATGAACATCTAGGGTTTTAGGTATTATTTTCAATAGTTTTCAAACTATATCATCACTATTTAATACTAAATACTAATATTCATTTAAATTTATGTGATTGGTTGAATAATTGTGTTTTTGAGAAAAGTTGACCCTGTATTATATAAATATTGATATTATACTATTTACAAAGGATGTGAAAGAATATATCCACAGTTCATATTCAAGAATGGTTGGAAACATATAAATATAATGTGAATATTTTGTAAATGGGATGAATATATGGGTCATATTATTATCCAAATGGATTAAGTAACAATACTATATACTTAAATCAATTATTATATTAAAATTATTGATTTTTAGTTCCATATCAGACAATCCTCACTTTCAAGGGAGAGTGAGATGATGAGGTTAAATGGGAATTTCCAATAAAATGAGTGACATGATCAATATGTTGTTAATTAAATTTTATATTACAAGTATTAATAGAAGAAGATAAATGATATCAACTTTTAATGATGGTGGATAATGTAACAAACCAAATTTTTTCAATGGAAATTCCATTCTTATATTTATTTCATAAAATCACATGAATACACATCATAATGAAATAATAAGTGATAAGTGACCTTTAAAGATAATTTTTTCACTTATGTGTTTGGAATTTCGAAAATCCGGCATACACGGTTGTGTTCAAGATGTTTTTTGGAGTCTGATAAGAAAAACTTATTTTTTTTGTGAATAGTAACCTACCCTAATGAATAGTAACATACCCTTATGAATAGGGATATAACCTAATGAATAGTAACCTCACCTATGGTAGTATAAAAATAATATTCAATTTGGAAGTACAATATACCTTTGTTTTAGAATGATTTAATTCATGTTTTAAATCTGGTTTTTGATAATAAAATGTGATTTGAAATAAATATTAAAATAGTCATATTAATAAAATTATTTTTGAAAAATGTTCTTCATTTTTGGATTCTACATGTCAAAAAATAGTTAGAGGGAATTTTTGAGATTTTTTTGAAATACATGAATTTTTTATGAATAGTAAAATACGGTCATTTACCATATATATACATTATAAGCTAAATAAACTATTCCTAGCATCATGGATGATGTCACCACCCATGGATCGAATTCACATGACCCATTTACTATTCTTGGTCATGGAATACTTACTATTCTTTGTCTTGTGAAGAAATAAAAAATTATGGATTATAATATTATGAAATCTCTCCTCTCCTCCACTATAAAAACCCCCTTCACTCCCTCTTCTCTCCACTCCTCTCAAGCTCCATGCATTCTCTAAATTATGCCCAAATCACTCTCCAAGGTCCTCCCCCAAGTCCAAAATCTCTCAGCCTCATCAAAATACCAAAACCTCTCACCTTAAGAGGTTCTCAAAGGAGGAAGTCTCAATAGGTAAATTCCTCTTCCCAAATTTCTTCTTTTCTTATAAGTTCTTTTCTTTTTTTTATTTTCCTTCCTCACCTCCCTTCACTATAATATTATGATAAATCCAATAACATACATGTACTGGAATGTCTTCCTGCTAGTGGTATATTTCATTATCTTCTCCCCTTTCTCCAACCTTTTTTTGAATGAAATGAATGCACTGTTTGAGATGTGCAAATTTAGCACATTCAAGGACAACAGTTTATCAATTTATATTATTAAATTTAATTCTGGTCATGAAAACATTTGTGTTATGGTTGAGCCAGATTATTATATATGTAGTATATCCTATTTTATTGGTTCTGTAATCTTTTGGTACAAATGGAATTAATTTATAATGAAAAACACATTCTATGTAATCAAATCCACCGAAAAACAAAAATGGTTACCACTAAGGTTATATGTATAATAATTCGACATCACTCTAAGTAACCTAATTAAAATTAAAACCATTTAATCTCCTGGATATGAACTAAAGAATATAACTTTAATTCTGGACAACCTATTTCATCTTTCATATAATCCAAACTTGAATATAAGTGAACCGATCTTTTAAAGAAAAGTAAAAAAACGAGTCGAACAATGAAATTAATCCTTATAACTAATAAAAAATGCATTGAATTAACTTAAAAGGGTCGTAATAAATAAATTAAATATAAAATAGTTTCTGGGCATATTAATTAATAAGCCTAATTTTTTTATTTAGGTAATTAATAACAAGTGTAGAACACCACCGGATTCAAGGTAAGGGATCCTCTCCTTTTCTCTCTTAATCAAGATTTTCCTCTATACTATGCCTGTATATGTGTACTAGATAATGATGGGGTATTCTTTAGAACCTAC
The DNA here is from genome assembly GCA_963277665.1 of Viscum album. Classification (NCBI taxonomy): domain Eukaryota; kingdom Viridiplantae; phylum Streptophyta; class Magnoliopsida; order Santalales; family Viscaceae; genus Viscum; species Viscum album. The sequence goes on from OY728160.1 coordinate 713,896,722, forward strand.
CCCATAATTCCTTATATATTTATAAGTGATGATAAACCCCATTTCTCTCTCATCAAACCCTCTTGGTCACACCCGACACCATGCCAATAAAATCGTAAAGAATTCTACTCGAACCTTCTTTGTTCTTTCGGGTTGCCTTATCATTATTTCAAAATTATGTTATCTTATCTATCTCTGTGAGGCATATAAATTCTGGTTAGTTGTATAATATTCTTATATTAAGACCCTTCCATCACATTCTTTTGGGGATATACATGATTTTGAAAGATTCCCTCCTTAGAACTTTCTGATAAGAAAACATGTTTTAAGAGGACTTCCCAAATTTATACACAAATTTCAAGTGCAATCTATCCTATGTTATAAAATACCCTTATATTTATAAAATAAGTATTTTTATTATGAAAACCTTATTGGTTCAATTGTAGTTTTATATAAAAGAATTTCCTCTTTTCTATTTGAAAATCTCTAGAGTGTTTTCCTTAAAACCGCACAAAAATGTTTTAATGCTAATGTTTCTAAAATGAATATTTTATCTGCTGTCACTTATATTTGACACCAATTACAATTTTATATTCTGATTTTACCCTGTAAATTTACTTGTATGTTCTAATCCCTTCCTTTCATGGAAACTTTCATGAAACACCCATTGGTTATGATTTATGTCATGATTGTGGTACCCAATTCTTTCCATGGGTACGCTTATGTTTATGTATGGTTCTTTATGTATGATTATTTATGTGGAAAAATTATTTATCTGGAAAGAATATCCATGAATATGTTGAGATGGGTGATCCCAGAAAGTGCTCCAATGCATTGTCTGAGGTTAAGTATCATGAGATGCGATGTGAAACAGGCTTGGCGGTTAGCCTTGACCCGTACTAAAAAGGGAAACGGGATGTGAAGTTATCCTTGAACTGTACTAAATATATGATTTAAAATTCTAACACATTTATATGATTCCATGTTTATATGATCCCCTGATTATATTAAATGATTTCATAAGTTTCATGCTTTGGATATCATTATGCCGTGCCTCTTAATTCTTGTGCTTGAAGGGTACCCTTATGTTCATTCCCTTACAAGTAATTTTTAGCTCCTCCCTTTGTTCATGTGTTCCCTAGGGTACCCTATGTAGATGTAATATCTCAAAGGAAGTTAGAAGCTCTTTATTGAGATTAAATAAAGAAGTTTTTTTAGCCCTATGTTTTATGTTACATGTACCTAGACATCCAAGACACTAGACTTAATGATCCTTGGCTTGTACTCTATTGATTAATTATGATTGAAATCATGAAATGTTTTATGTAAAATTCTTAGGGCTCTATAGTTGGTATCAGAGGATGGTCTAGTGATTTTTCAAGATTAGGAATAGAGAACCTTAGTGAGAACCTTAAAAATGAGACTAAGTATAAGATAACAGTCATAAATTTTGGGGAGTATAGAGTAAGTGGTTTATCAAGAAAATACATCTCTGTCTGGATATGATCCAGTAGTGGAAGCTTTGGCATAGATGTATCTAGGGGTAAAACCCAAAAACAACACTTTGATCTAGACTCGAACGGGAACTGGTGCCCGATAATGGGCCTTGCTGCACTCTTGGTTACGACACTCCCAGGGGATATTCTTTGGTATATTCATGAGCATAGTATAAAACATTATTAATCAAAAAAACCCCATAAGAATATATGTTATGAAATAGATCGAGGATAACCTAGATATAAACCAAAGGAATCACAAGTTAGTATGTAATTATTCATTATACATTTATCCTTTAATGTTCAAAGTTTCCTTTTATTCTCAAAATATAAGTATTGAAGTCCTAAAATTATATGTTTTTTTCTTAGTTAATGGAGGGAAATAGAAGAATTCATTCCAACAACCAATGAAATAGGAAATCTGATTATTTCCATAATGACATAACTGATGTGATAGAAGTGGGTTCTCAAAAATTCATGGTAGTACTTGCTCAGCTGGTTCGAGTTATGAATAATAACTTTAATCAGGTAGAATGTCCCCCTCCTCCAAGGAAAGATCAAGTTGTCGTAGAATCCTTCATGCGGAAAGGGCCTCTCATGTTTAGCGGGTCTTCTGATCCCCTCCTCACAGAACAATGGATTAACTCCATTGAAAATATTTTCTCTATACTCTATTTCTCAGAAGAAGAGAAAGTTGTATTGGCAGTCTATCGTTTTTATGGGGAATCTGATCAGTGGTGGACACTAATCAAGAATACGATGTCCCAAGAGTAAATTGATTCCATTTATTGGGATGAATTCATGAGTATGTTTTTCAAAAAAATATTTTCCTCGAACCCTCCGTCTCAATATGGAAAGAGAGTTCCTTGGACTCAAGTAGAAGGAAAATGAGTCCATTAGGGCGTATGAAGTGAACTTTACAAGTCTTGCAAGGTACACCTCTAGATTTTTCATGAACACCAAAAGAAAGGTGGATCTCTTATTTAGGGGACTAAATTGAGTCTACGAAAAGTGTTAGAAATTCAAGACTTCGACAACTATGAGGATATTGTCCATTTTTCCCTTAAGGTTGTAATGGATATGGGAGACTCTCAGTGGTCTCATGGGCCTAGTGAAAAGAAGTGGAAAATAGAGAACAACGTGGGTGGTTCACCGAAAAAATACCATGATGGAAAGAAGCCTCACTTTCCCATTTGTACGAATTGTGGGAAGAAGCATCTTGGTGACTGTATCAAGGGAACCATTAATTGCTTAAAATGTGGAACGTCTGCTCATCTGGCCAAGAACTTCCAATGGGATATGAAAAATCCCGCTAATTTTAAAAAAGAATGGATGGTTCAGATCAATACTCAGCCAGCAGTGCAGTGTTTTAACTGCAAGGAGCTTGGGAATTATGAAAACAATTTCCCTAAGCCAAGGGTTATCGGAGGCAATCAGCAACATCCTCCAAGGAAATAAGGAAGGGCTAATTCTATCACTACTGCGGAGGTGGAGCCGGAAAACGATGTGGTGATAGGTACTCTTGTTATTCATTCAAGAATAAGGAATGTACTATTTGATTCTGGTTCTACGCATTCTTTCATATCTTGCAAGTTTAGTAGAACTGTTAAAACACCACCTCAAAATTTGGAAGAAAAGTTATCTTTGAGAACAACGAATAGGGAAATTATTACATCCATGTTTTATAACTCCTCCCCAGTTAATGTTTGTGGACTGAACCACCCAGAAAATCTTGTCATACTTCCTTTAGTGGAGTTTGACGCTATCTTGGGCATGGATTGGATATCTTTGTACAAGGCCAACATCAACTGACGGGAAAGGGAGATTACTCATCTCATCCTGAAGCATCCTCTGATTCCTTAAAAGTTCAAGGAGGAAGATGATTCTCAATTATAATCTTCTTCTCAAGTTTAGATATTTCTTCTTTATAAGCATGTATACATAGATCAAATGATTGAGGAAAAATATAGAATCATGCTTGAAGACATTCCCATCGTGAGGGATTACACTGATGTATTCCTCGAAGAGTTTCCTGGTCTTCCCCCTGACCGAGAGGTTGAATTCTCAATTTAACATATCCCTGGATCACTGCCAATCTCAAAGACACCTTAAAAAATGTCCACCGTAGAGCTAGAAGAGCTGAAGAAGCAGTTACAGGAGAATATGGAGAAGGGTTTTATACGACTGAGTGCATCAATGTGGGGTTCTCCATTCTTCTTCATCAAGAAGATGGATTGATCAATGGGCCTCTGCGTTGATTATCGTGAGCTTAATAAAATCACTATAAAGAACAAATATCCACTTCCACAGATAGATGACTTGTTTGATCAGCTTCATGGGGCCAGTTATTTCTCTAAGGTGGACCTTCAGTCAGGATATCACCAACTAAAGGTGAGGAAGGAAGATATTCCCAAGAGTGCCTTTTGAACGAGGTATGGAAAATATGAGTTTATAGTGATGCCCTTCAGACTCACTAATGCTCCAGAAATTTTCAAGGATTTAATGAACAGAGTCTCTAGAGATTACCTTGTCAAATTTGTGGTGGTCTTTAATGATGATATTCTGATATACTCCAAGTGCATGGAGGAACATGAGGAGCATTTGGAAACTTTGTTAGCGACTTAGGAAAGGAAAAATTTGTATGTAAAGTACAGTAAATGTGAGTTCTAGATAAAGGATGTATCATTCTTGGGGCATGTTATCACCTGGAAATGGATATCTATTGACCCTTACAAGACAAAGGCAATTGAAGAGTGTCTGATGCCAACTTCTGTAACAGAGATCCATAGCTTTTTAGGTATAGCTAGGTATTATCGAAGATTCATGAAGAACATTCCACGATTGTCAAAACCCATGACCAAGCTGACACTGAAGGGAGTAAAGTTTGTTTGGACACAGGAATGTGAAGACTATTTCAAGGAGTTAAAAAAAGGCTTATTACTGTGTCGATACTCACATTCCCTTCCAGTGGAAAACACTTTGTGGTGTATAGTGATTCTTCTATGAAAGGTGTAGGTTGTGTACTAATTCAAAATGATAAAGTGATAGCATATGCCTCAAGGAAGATGAAAATACATGTGCAAAACTATCCCACGCATGATCTGGAGTTGGCGGCTGTGATCTTTGCGTTGAAAATCCGGCGACATTATCTCTATGGGAAAAAATATGAGATATATACTGACCACAAGAGTCTCAAATATATATTCACATAGAAAGTGCTTAATATGTGCCAATGAAGATGGATAGATCTCATCAAGTATTATGACTACTAAATCAACTACCATCCCAGTAAGGCAAACAAGGTGGGGGATTCTCTATGTAGAAAGGATCATGCATATTTATCAATGATGAGAATTTAAAAGTATCTAATATTCTTGGATTTGAAATGGATGGACATGAGAATCATTAAGGGAGGAAGATCATAAATCCTTTATAAAATAATTTCTCAACCATCCCCCTTGGAGAAAATAAAGGTTTCTCAAATAAAGGATGTGGAAATTCAGAAAAGGGTGGAAACTGTTAAAAATGGGAAATCCTCCAATTTCAAAATTGATGTGGAATGAGTTGTAAGATTAGGGACATGATTTTGTGTACCATATGATCTAGAGATAAAGAAAGATCTATTGAATGATACACATAGTTCGACCTTCTCTATCCATCCTGGGAGTACCAAAATGTATCGTGATCTCTAAGAACACTTCTGGTGGGATAAAATGAAGAAGGAGATTGCGGAATATATATCAAGGTTCTTGGTATGTCATCATGTTAAAGTTGAGTGACAAAAGTCCAAAGGTATGATGTAGCCATTGCCTATAACCATGTGGAAATGGGAAAATGTTACTACGGACTTTGTCACCTATCTCCCGAAGACTTATATGGTAAATAATGCGATATGGGTTGTGGTTGGCCGACTCACCAAGACATCCCATTTCATCACTATTCAGGAAGATATCTCACTTGAACAACTTGCAATGTTATATGTGAAGAAATTGGTGAGACTGCACGGTGTTCCACTCTCAATTGTCTGTGACCATGATCCAAGGTTCACATCTATATTCTGGGGGAGCATTCAACATTCTTTGAGTACTGAATTAAATTTAAGCATGGCTTATCACCACAAAACTGATGGACAGTCTGAAAGAACTATTCAACATCTTAAAGATATGCTTAGAGCTTACTCTCTAGAATTCATAGGTGGATGGGATCAACATCTCTTATTGGTTGAGCTCTCATACAACAATAGCTTCCACTCAATTATTCAGATTTCTTCATATGAAGCTCTGTATGGAAAGATATGTATAACTCTAACCTGTTGGGATGAAGTTGGAGAAAGAAAGCTACTTGGAACCGATCTTGTTCAAGAGATGACAGAGAAGGTTCAAGTCATCCAAAAACACATCAAAGCTACTCAAAGTTGGCAAAAGAGCTATGATGACAACCGTTTAAGGTACATGGAGTTCGACGTTGGAGATAAAGTCTTCCAGCGAATATCTCCATGGAAGAGAGTCGTGCTATTTGGTAATAAAGGGAAGCTAACCCCAAGGTATATTGGCCCCTTTGAGATCCTTGACCACTTGGGAGTTGTGGCCTATCGGCTTTCACTTCCACCAAATATGGCTCGAGTTCAAGATGTTTTCCACCTATCACTCTTGGGTAAGTACATACCTAATCCCTCACATGTACTAAACTCAGAGGTGGTGCAGCTAAAAGATGATATCTTTGATGAGGAGCATCCATTAAAGATTCTAGATTAGAGAAATAAGGTTATATGCAACAAGACAACCCATCTTGTCAAAGTGTTTTGGAGGAACCATAAGTTTGAGGATGAAACATGGTAATTGGAGGAAGAAATGAAGGAAAATTACCCACACCTGTTTTGTCTTAGTATTTAAAATGAAATTTCGTGGGCGAAATTTCATAAGGGGGGAAGAATGTAACGACCCATTGTCTTTCATTGGAAATTACCTTCTTATATTTATGCCATAAAATCACATGAAAACACATCATAATGAACTACTAAATGATATGTGGCCTTTAAACATAATTTTGTCACTTCTGTGTTTGGAAATTCGAAAATCTGGCATACACGGTTGTGTTCAAGATGGTTTTTTGGAGTCCGATAAGAAAAAATTATTTTTTTGGCGAATAGTAACATACCGTAATGAATAGTAACATACCCTTATGAATAGTGATATACCCTAATCAATAGTAACATCACCTATGATAGTATAAAAATAATATTCAAGTTGGAAGTACAATATACCTATGTTTTAGAATGAGTTAATTCGTGTTTTAAATCTGGTTTTTGATAATAAAATATGATTTTAATTAAATATTAAAAAAATAATATTTAGAAAATTATTTTTTAAAAATGGACTTCATTTTTGGAATCTACACATCAAAAAATGGTTAGGGGAAATTTTTGATATTTTTCTGAAATACTTGAACTTTTTATAAATAGTAAAATACCGTAATTTACCGTATATATACATTATAAGCTAAATAAACTATTCCTACCATTATGGCTAACGTCACCACCCATGGTTCAAATTCATATTACCCTTTTACTATTCTTGGTCATGTAATACTTACTATTCTTTGTCTTGTGAACAAATAATAAATTAAGGATTATGATATTATGATATCCCTCCTCTCCTCCACTATAAAACCCCCCTTCAGTCCCTCTTTTCTCCACTGCTCTCAAGCTCCAAGACTTTTCTAAATTCTTCCCAAATCTCACCCCAAGGTCCTCCCCCACTTCCAAAAGCTCTCAGCCTCCTCAAAATACCAAAACCTCTCTCCTTAATAAGTTCTCAAAGGAGGATGTCTCAAGAGGTGAATTCCACTTCCCAAATTTCTTCTTTTCTTTTAAGTTATTTTCTTTCTTTTTTCATTCCTCACCTCCCTTCACCATAATAGTATGAAAAATCCAGAAACATTCAAGTACTGGAATTTCTTTAAGCTAGAGGTATATTTAATTATCTTCTCCCATTTCCCCACCCTTTTTTTGAATGAAATGAAAGCACCGTTTGAGATGTACTAATTTAGCACATTCAACGACAACAGTTTATCAATTTCTATTATTATCATTAATTCGGATCATGAAACCATTTCTGTTATGGTTGAACTAGATTATTATATATGTAATATATCCCCTTTTTGTTCCGTAATCTTTTGGTACAAATGGAATTAAGTTATGATGAAAAACACATTCTTTGTAATCAAATCCACCAATTAACAAAAATGGTTACCACTAAGGTTATATATATAATAATTCGACATCACTATAATTAACCTAATTAAAATCAAAACCATGTATTATCCTGGATATGTACTAAAGAATATAACTTTAATTTTATACAACCACTTTTATCTTTCATATAATCCAAACTTGATTATAAGTGAACCGATCTTTTAAAGCAAAGTAAACAAACGAGCCGAACAATGAAATTGAACCTTATAACTAATCAAAAAGGCTTGTAATGAACTAAAAAGGGTCATAATATATAAATTACATATAGAATTGGTTCTAAACATATTAATTAATAAGTGTAATTTGTTTATTCAGGTCATTAATAACAAGTGGAGAACACCACCAAATTCAAGGTAAGGGATCCTCTCCTTTTCTCTCTTAATCAAGATTCCTCTATACTATGCCTTTATATGTGTACTAGATAATGATTGGGTATTCTTAATAACCTCCCCAATACTTTATTCTAGATTTATAAGTGATGAGAAACCCCATTTCTCTCTCATCAATCCCTATTGGTCGCACCTGACACCATGCCGATAAAATCTTAACGAATTCTACCCGAACCTTCTTTGTTCTTTCGGGTTGGCTAATATTTACTTCAAAATGGTTTTATTTTATCTATATATGCGAGTCTTATGACTTCTGGTTATTTTTAAAATATTCTTATATCAATACCCTTCCATCACATTCTTTCGGGGATATACATGATTTTGAATGATTCCCTCCTTAGAACTTTCCGATAAGCAAAACTGTTTTAAGGGGACTTCCCAAATTTTTACCCAAATTTCATGTTAACTCTATCCTATATTTTTAAATTCCATTGTATTTATAAAATCAGTATTTTTATTATGAAAAACTTCTTGGTTCATATCTGGTTTTATATAAAACAATGTCTTTTTTTCTATTTGAAAATCTCTAGAGTGTTTTCCTTAAAACAACACAAAAATGTTTTAATGCTAATGTTTCTAAAATACATTTTTTATATGTTTTCACTTATATTTGACTCCACTTACCATTTTATATGAATATTTTAGCGTATTAAGGTCCATGTATGTTCTAATCCCTTCCCTTAATGGTAACTTTCATGATACGCCCATTGGTTATGATTTATGTCATTATTGTGCTACCAAATTCTTTCCATGGGTACCCTTATGTTTATGTATTGTTGATTATGAATGATTTTTTATGTGTAAAGATTATTTATGTGGAAAGAATATTCCTGAATATGTTGAGATACGTGTTCCCAGATAGCGCTCCAATGCATTGGGTAAAGTTATGTCTCATGATATGCGATGTGAAATGGGATTGGCGGTTATCCTTGACCCGTACTAAAATGGAAAATGAGATTGGAAGTTAGCCTTGACCCGTACTAAAGATATGATTTAAGATTATTCCACATTTATATGATTCCATGTTTATATGGTCCCATTCTTATATTAAATGATTTCATAAGTTTCATTCTTTGGATATCATTATGTCATGCCTCTTAATTCTTGTGCTTGAGGTGTATCCTTATGTTCATTCCCTTACAGAGCATTTTTAGCTCATCCCTTTATTCATGTGTTCCCTAGGGTACCCTATACAGATGTAAGAACTCAAATGAAGTTAGAATCTCTTTATGGAGATTAAATAAAGAATTTTTATTTTTCCCCATGTTTTATGTTATATGTACCTAGTCTTCTAAGACACTATAATTAACGATCCTTGGCTTGTACTGTAATGATTAATTATGCTTGAAATCATGAACTGTTTTATGTAAAAGGCTCGGGTCACTATAGATATGTTTCCAGATGTTTATATGTTATGTTTTTATTAATTATCACTATGAAGTGGGGAGGAATTTTCTATTAACATATTACCTTGAATGAGACTAATTTATATACATTTTAATGTCATTTCCCTTATATATTTGATGGAATTTAATGTGAATTTACATGGGATTAAAAGAAAGGGATTCATTCAATCATATTGTTTCTCAATGGATGACACTCATTCTATATTATATAAAATAAAAGAAAATTTACATTTATTAATTATCTCTTGAATGTTATGAATTGTTATTATAAGGAATAAATATCTATTTCTTATATTTAATATACTTTATGAAAAAATAAATAGTTCAAATTACTTTTATATGATAGAATTTTAGTTTTGTTATCATCATATATGGGTGAATAAAAAAAGATTCTAAAAATTACCTTCTAATGATGATGTGGACCTTACTAGTTTCAAGCCATTCCATTTAGATTTATAAACAATCTTGATATGTTTATGGAAGTAATGAACCATTATTTATAGAAATTTTTCGATATGATTTTTTAGAATTATAATGTTGTTACACTTAATAATGGAATATGATCATGAGAAGCATATATAGTTATTATGTATTGAATATAACTTTAATCATTATATTGTGTTCTCAAACTTATTTATTTATATTTATAAAGAGATATATTTTGGTAAATATATTTATAAGAAAGGGACCTAATCTTATCTAGAGAAAGTTGAAGTATTAATTCTTTATAAAATAAAAAAGAATATATTTTACATGTAGAGTTATTTAGTGTTTTCTTGATATTAGTTTTTATTTATTTTTTAATTTTAAATATTAGTATTATTCATGAAAAAATTGACATTAAAAAATAAATTTTTTATTGAAATTTGATGTGTTTGGAATAATTTTAGGAGTTAATGAAATGAATTATTATAGATCTTGTTTTAATTCATCCAAAATCAAGACTATGTCCTGATTTATATTATAATACAGATTGTTTTGGATTAGTATGTGTTCTAATTAAAAGAGGGAGATTTTTGGAATATTGGTACATAATATTGAGAAACCATTAATGGAATTATCCTACTCAGTATTTGGAATTAGCTTTTATTGATCAATATTTGATGAAAATATATAATTACCATTTTTGTGAAAATTTTACATTGTATATGAATTATAATTGTTTTAAATTTAATTTTTCAAATAATGGTCTATGCATGAGTGAAAAAGTGAGTAGGGTATCTTAAATATTTTTATTTAAAACATAATTATTCTATAATGATTACAATGCATTGTTAGATGCATCAATTAAGAGTACACAAACCCAATTTGTTAAAAAAAACTAGAGGGGAGTGGCGTTTTTTGAAATTATTAGATGAAATTAACATAAAGTAAGAATAAATAAATAATTTTCTGTTTCTCCCTTATCATTATTTGAAATTTTTTTATTTTTTATCTTGTATTTATATACTAAATTATAATAATAAATTAATGTTTCATAAAAAAATAATTCATTTAATATATATAGTTGAAAATTATTTACTTTATAAAATCAATATTAATTAATAAATACCCCATAAATAAATTCCATTAAAATTTATAAACATTATTATATATAATTAATTTAATTAATAATAAATATTAAAAAAATATATACTTAATAAACATAATTCACAATTTATGTTAGGTTATTAGCTTTGATAAATATATCATCTTCATCACAATTAGTTTTATTTTAGTAAATATATCAATATAATTTTATAAAATATACTTTGGCACTAGGAATGGGTCATTTATAATATGCATCATATTCTTCATATGAAATAATGATCAGTTTTCTTTAAATAGTGCATGGAATCATATTTTATGACTGAGAGAATTCATATACTACAACTAGTAAAAAACACTCTTTTTTCAACCATGTTAGGGATTATGATATCACATATTATAAATTGTGAGATAAAACATATAAAAAAATTAGGTGTCATATTTTAAAAAGTATTGTGGAATATGTATTTTAATTAACATAAACATCATTTACTACATGCTTTCATAATAGTTATAAAATGTGATGATATGACACTGCTGATCGGATTTTAGGGGATATGTTAACAAATAATATATATTTGGTATTCCATAACAAATTTCAAAATAAATTAAATGTGAAAGGGAATGGGAAATTTAATGTGAATTGGATTAAAAATACATATTTGGTACAATAATAAAGAGAAAGAGATCATGTTAAAAAATGATAAAAATATATATTTAAAATTAAAATTATATTTCTATAAATATTTCTATTTTTGTAAATAAAATTATAGGGTTATGGGGTATGAAAATTATAGGGGAGGTGATGGAGGGGTGGGGATGAAAAGGGGCTCAATGGAGAATCAATAAAGATGGGGGACAAATGGTGGTGGGGACGTGATGAAAATAGGGTAGAAACAACTGTTTGGTTGACTAAGATGATGGGAGTAAGAGTTATGAAATTTTTTTGTGTGGTAAAGATAAATACTATTTAATTTTAAAAAAGGGGTTGTGGAAATGTTGGTGTTGGGGGTACAATGATAAAGGGGGAGATGATAACGTGGGTGATGTGATATTGTTGATGGCAAGGTTCAACAATTATGGTGATGAAGATCGGGTGAAATGATGAAGTAGATATGTGATATGTTGGTATCAATGTTTAATGTAAGTCTATAATATATGTGGTGGTGTTTCATGATGATTAGGAAGATGTATCTGTGAGCGTCTGTGGTGGTAGTGTGTTTCGACATTGGTTACTTCATAGTAGGGAAGGCTCACAATTATAATGGGTTAGAACGATGTATTTATTCAAATTTAGGATGGAACCAGGATTCCTTCAATTTTTGTGGGAAGCTTAATTCCATTGTTTTAATGAAAATTGGGTTCTATTTGTTGTGTATGAAAGAGATAAAATGTTTTTTTATATTTCCATTTATGTTTCCTAGTCGGTAGTGATTATGTACCAAACATGTCAATAATATAAAAAGTGGAAACATATAAATCCCATTACAATGTATGTAATTATATGAAATATGAAAAAACTATAAATTTAAAAATATGCGATTTTTTTAACCACATAAATTTCATTTTTAATCCATAAAAATAATTGATCACCATCGAATGGTTTTTAGTGAGGTTATAGGTGAGGTTGTCGATACACTCCCACATCAATCGATATCCATAGGAATATTAGATTCCATGTCATACCTATGGAGATATCTATAATTATATGGTGTTATATAACTATAGTGTTCTAATGAAGATGTTGAGAGTGCTATAGATTCCCGAGATTGGTCAAAAATTTGGGTGATCATTACGTGCCACTACCATTCCATGATAATGGAATTTATATAGCTATGGGGATTCTCCTATGTGTTGTAATTATTATCTCAGGAATTGTAATGGATGAATTAATTTTTTTTTATTTTTTTAAATGGTATAAATTAATTAAATTATCACCCCACATTACATATTATATAATAGTTCCTTAATGATTGAATATGTTGAGGATTTATAAATGGTTTCCAAAACCATTAAAGCCAGTAGCATTCATATTCCATGCAATTAACACATATGTATACATAGGTACAAGATACAGTAGTACATTAGGATTTCATTTGTTTAATGAAGGTATTTTAATAGTTTATTAAATTATGCATTATGAATTCTGCACTACCATAAAAATGACAATATGGGAAAGTCCATTTGATATAAATATATCATAAAATTGATATGTCTGAACCAAACGATATCATATACCTCAATGGTTTATATATTTCAAACCATATTATATATGAAACACCTTGAGATATTATCACTTATTTTCCTTAGATATATTATTCTTTGAATATACTGCATTAGACACAACACAAAACTAAAATGAACCATTATATATTTTATAATTCTATAATAACATGTATATATAATGAGATTAAACTAAAAAATATCCATTATAAAATTTTAATAGTATTAAATGCTCATTAAAATAAATATATAGTTAAAATGACTTATTTTACTTCAAAAAATTTATTATTATTTTATAAAGATAATTGTATGCATTATAATACCATTGAATTGAATTAATTTAATAGTTAAACGTGAATAAAATCCTTAACTATTAAAATGGATATTTTTTGAAGAATTATAAATGTTTATATATTATATATTTTGAAATAAATAAAATAAAATAAAACCTTTTAAATGATTATTCCAATTAAATTATACAATGCACAAAATTATATATAAAAATTCCTTAAATTTAAAAAGTTATATAAGACATGAATACAACACTTAATGTTTACAAGGTTTTTTCATAAATAAATTTGTCTTTATTAGATTATATTTTTTCATTTAAAAAATAGGCTCCTAAATTTTAAAATTATTCTTGATAAAATAGAATTAATTTTTGTAATTAACACATATAAATTATCATATGATTATTTTTAGGGGACTTCTCTGGAGAAATATATTTTTTGTTGAATAATAATAAATAGAGTTTTTATAAATACCAAAACATTTATCGAATCAACATGGTATAATTTTTACTTAGAACTTATAAAAAAATAAATAATTTTTTTATTGAGTAAAATAATTAATTTAAAAATATAATGATGAATTTAAAAACATATATTTTAATTTTTAACAAAAATTATAATTTATTCTAGTAAAAACTGTATTTGGATTCTTCATTTTATTGAGAATATTGAGGATTATATTTGAATTTTTATTTATTTAATTTTTATGTAATCGTATTTTATTTAATATAAATATAACTAATATCTTCTGAGTAAGTGATATTAAAATATTTTTTGCTTTAAAAAATACAAATTTTTATCCAAAATAGCCCCCAACTTAGGTATAACAATCCACTAATTTCCCCATTCTTCTTAACTATTATTCCATTAATCATGAATTCCCACTCATTTTAATTATCAATATTATTTCAATGGATTATTAATGTATCTAAGGTGTTTCTATCATTCATAAAGATTATACATTTCAAGGTAGGTGTTCCTAACCCCATCTATACTTTCATTTTTGCAATCCTTCCATTTTCATTTCACATAAATTGGAAATAGCATTATTCATCATTGATATAAATTAATTATTTTGTTACCTATTATAGACCACCATTACTTCTCATTATATTAACTGTGTTTTTTGTTATGATTCTAAATCACTCGTGTAGACCTAAAACCTCCTAATATTTTGTTAATGTAATGAGTGTGTTGTTTGTTAAATATATATCATACATATCTCAATACAAAAAAGTGGATGCAAGACACATGATCTTATTCTTATAGTGATAATAATCATTAAAAAAGTTTTTTTGGGTATTAACTCAATCTTATATTAGTTAATTATAAAATAGACTAACTACACACCTAGTTTTACACTCCTAGGGGATATACTTTGGATAATTCACTGGCTCCATACAAACCATAATAAAATAATATTTCCATTTTGTACCTCTTAAATACTTGGTTGGAGTATATTATTCAAAATAATTTTGTTTAATTTTGTATAATTATATAAATTAATTTGGAAAATCATAAATTAAAAATAATAAAAAACCATAATTAAACAAAAGGAGGTAATTTAAAATAAAACAAGCCATCAAGCAATTTTACCATTAATCAATGCAATAAAAAAATTGATGAAAATAAGAGATAAACAATGAAAAAAATTAAGTGTAATTAACTTTTATATTAATTTTTTAACAAGAAAATATTTATCATATTGGATGCATGAACATGAGTAAATAAAATGGAACATAAGAAAAGTGTCCATTACCTCCATTTCCACTTCATGAGACATATTTAAAAATTTTGTACATATTTTCATTAACATGATGTAACTTCTAACCATTTACGTATTTTATCATTAACCACCTTAGAATAATGTGGTTTAAAATTCCATTCCATGAAATCTTTACATATTCTGCGAATTTATATCCCATCCCACAAGGGGATTCTTCCATCAATTTCCGTTCATTGACTCAAATCCTAAATTTATTTATTATATTATAATAATATTATTTTAATTGTAAAATATTATTATTTTATGTCAAATTTATAACATTATATATGGATAATATTTATTTCCAATAATCACATAATTTACATATTTTTAATTCACATATTTTGTTTTTTGTAGGGTTTTCATTTCGAAGTATCCAATAAACTAAAGTGTTCATATTTAATTAAATATTTTCTATTATATGACTCAAATTAATGTCCTTAAATAAATATGTTACTATTTTAGTATCATTAATGATAAATTTTAGGTATCCTTTCTTTGTTTATTTATTTATAATATATATATTACTTTATAAGGGTTCTTCATCTCTTCTCCAGAGATGAGATTATTTATCCTACATGTGCATATTCATTATAATATTTTTATGTATGGAATTATATAGAAATAAAATAACATTTAATGAAATTATAGTATATAATTGAATTATTTAAATTTTAAAAATCTAATGTTTTTAAAATTTTCTTTATGTGTCATTTTGAAATACTTAAAAAAGAGTGAAATTATTTTTTTTCTATTTTTTTTGCATGAATTACATTTAAAACATTTATAAATGTAATTCATTATAATGATTCCAAACCAATTTTTCATAACTTCTTACTTTAAATTATATTTTCTTTATACAAAAAAATATACATTTTTAATGGTTATCAAAAGAAAAGTGTATTTATTTTTTATTCAAATTATTTTACTAACATCAATTTAATGGTATTTTATATATATTGGAGAAAAATACTCGGATTCATTACCAATGTTTTGACTTATGTATTATGCAATAGAAATTAAATCCATATAGGAAAAAATGACCCATTAATACCTTTATACTTCAAAATAAACCATTCCATATAAACATAACATTTTGTTCAATGTAATTCCTCAATGAATACCTTGTGTTTTAATATTTTGTTCAACTGGATTTCACCTAGATACACATAAATAAATTGAATAGAGATAATATTTACTATATAATATTATATTATACCTATATAGTTTAAATAATATATACTTTATTATATTAATATGAGAGTATTAACCTTGTGTGTTACTTAATTTCATTAGACACCCATTTGGTTTCCAATAATTTATCACGAAATGATTATTGAATGATTTGAAAATGTGGTAGACATGTGATTTTTGGATCCTATGATGTATACATATATGTTCCAAAATCCTTATGTTAATAATTTTTACTTATGATTCAAGATTTATCCAGAATTATTTCCTTAAAAGTGTGTTAATATACCTTCATTATGATTATATTCCCATATTTTTATCTCACACTCACTTATAATTTTAAAATTATATATATTATGTTTAAAAATAATGATTATTTGAGCTACCACCTTGTTATGTTTCCTTTTCTGATGTTTTGAATTTTTTTGAAAGGTATGATGTCTTCAAAAGGGTATGATATGTGAAGAATTTTATATGAGATATTGATGACTTATTTTATGATAAGAAATAATATTTTTAGTGTAAAAAATCTCATTATTGTGGATATATATGAGTTTTGTTATTAATTGGGTTTTTTTTGGATTCTTTGAAACTATAAAACAAAAAATGGATTGGATATGTAAGTGAAACAATATTTTTTTTGGTTATGGTAAATAATTATGGTTGTGTATTTAATTCTTATATTAGAATAAAATTTAGTATGAATGAAATATATTTTTATCATGAGATCTTGGAGAGAAGGTTAGAGGTGACATATTTTATAATAGTTCTACGTTTTATTACCTTTTAAGATTAAAATTCTATCATTTTATGATAATTTAAGAGTAATGGATACCATAATAGATTAATAAGTCTAAGTTTGATAATATTTTTAATGTCATAGTTACCATTTTCCAGTCATATTTCATTGGATATTATATTGATGAATGATTTTTTGTGAGATTTTTTTTAGGAAAATTACATGATCGGGGATTCAATAGACCATAGGGGTTTTATGAAATTTAATGATAATGAAATCCATGTTATTATGAAATAATAATATCTTTTTGAGGGAAATTAAAATTGAGAGGAACAAATTTATTTAAGGGGGTTAAATGTAACACTATAATGTTGCAGTGACTCTTTATTATTAAATAAGTATTATGTTTAATATCATATGTAATAAAGAAATATCCAAAATTAATTGGATTATATTATTCAATATAGTATAAACATTTTTAAATCTTAGGAATAAAATAAAAAATAACAATATATAAATTATAAGAATACTAAAACCTCATGTGAATAAAAATATAGTTGAAATTCATTATTTTAATTCCTAAAATATTATTATTATTGGTTTAAAGATTAAATTTATGTGTTTAAATTTCAATTAATACAGTATGTTTTATGGTTTCATGTGATTGAAATAATTTATTGTTGAAAGGAGTATATTTTATGAGTATTATTTTTTTTTATATAATTTTTCTTATCATAAAAAATAAAAATAAGTCTTTTAAGGTATTTTTAAAATTAAAAATATAAATGGAATGAAAATATTAACACCAATTTAATTACTAAATGATATAAAATTCTTTTATAAAAATACAATTTTCTAAAAAACGCTTCCTTTTATAAAAACAAGTTTTCTTTATATTATAGGATATCGTTTATAAGATAAAATGTAATATTTTAAATTAATATTTTGAAAATAGTACATTATTTTTTTAATCATCATTTGAGTATATGGTTTGGGTTAATTTTTTGTGATTTTTCTAATGAAGTGTATTTTAATAGAATAGTAAAAAATTAAAATATTTATGAATATCGTAACTTTTATTCAATCATCATGCTATAATTACGAAAAAATAATTTACCGAACTATTTTTATAATAAAAATTTATAAAATTGATATGAAAATTAATTTAAATATAATTTTTTGAACTTTAAAACATAAATTTGATATTTAAAAACATAATTAACTTTTGTCCTAGTAAATTATATTTTTCGTTCTTTGTCTTTGATAGTGTTTATTGGAAGGTTTCAATAGGGTTTCTCTTTATTTAAATGTCAACTAACCCTCCATTTTTATAAATTATCAATCTAATTTCATGGGATTCAAATCCACCAAAATGTACTTGGTCGGATTAGAATAATAATATATGTTTTAACTTAAAATACTCCACCTTATGTAGTATAATTACCCACCCATTCTCTCATTCATCTCAACTGTAAAAAAACATTAATTACTCTCCAATCTACCTCTAAAAATATCTCCATGGAGTATCAATGTTTTATAGGGTTTGCTATAAATATTTAAGAAGTAATTTTTTCAAGGTAAGGGTTCCAAACCCTATCTCTAAATTTATTCTTGTAATCATTCCATTTCTATCTCTTATCTATGAGAAATGATTTAATGATTAATTGTCATAAAATTATTATTAAGTGAAAATTAAAATTATATAACTCCAACTCATTATACTACATTCATAAGAAATTATAATTCCAAAACACTCATATATCTATAAAATATCCTAAATGTTTGATAAAGTAAAGTGTTTGGTGTTTATGGGAAATGTAACCTCTGATCCAGTACAAATACTTGGATACATGCTCTAAATGTAATGAACAAAGAAATAATACCCTTTAAATGTTTGGTTTTGTAATTAACTTGATCTTCGGTCATTTTATGATATGAGTTTCTAATAACACACCTGGTTTGACACACCAATAGGATTTTATTTGGATGATATATAGGACCAATAAAGAAAAAAATTTAATGATTTATTCCTATTAGTATATCGAATTATAATTTCTTATTGTATATTATATAATATTATTTCAGTTTAATTTATCTTATACTTATATAAAATTGATTTCAAAATTAAATTAAAAATAACCAAAATCGTGAAATCAAAACAACGTAAGAAAATTTAAAAGAATCCATCTCATGATGTCTTTCCCTCTTCAAATGAAATAATAATAAATTACATCAAATGGTTATAAGTGATCATGAATTATAATAAAATTATTATTTTATTTTTTATTAAATTTATATTAAATATATTTTTATAAAATTGGAACCACAAACATGATGAATCAAAATAGGACTTACCACAAGGTTTCATTTTCTCAATTTCCATTTATTGAGACCTTTTGCAAAATATGGGCCCATTATTCATTAATAGGATTTAAATATTTTCTACTAAAGTATTTGATCATAAATTATTATTTATTTATGTGATTTATAATTCTATTTCATGATATCATTCCAGGTAGTTTTTATTCACTCCCAAACCCATTGAAGGATTCTTAACTAAATTTCCCACCATTGAATTTTATAATAATTTAAATTATAATGTTATTCTAATATTATGTAAATTTTCACATCTGATTGATTTATTTTATATTTCTGATATTTAGGTCAATTTTCCTTTATTTTTGATAATCTCTTACTCCATATATTATCATGTAGGATCCCAAATTTTTTCAGGTCTTTCACTTATTATTATTTTTGTTATACATATATTAGAATGTTGTTTTTTATTATAAAATAATTTTAAAGACTCGTTTTTTTGAACCATGGTTTCTATGGGTGTGATAAAGAGAAGAGTTAAGCTGGAGTTTTTAGTTTTATAGATTTTTTTCACCATGATTCAATAGATTTCATTCTATGATTGGTTGTTGTGAAATGAACCTCCTAGTTATGGAATATGGTCATTGGTGGAAGAAAATCCAAGATATTTTCAATTTTGGAATTTATTTCTATGTGAAAGTATGCTTTAGTGTATCAAATAGCATACTATGTTTTGGATATCCTGGCTGAGGTTTAGGTGACTTATAGAGAAAATTTGCATGTTTTTTCAGCTTTGACACCCCTGTAGTATGGAGAATCACTATAGTAGAACCATGACATGGGTATTCGAGGTTCTGTGGTGTGGTGTCTTTGGCTACACTGCAGTATATCGTAGGGTTTATAGGATATATGGAATAGATTATACCATGAATTTCAAGCATACATTGACATTGGGATACAACAACATGGTCAATTAGTATGCAATGTTACATATCTTATGACATGTGGTTCTATGGAATAGCCAAATGGACCACACCATGGTAATTTTTTTCAATTATTATCTATAAATACCGTTAGATCCAATTTGAAATAATTTTAATACAATATTTTCCATTCAGTACCAAGGTTCCATGGAGTTCTTTTTAGGTCCTTTTATACCTACTATTCATTAAATTCAACCCACATATACTAGGATCATTATTTTATGACCCAAGCCATCCAATAAATGTTTTCTAGTCCTTGAGTTCGAGAGGAAGGGATAATGAAGCAAATGATACATTGGGAATAAATATTTCTCCCCCATATTATTCATTATCTAGGAGGGTGGTATGGAACCAATCCAAAATTGTATATTGAATTCTCTTAATGGGTGATATATTTGTGATCATACCAGTACAATATCCATGTGACCTAAATCATTGTATTATCCTCTGTTTGAGGATTTTCACCTAAATATACTTCACATTAGGTCATGTCAGGTCATTTGGTATGGAGACCAAAGAATAAAAACACTAGACTGAGGTGTGAACAGTCGATCATTCTTTATACATAGATAGATTGAACTTTACACGACCTGAGTTTTTTTGGTTTACTATTGAATTTCTATTATGAATTGTCATAATAGGTGATTTGGTGTTATTTCATTTGATGGGATCACATGAACTAAAATTGGGTTAATTGACATTCGAAATACCTTAAGGGTGTCAATATAAAATGGAAAATGATTTAATGTAATTATGATGATAATACAGATCCTGAAATTATGAAGTGTAAAGGGATATATATACGGTAATTTGATAAATTTACCATAATGACTTGTGATGAAATGTGTTATGCTTTGTTATCAGTTCTGATGTAATGATTATAGATATTTTACTAGTTAGGATGCACTGATTATATGGATTAGAATAGTTAATATTTACTGATTATTGGGATTATCCTAGTTATGTTTTAATGAAAAAAGTGATTTTCCTAGTGATACTTTAATTATTATAGGTATTATCTTGGTAATGTTTTAAAGCATTTGGGGATTTGTCTGGTTAAGTTTAAATACTTAAGGGTCTTGTCCAAATTTTATTGTAATGATTAAAGGGATATCCTAGTATTTCCTATGTATATTTAAAGGCTATAAACGTGAGGGGTTATGGAAATGGTTTCCATTGTTCTGTGACATACTAAATGATATCTGCATTGATACTGAAGTAGGTTGGGTTAACCCTAGGTTCTAACATGGAGCTCTAGGGTCAGTGTGTGTAGAGTTAATTTATCAAATTAATATCCTATTATAAATTTATTACATGGACAAAATACCTAATTCTGTATTTGTTTTAAACATGGTGGTTTTGACATAATTAGATGTAGTCACATTCTATATGGGCCATCATTTGGTACCCTGACAATTTTCTTGGATATATGTTTGCATTAGGGAATGAGACCTTATTGTTGATTGTTTCTTATAATAAAGATTATAACTTCGAGATGGTATCAATATGGTGTATAGAATTATGATCTTTGATTCTTTATTTGTGTCTAAAAAGATATTTTTTATTTCACATTAAATACATTGGTTAGATATATTTCGTCATATTATTACATGATTTTATTATTATTGAGTTATTGGTTATATTCATTGTTTTATGATATATAAATTTTTATTGATTATATTTTTCCATGATTTCCATAACTCTATTATTATTTTACCTTATATTGATAATATGTTCTATAGGGTATAGTATCCCAACTATATTTTTAACACTCTCAATATTAGTAGGAAACCTATTGAATATGGGGAAGCATGTCACATATCCTATAGCTAACATAGATATGTCACTTGATAGAGAACCTTCTTGAGGATGTTATAAAATTGGTATCACAGGAGCTCAAGCATCATTTTATATTTCATTACTAATTGGATTATAATGAAAGGATGCTAAGACAAGTTATAAATTAGTAATGTTATTTCCAATGGAAGTAGCTGACCCATGCATGGGTAAAATTGAAGTGCCCTAGGATGAGAATGTTGTTCATATTTTTCTCTTCTTACAATTTTGATGTTATTCCACATTGGTTTATTCACTTATTGTGTAATGTTAATTTTTGTTGATATTTTTACTATGGGATAGTAAGACACAACGTGACTATGCATGAATCATCATAATCACATATGGATATACTTTTAGATTCATTATTCATTATATAAACCCATTTATTTAATGTGGCCTATTTCCCCATATAAACATGTAAATGGAAAACTAATTATAAATGATATAAATATATGAATAAAACTATTAATTGATTCTGGTTATCTTGTTATGACTAGTAAATAAGAATATAGGGATAGTTGTTCTCTATTTGTATCACCAGATGAGTTTGATCTTGTTAATATCTTGTGCCTTATGGAGTGATTATTTCTTTATAGAGAAAATGAATGTCTTTCATATTTGGGTTGAGTGTCAAGGGAGTGGTAATCTACACAATCATAATGTAGGTGAATTATAACATCCTATGGATCTGAAGATTATGATTGAATCTCAGCTTCATGATTGCTTCTTGAGGGTCATGTGATCCTTGGACTAGGAGAGTCTTCTCACAACACCTAACATTTAGGAGCTGAAAAGAGAGTTACACCTACAACATCCGCCTATTTTCACTAGGACGGGATACCCATGGGTATAAGAGTTATATATTGACTTAGTCTTGATGATATTATAAAGCATTGAGAATCCCACTGATATGATGCTGATATAATATTCATATATTCTTCAAGGACTATTCATGCATTTTTGTAAATCTTGGATCAAGATGGGCAATAAGAGGAGACGTACTAGAAGGAAATCAAGGAAAATTTTTACAGCCACATCTGTGTAGATTTTTTTAGGGATGATAAGGATCATGACTTCATACTCTTAACGAAGGAGGGAATGAACATGGTGGACTTTTTTAGAATCATCATACTCATATAGTGCTTTACTCAATGATTGAATGCTGAAGAGGCCACTAGACTGAGGTTTTTATAATGGTATTATTTATTCTATAATGTTAAATATTAGGTAGTTATTTGAATATGATGAATTGGGATCTCATTAGGTAAGGTAACTTGAATTATACTCTAAGTGGTGGATAGTAAATTTCAAAAGGGAAATATGGGGGAGGTTCTTCAACAATTAGAATGTGATTCTATGACAGTTACGATTATTGAACTAGTAGGAAGATTAGAAAGGACATTGGGCCATCATCACAAAATTATGGTCCATTTAATTACATTTAGTATGGAAAGTCTGGCCATAATGGCCCTCAGTTACTATACCCCATTATGGAGGGCCATGTCTGTAGCAGGTTGGGACAAATTCAAAGGTTTTTCATAGTACCATTAAGGAAGCATATTTGGAGTTTATCGTGATAAAAAATTGAGTCTTGGAGGGTCTTAGGTACCACTCAAGAGATTGTAAGTTGGAATTCCATAAAATCTTCATGCTATGGATGGAAACCCAGTATCCTACTACAGGAGAAATAATAATAGATAGAATGAACAATACATGGGAGTTATATTGGATCCCAATTAAGAGTGGTGAGTTTACTATAAACTAAAACGTCTACTCTGGTTAATTTAGATAAAAGACTTTCTACCATCATAGGTACAATTATTTTATCATATACCATTTATTTTATTTTTTGATACAATATCATCACATTACTTTTTAACTTCTCAATTTTTCATAGTTTTTTGTTATGTTTTGGAGTGTTTGGATGGTGTTGTGTCCATCAACACACTCCTAGGAGTGTATCAAGATGATTTTATATTTTTCAATTCTTATTGATAATAATTTTATGGCTTCCATTTTCCTTTTGTGCTATTTGTGTAGTAAATGGTTGGATTAAATGTGATTATTTGTATGGAATATATTGTTCTATAATAGGATAACAATGACAATTATTATATGATATTTACCATTCTATCCATTGAAGAGGAATATCTACTCACACAAAGGAGGTGTATTTTTTGGTCAGACATATAGGAAAAATAATGGGAAGATCATATTGTCTCGTATTTTAGGTAGTAACCCCTATTATTGATGATGTAAGAGTGTAGTTGGGTACGTTTCCTCTTGTTTGAAAAATTTCAATATTATTTTCAAGAAGTATTGATTAGCTTACCACATAAGAAGGATATTTAATTATCAATCGAGTTGGTTTCAAAAGCATAGAAAATTTATATCCCACTATACAAATGGGCCCATAAGATATTTTTGAGATAAAGGATAAATTGGGAGACATAGAATCTAAAGGATTCACATGAACTAGTAAATATATTTAGGGTTCTCCCATGATTTTTTCAAATAATGTTGATGGGTATTTGATCATATGTGTAGATAATTTTATACCAAACCAGTTGATATTCATGAATCGATATCCCCTTTGATGCATCGACAATATCATCGATTTTATGAGTGGATCGAAGATTTACAATAAGATGTACATGAGGTCAGGGAACCACAAATTTAGGGTGATACCATTATACATATATAATAATTCTTTTCAGGGTTGGTATGAATTATTTGAGTTTTCAAAAACATTGCAACCATGTTCTAGACATCGGTTCCTAAACTGGTTGGTCACATGACTTTAGGCACACCTACCCATATTCTAGAGTCTTATACTAGCACCAAGGGTAATATATATAACATGGGGAGATTATAATATAACATACCATACGTGGAATCTACTCAACTATACCCCAAGAGAAGTTGGACACATGCCATCATGCACAGGTCCCCAAACACCCAAGGATTCTGACTAGAAGTTAGGGCCTAGTTGTGTTTGTGGGGAGACCATGACCTGAATACTATAGTGTAAGATAGAAGAATCAATAACCTACATGTTATAGAAGATGTATAATAACAATAAAAGAAGGAAACATTGGAGGACTGATCGATAAAAAATGCTAGAAGTCATCTCATATATAAAATTATGAATGAGTCTTGTTTCTATAAAATTTTCCAAAAAATGTATACAAGGAAGGTGTACAATACATTTCAAAAACAAAAAAAGTCCAAAAAATATCATAACTAGCATCCTGAGCCTTATCTCAGTCCCATTCTAACCTAGTTCCAAAAATAAATCAAGAACGCATAGTAGCATGCTTTCCCTTATCGATACCTGTAATAATATAGTGTGTCTGTGTACCCTAGATGGCCTGAACAGGGTATGAGATTAAATCACTTAAGGAAACTTCCCATGGTTTATTCCATTTAGTCTATGAATATATATAATAGAGTACATGAAATAATATAATAAGCAATTACATATTGAATGTAAAAATACTATCAATCCATGTTCTAATTTTATGTTAACATCAATTCATATATTTCATTAAATCAATATGTATTGAAGTTTGGTATGTAGGCTGAAACCCCATGTATTGTTATTTAATCATGGATTAATTAACATTCGATCCCTAAAGTGATAACCAAGACTGAGTCCAAGCATGTTCATTGGATTTAAAGACACATATTATAATTGATTTCATTCTTTATACAATTTATAACCTAATCATTTCCATGAAATTCCAAATTTAGAATCCAGGTGTCACTGTAGGTAAAATATAAACTAATACCTTATGAGCTGATCCATGGAGATCCTTACAAGAACCCTGATATCTCTCTAGGTGTGGTATAAAAACAATTCAACTTGATTCCATCATTGGTGATCCAATACGAGAGCTCAAGTATCACCCATGTCATGTATGATCAAATTCCCTATACCCTTGTAAATCCATATAGAGTCCAAATATCACTCAATATACAATAGTCATCCCCCAATGAGTACATCCTTGGTAAACCATATATGGAGTCCATGTGTCACTAGGTCATAAGAAAGGTCAATGCCAAAATGAGTCTATCCATGGTGTTCTTACATAAACCCATATGGAACCCAATACATAAAAGTATCATTTCAATCAATAACAATTAGTCATATCAAGTTCATCACCTAATTCATTAAAATTAAATATCAACTCAATAGGTGGATTAGGGAATGGTTAAGCTTAGTGGGATTAGTCTCTAATTTAACTCGGGTGGGAAATCATTATATGTAAAATCTCATTCTTAATCACCCAATACAATTAATGGGCTTAGGGAGATATAATCGATCCACTTTCTATATCAATTAAGTTACAATTGATATCTAAATTTAACTCATATATCATTTCTTAATTTATATCACATTGAACAATTTAATCTTAAAATTCCATGAAAATGATATGGGAACAGATTAAATGTGTCCAATTTCCTATGACATTAAACGGTACACTGAAATACGAAACACATGAAACGTGGTGGTTCCATTCAAGGCTATTAAAATATATTCAATCATTAAAAGTTCTATTTAATTACACAATTAATTCCCAAAAATTTAATTGAAGGAACTAAATTGATTACAAGGAACTGCCCTGTGAATTGGTTTTGTGAAAAAATGGAAATACATAAACACTTCAAATTATAATGAATTTCTTGATACCACCTACCGTGGGTTTGTAGTTGGCATCTCATCGAATATAATATCATGATTTGACTTAGATTGGGTGAAAATTGAGGAAAGGATGAAGAGCCTATTAAAATGGAAAATTATCTTGCACCAAAATAGAAATGCTGGTACCAAACCAAATGAGTAATGGTAGAAAAATAATAGAAAACTCATCAATTCAGATTCTATTAGATGAGCAACACTTGAATCCACTCATAGATGGAGGACTTACCTTTATTCCTAAAATTGGATCCAAAGGGAGATTCAAAATGAATGAGTTGCTGTGTAGGAGAGAAAAGAATATTTAGGTTTTATGTTGAATTAATTTGGGATAAAAATGTAATTTCACCCAAAAATATTGAATCACATGGTTTGGCCACACAATTCATCCAAATCGTGCACCAACCATGGATGTTTATCTATAGGGAAAGGGAAAATTTCATGGTTTGTCTGCCCAGTTTTACTAACCTTGAAAAAAACAAGTAAAACTCCACTATTAAAATTTTAGATCTCGACACACGTTTGGGTGCCCCAAATAACATGGTTTTCTATGACCTTGCAGCCTCCTCTTTCTCACTTCCCAAGTCTTGCATGTATTTTTATACCCAAAACATGTCCTATATGATTGTTATTAATCATGTTCCATGACTTTTTCAACCTAAGAATTGGATTCTAGGGTTCCCAAAATCCCTGTACACCTTTGTTACCTTGATAACCTCCAAGGTAATTCATTATAGGCCGTAATTAATAATTCAAACTTGGAATTGATGGAAATTAATGGATCAGTGCATCAACAAAAAACCAGGTTCTTACAAACATTCCCCATTAAATAAATTCATCCCTAAATTTCACTTTTTATGGTAGTGAAGCATGATATGAGAACAACTCTAGCCAAAATATTCGTAAATCTTCCTCCCACTCCCAAAAATCATCTTATACATGATCATGATTTGATATAACCCATGCTAAATTGATTGATCAGTCTTTGAGATCCATTGTCCTATGATCCAAAATACGTATCAAATTCTCCTCAATGGAGACATTAACCTGTAACTCAAAATCATCAAGAAAAAAGCATGAGATGGGACTGAGTGATAGAAGAGAAACTGAGATATTTGGAAGACATCATGTATGGATCAGTACATCATAGGTAATTTCAGAAAATTGGCTACTGGCCTGACTCTACCCATAATCTTGAACAACCTAATACATTTCATTGAAAGCTTACCCAGTCTCATGATTCTTTTATGTACCAGCCTCTGTAAAACACGTAAAGAGGCTCGATCCAAGACCACAAACTCTAGAGGTCATCAATGGTTATCAACCTAATATTTCTATCAAGAATGTGTTATATCCATCTTCTTCCAAATCATCTACACCTATTCTATGTTCTTCTAAAGTATATGAGGTCTCAACATTTCTACCTATCTTGACTCTAACCAACACATGGGTGATCGACATGGACTACCATACAAATATTTATAAATCTCTATCTGAAGAATATTTAAAATGAAATTGTTATAGGAGAACCCAACTTGGGGTATGTGCCTCTCTCAAGAGCCCTAAAGT
Organism: Viscum album; assembly: GCA_963277665.1. Taxonomy (NCBI): domain Eukaryota; kingdom Viridiplantae; phylum Streptophyta; class Magnoliopsida; order Santalales; family Viscaceae; genus Viscum; species Viscum album. Next base: position 713,925,386 of record OY728160.1, read on the forward strand.
TCAAGATGCATTCTTCTGGAGTTCTCTCAAGAACATGTATAGTTTGCTCTAGTTGGCCATCAGAATGAGGAATGTAAAATATGCTTAGAAGAACATGTGTACCTAGTTACCATAGAATACACTTCCAAAAATGAGATAGAAACCAAGAATACCAATATAAAACAATATTACATGAGACCCCTTGACATTGTACTATATCACATATATACAACCTCCCATGATCATTTACTAAATTAGTATCCTTGATAGGTAGGATGTGAGAAACATTGGTGTGCCTATCAACATCTTTTCAAAAAACATCATTACCTCAAGGTTTCTTCATTTAACCTGTCAAAAAATCCATCATGACATCATTACATTAAGATTCTAGAATGAGAAAATGCTATAAATGTTTGGTAGTTCATGGTACTCCTCCTTCACCTTTTAATTGGTGGAACAACTCCTAAAAAATAGCTACATCAATTTTCATACCCAACCACTAGTAATGTAGAGGAAAATACCAATAAATTTTGTTGAATCTAGGATTAACATCCCTAGACAAAGCATGCAATTATAAAATCACATCCTCACACATATATTATTAAACCCATATGCGATCACGTACTCACCAAATTCCATCATCACCAACAGTCAAACTAGGATGGGGGTCCTCACCTACAACATTCTGACATGGGACTAGACCCTCAGAATTCAATACCATCTTCATTCTCACCATATCCATAAGGATAGAGATAACACCCAAGGAAGATCAATAAATATTCCCCTAACACTCATGGACTACAAATTGAATCTTAGGGAATAAAGTTTTAGGCTATAAATTGCTATTGGACTACTGAACTATAGGTATCTGAGTCCTCATGCTCAATGCAACGACCACTCTATTACCCTTACCCGACATGTTGGAAGGCTCGAAATTAAATTACTATAGGTATTCTATCGACATTCACTTCTTCATATTTAGATCATTATTTTTAAATATTCAATTGAGGAATTTTTGGTCAGTGTATCCCAAAATAAACTATCCATGTAAGTAATGTATCCAACAAAACAATGCTTGAACAACTATAGATAACTCTATATCACACATTGGGTAATTCTTCTCATATGGCCTCAACGATCGAGACCCATACACCAGGACACCATCTCCCTGCACAAGAACCATTTTTATCTCGAAACATAATGCATCTTAGAAAATCATGTATATCTTGTCTGGATCAAAAATAATAATTATCAGTACTGAAATCAAATTTTGTAACTCATTAAATGCCATCTCATAGGAATATGACCACACAAACTCCACACACATATTATAAAATCCCTTATGTAGTGCTTGTAGGAATGATCTGTCCTATATGAGACTCCAATAGTAACCACCTATTTGTATGAAACTCTATACATCAAAGATGTTCATGGGATTCTCCAAAGAGACTATAGATCTCACTTTCTCTGGGTCTACTCATAGTCATGTCTCTAATATAATGTAATCTATGAAGTGAATGTTATCCATAAAAAAGTGGCACTTTGTGATCTTAACATCTTATTGATCCTATATCAATGTAATAAAAATAATTGGAAGATGTTTTTCATGGTTTTTTGATTGTGAGAATAAACTAGGATATCATCCATGAAACCACTCATAATGAATCCAGACAATAATGTAACACTCAGTCCATCAGTCCCATGAAGACCACTAATGTGTTCATGAGACCAAAATAGGTAACAAAATACCAATATTGACCATTCCTTCTAAAAAATTTTATGAGAGGCATGTCTGATGGTCTAACGAACACTTGATGATAACCGATTTTAAAATCAGTCTTTGATAAAAACCATGGTCCTATGAGTTTTTTAGAGAGACAGTTTATCCATGGTATATGATACTAGTTCTTTAGCATTTTTTGATTCATTTTCAGGTAATATACACATATCCTGAGGGTACCATCTGATGTTTTTTTTGAAAAACAGACCAGAAAACCCCACCGATATATTCTGGGACATATAAAACCATTTAACTATTAAAAACTCCAGCTTAATCTTGATCTCTTTCATCTTAGTTGTATAAATCTTTCAAGGGGAAATGGATACCTATGTGACTCCTGTAACTAGGTCGATAGATAACTTTACCTATCTCACTAGAAAAATATTGAAAATTCATCTATAAAATCATCCCTAAAATGATCATCCAATGGAGGTAAATCAATCAGTTGTGTTCCTTAATCATTTAGAAATAAACTCAATATATCAGTTATAATCGTACCAATCCCATGATTCTCAGGTCTAGTTCATCTTACCTTGATATCCCATTCTCACATGTGAATAAATTCTCCTACCTAGGGTGATTCAAAGGTTACCCTTTGGTGATATAAGGAAATGGAATAATGAATGGGAACCAACCACTCCATTCCATGAATGATTTAAAAACCAAAAATCTCAAGGAAAAGGAGGTCCCATGTGAAGTGAAACCTGCCAATATCAAGAGGGAACTCCATGAATTGACATACATCCTCCATTGTAATCCCATATGGAGTGTCAAGCCTTATAACACCATCAAAATTATAAACTCAGAGCATAATGATTTCCACAATAGGTAAAAATATAAATCTATAAGAAGACAATGTATCAGTAATAGCTTAAGATAATGTAGAGGCTACTAGAATAGTACCTCTGATGGTAAAAGTCCTAGTTTACCTCTCCTCAAGGGTCTATTGCATGGAATATTTCTGGATTGAACAACGGCTCTATGATACTGCATATCCACCTTAAGAAGATCTAACATACTATTTCTATAAATCTAGGGTCTGACTATGATGATCAAGACCACCACCTTAGCCTAATCGACTATATTTACTCCATCTTTTTATATGATAAGAACCTATTAACCCCACTCGTGAATGTGGAGTTAGTGTAGATCCTTGATCACTATATTTTAGAGGAAAAATTTTACAAAATATTTTTAGATGTCCCATATTTCCACATGATTGGCACTCAATTAGGTCCATCATACACTGAGACCTCAAATTTCTCAACATACAGCACTGGTACCACCTCACTAGGTAACTGAAGTATGTGTTATGGATGCTAGTTTCATTACATGTATGATCCATATTAGGCTTCCAAATATGGGTCCATGCAATAATAGATCATGATTTCAAACTACTTTGGCTCGCACCACCATCCTCACTTAGGTTACACTCTGTGATAACCACAGAATTCACTATTTCAGAATCAATAGTCATCTGAAATACATTCACCGAGGATCAGATGTCATACCTAATTATATCATCAAATAATATATCTTTAGATAATTATTCATCCTTTAGAATATGTGTGATGTGATGGATCTCATTAAAATGGTTTTAATATTCCATTACTGATAATGTGCCCTCTTCCTGGTGCATAAACATACAGTCTCTATTGGCCCTCATCATCTCTGTATGTATGTAGTCATAGAAGGCCATATAAAAATCAATCCAAGAAATTTTCCAATGATGATCCATCTGAGTTATAACATCCCACCATCTATTGTTGGAATCATGAAACATATACATAACCAGATTTAACCTCATATTTGGAGGTGTATCTAGATGCTCAATGATAGATAACATGGCCTCTATCCATGACTTCATAGTGTGTGGTCTTCCATACCATAAAAACAAGGGTAGATAATGATTTTGAAAATCATGCGACCACTCATCTGTAGTTGGGGTAGGTCCTGCTACTCACGGAATGGTCTTCATGAACAATATAAAGCCCTCATAGTATAGTGCTTCACCTCCTATGTCTAGTACAATAATTGGTGAAACTACTTGCACTAAAGAGGATCCATAGGTATCCTATACCCTACCTCTTCAAGAGTGTGGTCATCACAACCCTCATAGAGTACAACATGAGTTCATCATGGTGTTAGGCCTCTATAGTTAAAATCGCATGCCTCAATTCAATATCATTGTCAATGTTTATATATCAAAATCATAGATATTTCATTATGAGTTGTACAATCCTTCCAATATAATAATAAACCCCTCTAACTAATCTATGAGTCAGTATTGGGTGACAGACAGATCATATATTAGAAATAGATAATACATACATCCCACTACAAGGGTTGGGTCTAGGTCAAGTCCTATAATATAACAAATTTCATGTTGCATTTAATTTTCCTTTTCATTTTCGGTCTAATTTATTTTCCATTTAGTTCACCATTTACTTTGAATAGGTTGAACCAAATGGTACACTGAATTCTAATCCATTAGGGACCGTACTACTTAAGAACCAATGTCTGGTTTCCACCAAATTCATACCATAACATGTTTTAGTAAACCTATCATAATAGTAGTTATATTTATCACTACACATAACAAAACTGCATGCAACCAATAATTAATCCTTAATGACATGGCATAATTCATGGAATTTGATTCTTGTAGAGTTCCCATCCAAATATAATTGGGTTGAAAAAAAAATAGAACAAAAAATCATATCAATAATAACATCAAAAAACAAGTGTATGACCCAACGGTGGAGTCAAATCCACTGTAATAGTCAAACTATAGAAAAGAACATTTTAATTCAAGGTCATTTGGATTTTTCCTCTATGTGGGATAACTACACCATTGGAATAGATCATTGAAAATTAAAATTCTTTCCATTACGTTTTTATTGTCTACAAATAGTAAATAAAACCAAAAATAATTCTCTAATACCACTTCGTAACATATTGAATCCAAAATCCAATCAATAGTTCCTTGAGCCCATTTGAAAACATGGAGTCAAGAGAATCTCCCCAAATGCCAGAGCTAGACGAATAATATATAGGGACTAAATGTGTCTGTTGGGAGATTATTCTCTCTATAGAAGAGTGTAAAATAGAGGAACCATTTGTATACAAATAGAGAACCAGTATAAAAAACAAAAAATTAGTAAACAGTGGAAGACTGATAAAAATAAAATTGAAGAAGACATTTCAAATTCAAAATCATGAATGTTCCATGTTTCCACAAAAAAATTCAAAAAAGTATACAAGGAAGGTGTAAAATACATATAAAAATTTCAAAAATGCCAAAAAACTTTCCCAGCTATCATTGGGAGCCTCAGCTTGGTCGCATGCTTCCCTACTCCTAAGAAGCAATCAAGAACCTATAGTAGGGCACTTTCCCTTTTCCGTACCTAGAATCATATAGTCTATTTGGGTACCCAAGGTATCCAAAATATGGTTTGAGACCAAATAATAGACAGTAAACACCCAAATTCTATTCCCTATAGTCAGTTAATATATATAACATAGTTCATGTTGTAATGTAATAAAAAAATAATTACTGAAAGTAAATATCCTATCAGTATAGGTTATCATTTTATATCAATGTTCAATTCTTCAATTTAATTAAATCAAAAATTATTAGGATCTATTGGGTAGTCCAACATACCCCTTAATTTTTTTGTAATAAATGATGCCTAAACATGCCATCTATAAAGTGATAGTCAAGACCGAATCACATCTTTTGCATTGGCATGGATGACACTTCATATTATTCATTACATTATTTCTTCAATTTGGAACCTGATCCCATACCTAGAATTTATAATTTGGAATCTTTGTATAACATTAGGTATAATATAAACCATCACCATATGATCCCATATATGGAGGTCCTCATATGAAAACTCTAGGTGTGGTATAAAAAAATTTCCACTCATTTCCATTATTAACAGTCCACTAAGGGATCCCAAGTATCACCCATGGAATGTAAGAGAAGATTCCCTATGAGTCCATCATAAGAAATCCATATGGTTTTTATGTATCACTATGAATATAATAGAAAACCACCCATGATTACATCATTAGAAAATCATATAAGGTGTCCAAGTGTCACTCAAGCATAAGCAAGGTCAAGGACAAATGAGTCTTCCCTTAGCATTATTATACGAACCCATGTCTCCCCCAAGGCTTATAAGAATTCATTAAGCCGATAAAATTTAATATTAATAAGGTCACCAAGTTATTAATTTAAATTAAATCTTACCTCAAATGGTGTCTCTTGTAATGGATAATATTAGAAGGATTAGTCTTCAATTTACGTCACATGGGAATTATATTAAAACTATAATCACATGCCTAATCAAACAATACATGGAAAGGGTTCAGAGGAATAAAATTGATCCATTTTCCTTATGAATTAAATTATAATTGTGAGGAAAATTTAACACCCATGTCATTTCAAAATTTTCTTCACATTTAATAATTGAATATTAACATAAAATGATAAGGATAAGGGCACACCTCAAAGGTTCCCAATTTCATATGTTATAAAAAGGTCTACTTAAATACACAACACATCTAGAGGGGTTGTTCTATTCATGGTTAAAAACAAATTTTCATTCATTAATAGGTCTCTATAATTATATAGGCCATTACTAGAAATTAAATTCATGTATCTAAATTCATTTAATGGAGACACCTAAGAATTAAAAGTACAACACAACTACAATATATAAACACTTATATGATTAACACAAGGCAAATGACCAACTATTGTAGTTTTGTAGTTGATAGATCATCAAATATCAGCTACTCAATCAACTCAGATAGTTAGATAATCGAAGAATGGATTAAGAACCTATAAATACAGAAAATTATACTTCACTTAAATAACACAATTTAACCAAACCAAATGAGGAACTACACAAAATAAATAGATAAATCACTGTGGAAGATCCATTGAGATGATTAGTATATGAATCTAATATTAGATGGAGGAGTTATCTTTATTCATTGAATAGTCATCAAAGGGATATTAAAAATTATAGAGTTATTGTGTGGGAGTGAAATGAAGATTTAAGCAAGAAATAGATTTAATTAGGGTTAAAATTTTAATTTCACCAAAAATCATAGGGTCTCAAATTGAATCCAAATTGTGATCCAATCATCCAAGATTAGCTATAGGGAAGGCCACATCACATAGTTTACCCATACAGTTTGACTAACTGTGAAAAAACCATGGAAAATCCATTTTTAAAATTGATGATATGGACACACGATCGTGCACCCCAAACCACAAAATTTTCTCCAACAGTGTGGCCTCATACTACTCACTTCCCAATACTTTCATATTTTGTCTAATCTTGCAGCCTACCCCACATGGTTTAAACTAACCATTCTCCTAGACTTTTGTATCCTAGTAATTGTGTTTGAAGCTTCCAATGATCCATGTAAATCCTCGTTACCCTATTTTTCTCCATGTGAATTCATAATAGTCCATAAATGAACATTTAAATGGATAATCGATGGAAATTAAAGGAAATGTACCTCAAAGATGAACCAGGTTCTTAAAATGCCCTCTTTTTCAAATTATCACAACAACAGAAATAAATAGACAAAAACCAACTGATAATAACAATAACAAAAATAATACCACCATCACATGATGGCCAAAAAATTATTACAATTTCCAAATTAAAATAGCAGATATGTCATCCCATATATGTGTCATGTGTCTAAATAAAACCAAAACATAAATACACTAAAACAACTCCCCATGTGGGTATTAACATCATGTATGGTTCCCTCATCTATGATCCATCACATGTCATCCATCTAACAGAGGGATATTTCACATACCCTATCCTACAAACATGAATTCTATTTGTGTACTAATCAGGCAGTCTGAGTAGGGTGTGAGTACAACTCAGTAGGGTACTACATATTGTTTCCAAAACAATATCAAATCTATAATAGTGTATGATGTTTTGAAAATAATATGTTACAATAATGTAATTAGTTATTATAACAAACCTTCTTATTTATTACACACTTAAACATGACTTATTACATAAAATTTTCACTTGATAAAACATAGAAGATAGATGGGTCTAGTGTCTTTTGGGAATAGGATCACTACATAATGAATTAAAAAATAAAACACAACATCTTTATTGAAAACATACTTTACATGGCCACTACATTCTCTCGTACTTAGCATTGCATGGGACAATATGAGGACATGCATAAGAAAAGGGTGAGATATAAATCATATTAAGGGAGTAAAAAAGGCATATTATGAGGAATAAAATACATGTTAGGTAATAGGAATATCAATGGATCATAAAAGAAACATGAACATTAAGTCAAGATATAGCATGATTATCATAACATGGAAATGTGGCAGAAACACTTAACATGGTATTATCAAGAGAAAATGATCATTGAACATGGATCATGAGTAAACCCTAATTACACATGAATTGGAATGATTAAACTCTAATTTCACTTGAAATATCATGATAATAATCTTTATTCAATGTATTGTTGCGCTATTAGGGGAAACCCTCTTAATCATTTCATTTCGTTAATAAGTGTGCCACATGGATCATATAAAATGGATTCAATAAACATCACTATTTAATCCACTATAAAGTAATGTGGAATTAATATATGAAAATATATGATAAATATGTAAATTTTAATAATGTTTAATACCCTTGATAGAGAAATGGGCATGGTATTCACTGCACAATTACATTGAATTTGAAAATCTCAATGCAATTTCAGCAGCATAACAGAGTTTCATAAGAACTCGTAAACATGTTTGATGAGATAGAAATGGGTGTATCATCATATATACATGAAATGTAATGTAATGGGGTCATATTGATACATGTCCCAACATATATAATGGAATTTATATTCTTAATTCAAAATAATTGATTTAATGTAAATGAGGAGAGAGAAATTTCTTACAGAATTTCAGCATGGTAACAGGTGTACAATGGGAGAATTAATGAGAGAGAAAGGTGCCTCCCATCACTAAAAAAGGAGTAATGTATGGGGGAGGTGATAAATCACAGCCCAAAATTTTAAATTTTAAATCCAATGGTATAGAAACATAAAGAAACTTGGAAAAAATGAGAGAGAAAGAAAGACCTTACTTGGAAGTGTGATCTAAAAGGCTTTAGAGGGGCCTGGAAGAGGATTATTTAGAGATTAGAGAACCATTGGAAAATCATTGATAGAGTAAGGAAGAGGTTGGATGAATTCAAAATGATTTGAGTGAAGAGGAAGGGGGAGCATGGGTGGGTTTTAATGGAAAGTAGAGGGAATTATTTATTATTTATGTTTTGGGTACCACCCAATAATCTAATTAAAACCACAAGGAAGCCCATGGTTTTTTTCCCATTTTTTCCAATGGGTAGTGGAAAATTTATTTTATATGTATAATTTACTATCTTTTTAAAATATTAGTCTTGCTTATATGGAGGTCATTCACACTTTCAAGGAATCAATTTTAAAATGCTAAAATGTTTTATAAGATCTTGGAGGGTACACTAGGGATTTGTTAAAAAGTAAAATAAAACTGAAATCACATTATTTTAATGGTAAAACATATATTGGCCGAATATAATGTTTATGGTATTTTATTACATCACTATTGGGTCATTATGATGTCACAAAACACATTATATATTTAAACGGTATTTAATTTTGACCCAAAAATTCGTCTTTCTCAAAAAATTATGCAAAATTTACCATTGCATAATTTCAACGTCCTGATTCCAAAAATAATGTTAATTTGATATAAATAATTTTATGAATAAGTGAATTTTTGTTTTAAAAATAAAAACTAACATTTATTGAAAATTCATGGGTTCTGTCAAAAATATCCATGAAACCATAAAAAATTACAATCGTATTCAAAAAAAGTATATGATAATTTATATTTGATAAAAAGTAATTTCATAATATTTTTTTATTAAAATATAAATTATTTCAAAAAAATTCATGAATTCATAAAAATAGATGTTTAAATTGAATACAAACTAAAAATGGTGTTTTTTCAAAAAAACTATTTGGAATGTAACCATAAAAATATTCATATTCTCTAGGAAAAAATGTATATAAAAATATGGCAAGGTTCTTGTTACATTACCCCTTATAACACCCATGTATGACCAAGGGGTAGGGAGTTTTATAGTGCCAAACTTTTGGGGTGGCTCAGATTACACTGATCTGGTGGTAATCTCTATCATCTTCCACTTCTCCTGTAGGGTGGTTCATTCGAGAATAACATATGGAAGAACAGATTGGTAATAATCATGAAATAAGTTGTAACACCCCAATATTTCATAATACGTTATCTTGTTAAATTAATTCAATATATTGTGCTACACGCACCACCGAGTTCGAAGTGCACCCCAACATACCAAACTAGCAGTTCAAAAGGAAAATTTGAATAACATTTACGGAATTTTGAATTTTATATTCTCTATATATTTTTAACATCCATATTATGTGTTTCTTAGACATAATATATGAATAAATTTATTTTTTCAGATAAAAGATGTACTTTTAAAAAAAATGCAATTTTACTTTCTTTTAATGGAGAACCCTTTTTAAATCCAATATTTTAATCTTTTATATTATAAATTTAAAGAAATTAAATTTTTATTTAGATGTAGGACATAAAAATTTTGTTTGGGTAAATTTTTGGTACTTTTCTAATAACTTTCATATTTTGATGAATAGTGAAAATACTAAGTTTAAATTGAAAACAACATTTTTAATGGAAATATTTTATATTATTAATTTATTCATTGGGAATGTTTTTAGGTATAATTAGATTATATTTTTATTATTTTATAACATGTAGGTCATTATAAGTAATTTAACATTTAAATTAGACAGAAACACGTGTCAATCTTTTGATAGTTTTTAATTTTTAAAAACATGCTTTTTGGTTTTGGAAATAGGAATTTATTTTAAATTAATTAATGAAACTTCTATGTTTTTAATTTGGTAAAATATAATTTATTTTTGAATTTGGAATATCAAAATTATCTTCACGTGAATTTTTGGTATTTTTCAGAAAACATTCAATTTTTTATGAATAGTGAATAACACTGTGTTATTATTTAAAACTGACTTTTTATTTAAATATTTATTTATTTTATTTACATTAATTTTAATTCATAATAGATATATAATATCTATATAATTTAAATTTAATTAATTGGATATATATTCTAATAATAAAATTAGTTGAATAAAATTTTATTGAACTTTTTATCCTCTTTTACCCATATTCTAAGCATGTTAGCCAATTTTAATAAAGCATTATTTTATCACTTTTGTGAGTTGAATTTAAAAAATCCAAGAGACACAATTGACAGCAATAAGTAAAATTTGGTTTAATTATATGAATGTAATTTTTGTGGAATAGTAATTTTTGAACATTATTTACCAGAGTTAAAAGTTAATAGGGTAATTAAGGGTAAAAATGCTATTATAATTACCCTAAAAAATTTCCCAATTCTATTGGATAAGTGTCATTATAAAAAAATACAACCTTAGGAATAAAAATTGATACTCTTTGGTCCACATGAAATATATTAGGACATTTATTATTATTTTATTTAAAGATGAGTTAAAAGTGTTAAATTCAAATTTTAATAACTAAACCTTCTTATATATAGGGTTAGAATTGATATAAATTTGACTATAAATATTCATGAGAAAGATAAAAATACTTCTCACATAATATTATTTTATTTATCATCTTTATAGATAAAATAATTAAATTTATTTATGACACAATGATGATGTAGTAATTACCTTATTAATGAATGTTTAAAATAAATTGATATTAAAAATATCCAAATAAATGGATGATGAGACATTTGATGAATTTCACAAGTTTACTATGTTAATATGACATTTTAGGTTTTATTAGAGGAAGTTTCATTGAAGTAATCATTATGTTATGACTTTAACAAAAACAAAACACCTAATAATGTCAAAATTGACATAAATGTGTTTTTAAATAAAATATTATATTAGTAATTGATATAATATTATTAAAAATATAAGGATCATCAAAATGTCTTAGATAAGGTTATATATATTATAATGAACAACTTTATTTTATCTTGGATTGTTATAGTAAGTTTATTAAACATATAATATAAAAAATACAAAGAGACATGGTAAATGTCAAAGTATTTAACTAAGAGTTAAATCTAAAAGATATGGTTAATATGATGAACTAAAACTGTCTAAAACCTATTGGTTTGAGATTTTTTATACCCACAATCTCCTTATCCTCTGAATAATTGATTTTGGAGATATTATAATCTGAAAATTATTTTATTATAAAATATTATTTTAAGCTTTTCATAAAGTGACCCTCACCTTTCTTATAAAAGGGAACATCTATTTCTCTTAATTTCAAACCTCCAAAGTCTTTCAGATCGGCCCACCCATGCCCTAATATCCTTCCAACATCCCTCAATTCAACCTAGAGGTGATACATTGATCATAAATCCATCCTATGGAGACCTTTTGATCCCCTCAAAAGGAAACACCTGATTTAGAGTTAATAATTTCACCACCCTCTTTCATGTTCTTTTCTTCTTCCACTTCCTCTTTCATTGTTTATTCCATACAAAATTAATAAATCAGGTACCTTATACATACTGTAATGTTATTATAAATATTTTACAACCATATTTTTTATTCTATCTATCATATAAATAACAAAGACACCATACTTGCGTATGTATGGCTTACTTTCTTAATGTCATGGTGTAGTTTGTTATTCAAACACATCATTATTTGTATAGGTATAATAATGAGTATAACTAATGTAAATGATAAATATAAGATGATAATTATTCTATATTAATGATATAATTTCAAATTACAAACTATTTCACCGTCAATATAATGATATTATCACTCGTGCGTACTTAAGGATTACCGTCTCCACAAATGCGATGAAATTCATTACCCATCATAATCAATCAGGAATAATTTTAATTTTATGATTAAAAATAATTTTTATGAACATAATATCATTCTATATATAAATCATATACATCATATCCATAACAAACAAGGCTTACGTAACCAAGTATATAATGAAAAAAAAAACAGTTAAAACTCGAAACGATGATACTACTAAACTATTATAAAAAAATCAATAAAATAATATCATATATGAAATCATATTTGGGTATTTGATTCTTGTATAATTTAATATTAATTTTTTAAATATTATAAATGAGGTTAACATAACATCGACTGAATAAAAGTACAAGTTAAGGGTTAATTTCATAATCTCTTTATTATCCAAGGCTGTTTTTACGTAAGTATCTACTAATACATCTTTATCATCCACATTAGTGTTTTATTAAAAATTTATTTCAAAAAATTTTAACTATTTACTAGAGAATGTGTTAATGTCATTTATACCCTTATTTTACCTTATATTTTATGAAAGGTATGTTTCCATCATATTCTAAAAAATGTACTTTATGACCTTTTCTGACAAAATTAAAGTAAAAATGTGTTTTTACCATATATGGCAGGAGCAACTATTTTATTCCATTATAAAAACATCAAATCTTCACTTAAAATCTTATAAGAATATTTTCAAAATAAATTTTTTATTTAATAATTATGTGACCCTTAATTGATTTCAAAATAGAAAGCGATATTTCTCTCAAATACTTTAGATTTCACCTATATCAACATCCTTTGATAAATATTATAGTTGTTTTATGTTGATTTATTATATTCCATATTGTATTTAATGTTTTGTGATATGTTTGAATTTGGATGTTTTATTTTTATACCATTCATGTTTTATGGTTAATTTATTGACATTTTGTATGCTATTTTTAACAAGAATGTTTATGTTATGTTTCATCCTTTTTATATGAGAATGTAATGGACTTATTATGTGACAGGGTAGTGTGCTATAGCTCATCGGTGCATTAGTGGGTCTCATGAGAAAATTGGATGTAGAATTTGCTGATGCGTTATACATTCCCACATTATGAAAATAATATTGATGGTTCATGTGGTTATTCGACTAGTAGAATACCCATGACAATGTTTTATTATGAAATTATTTACTCAGTTCATATTCCTATGATAAAGTGTTCATGTATATTATTTTTAAAGGCATGTGTTTATTATTTTTCACTTTTCCAAATGCTTGTGTTATCTTCCATTGTGTTGCTTACCCTTAATGAGCATTTGAGCTCACCCCTTTCTTATATTTTATTTTCCCAGGATACAAAGAAGATAGTTATGAGTGACTTACAGGAATAATCTACGAGGCATGGACGTTTCAAATGGAATAAATTAGTGTTGTATTTTTTTCGAGTTGCAATGTTGAACATATGTATGTATCTTCATTCCAGTACTACTAAACAAATCGGTCATTCACAAATTGATTCCTTTTAATCATGCCTATTTTATGTAGTAATGCACTGACTCTGGATAACTGGGGTATGGGTGTTACCTTTGGTATCAGATGAAGATTTACAACAAACTTGGAAATAGATTTAGATAAACTGTGATTACAGAAAATTACACTAAGATTGAATTTGAGGATTAGTATAAAGAACTTCCTAGAATTTTGTTAATGTAGATATTTTTGTGTATTTTCATATAATTCATCCCTGTTTGGATACGAGAAGGTAGAGGAAGCTCTATAACAAATGTACATAGGAGTGAAAACTTCGAAAAAAGTGTTTTGGGCTTGACCCTAGGTATCCTGGTACACGACAACGGGCCATGTTGTACTCTTGGTTACAACACTCCTATAGGATATGCTTAGGATAATTCACATTTTTATTACAAGCCATTATGAATGATTTAGGAGTAAATACTTCTCAAAGAAAACATTTTATGATTATAGATTATATGAATAATGTTTTCAATTTATGTTAGGTATTTTACATGTTTGGAATTATTCATTGTGATTCATAAACTAACATAGTGTATTCCATTGTTTAAAAATGGCGCATAGTAGAATGAATGAGAATTCCAGCAATACGCATGATCAAAATATTAAGAAGGATCATATCATTCAATATATTAAACAAACATTTAAAAGGGAAATAGTCTCCCACATATTCTCATCATATGAACAAATAGTATCATGTGTTAATAAAATAAGTAAAGAAGTATCTGAGTCATATGGATTTGAAGGGAAGAAAGAGAAGAGAAGGATGGAAGAGAGAATGATAGATAAATAGAAGATGGGAAATAGAATTTTCCCATATGTGATAACTGTGAAACAAATCACCTTGGTAAATTCTTGAAGGTAATGGCATTTTTTTATAAATGTGGGGAAAAAGGATCCCATGTACATGATTGCAAGGGTAATAAAATGGTTTCAAATGTACAATGCTTCATCAACAAGGAGTTGGGAAACTACGCAATGCAATGTCCAAATCATCAGATTATACCTCAAATGATGCTATTGGATAATAATCAAGTTAGTATATTATAAAAGATGAAGAGGAATGATTAGATTTATTATATTTTTATTAATGTATTGTGTCATTTTATTATTATAATTTTGATTTATATATCATAAGAATTAGAGAGTGTAAAAAGATTGTACTGTAGTACTATTTCATTAAGGACTTGAGATTGTGTGGAACCAAGAAAAGTGGCTCAATAGTAGGTAAATTTATTAGGAAAATATATGTTTGTGAGAAAGATAAACCATAATATTGTTCTAATACTAAGGTAGTTATTTTGGAATAATATATGATTAATTTGGATAAATTATATTGGATATTCTTGACTACCATGAAAATGATTAATGATTTGTATATTCCAACATTGTTGGAGATTACAGAATTTTTTGATAGAAGGAGTATATCCAATATTCTATAATGAATAAGGGAGAATTAATGTAATAAATAAGGTTTTATGGTAATTCAGGGTGTTATATTGTTTTATCATAATACATGATGATGGTATTCACTTGTTATTACATGAACAAATGGATCTTAATTGTGTTTAAATTCCTTATAAATTTTGGAATGTGAGTTTGGACCGAAGTATTTTGGATAAGTCTAAAGTATGGATTCCATTAAGTTTAAAATTTGATATTATTGTTATGGTTAAATTATTTCTAGAATTTTTTTTGGATTTTGATAAAAAGGAGAACTCGGAGGTTGGGAGACAACCCGTCACGTCTGGAAAGACCGCAAGACATGAACCCGCAACTGAAGGGTGACTAGGGTAGATAACCAACCAATGGCATACGTGATGTCCTAGTTTGTATAATGTAGTTTCTTTAAAAATTATGAAAAATGAATTGTAAATTCATTATTTTTGGAACCCTATACGATTATGATAAATTGAATATTTTTGAATTATATTATCTTTTGGAGGGAAAGATGAGTTTTTGGTAATAATTAGTTAAAGGATAAAACTCTACTTGTCAGGTATATTTTTTCACTCTTATTATATGAAAAACTATATTCATAAAATTTAGGGAAGGTATCTTAAAACAAAAAATTTGTTATCAAAATTCTTGATGTTTTGTCGAACTAACGAAATTTAAAATCATCATAGATTGTTGGCTTTGAGGCCCTCAATTTTACACTTGTTTGTGATTGACAACCTCAATCAGTCCCTATAAATATTTATGTTTTTTCTCCAATTATGTGTTTCTAATTTCACAAATATTCTCATAAACATGATCATAATTTGGTTGTTACATTTTCATTCCCTTTACCTCTTATTAAGACTAAATGTTATCAAACTAATTTCCAATGTGGGTTTTCCACAAAAGTATTTTTCTATTTTTAAGATTTTATTTTTAAAGAAAAATTTCAAATTCAGAGGAAACAATTTATAAATGGAGGGTATAATGTGACACCCCATGATTTCATAACATGTTATCTCATTAATGTAACAAAATAGCTTGTGTTACACGCAACACCGAGTTCGAAGCGCACCACAACATACAAAACTAGAAGTTCAAAAGGTAGTTATTAATAGTATTAAATTCATTTTGAAAATTATATACTCTATATAATTTTAAAATTCATATTAGGTGTTTCTTAGAATAAATATAAGAACAAATGTATTATTTTAGATAAAAGAAGTATTTTTCAAAAAATAAAATTTTACCTCCATTTAATGGAGAACCCATTTAAAAAAAATATTTGACACTTTTATATATTAAATTTAATGATATGAAATTATATTTATAAGAGGGACATAAATATTTAGTTTTTATAAATATTTGGTATTTTTTTATAACATTAATATTTTAACAAATAGTAAAAAATACTATGTTTTAATTGAAAACAAGTTTTTAATCGAAATAATTTATTGTGTTAAATTATGTAGTTTAAAAGTTTTGATGTATAATTATATTATATTATAATAATTTAATACAATTTATGTCATTATAAGTAATTTCACATTTAAATTTGACATTAACATATGTAAATATTTTGATATTTTTATCTTTTTAAAAACTTGTTGTTTGGTTTTGACAATGGAAATTTATTTTAAATTAATTAATGAATCTGTTATATTATTAATTTGGTAAAACGAATTTTATTTTGAATTCAGAATTTTAAAATTAGCTTAGGGTGATTTTTTTGAATTTTTCTAAAAACTTTCCATTTTTGATTTAATAGCCAAAAACACAATGTTATAATTTAAAGTCGACTATTTATTTTAAAAATTATTTATTTTATTTTAAATTATTTTAAGTCAAAATATATATATATAACATATATACATTCATTTTATTTCATTGGATAAATTTTTTAATAAAAATCAATAGGTAAAATGTTATTAACTTTTTATCCTCATTTACCATCCTTCTAGGAACATTTGAAAATTTGCGTAAAACAAAATTTTACTACTTCAATGAGTAGAATTTCAAAAATCCAAGAGACATGGTTGACATCAGTATGCAATATGTGGCTCAATAAGATGAAAATAATTTTTGGTTAATCGTAACTTTTGACTTTTATTTACCATAGTTAAATATAAATAGGTTAATAAAGGGTAAAAATAATAATATAATTACCCTAACACATGTACTAATTTTAATGTATATGTTGAATTCGACAAAAAAAACATAGGAATAAAATATTTTCCCTTTTGTTCCACATGGATTTGATTAGGACATTTATTATTATCTTATTTAAAGAAGAATTAAGTGTTAAATTCAATGTTTAATAACTAAAACATCTTTAATATAGGGATACACATAAGATAAATTCGACTATAAATATTAATTAGAAATATAAGTTGATTTCATACATAATTGTATTTTATTTATAATTTTTAGACATTATATAATTAAATTTATTTATAACACAACGATGATGAAATAATTACCTTATTAATGAAGGATTAAAATAATTGATATTATAAATATCCAAATAACTCTAATATGAAACTTTTGACTAATTATAATAATTTTCTAGGTTACTATGACACTATAGAGTTGATTAAATTAATTTTGGTCGAAGTAAGCATGATGTTATGACTTAAAAAAACAAAATACTAAATAGTGTCAAAATTGACATAAATTTCATTTCAAAAAAAATATTATATTATTAGTTGATTTAATATTCCTAAAAATATAGGTATTGGACAAACGACATAGATAAGGTTATATATATTAATAATGAATCACTTTGGGTTCTATTGTCCTGTTATAGTATGTTTAATAACCATATAATATAAAAATACATAGAGACATGGTAAATGTCAAACTATTTAACAAAGAGTAAAATATAAAATATTTGGTTAAAATGATGACCTAAACCTATCTAAAACCCATTTTTTGAAAGGTGTTAGACCCATAACCACCTTATACACGAAATAATTTTTTTTGAGCCATTAAAAACCGAAAATGATTTTATTATAAAATAATATTTCAAGCTTTACCTAAAGTGACCCTCACCTCTCTTATAAAAGGGCACATCCTCTTCTCTTAATTTCATTCATCCAAAGAGTTTTGGCTCAGCCAAAAAACCTCCATATATCCTCCCAAAATCACTAACTTCAACATAGAATCCTTACATTGATCAGAAAGCCAACCTATGGAGCCCTTTTAATCAAATCAAAAGGAAGCACCCGAAGTAGAAATAATAATTTCACCACCCTCTTTCATGATATTTTATTCTTCCACATACTCATTATTTTTGTCATTTCAATACCAAAATAATAAATAACATACCTTATTCATAATGTGATTTTATTATAAATATGTTACATCCGTATCCATTATTCTATCCATCCTATAAATAACAAAGTCACCATACATGGGTATATACAACTTACTGACTCCACGTCGTGGTGTAGTTTGTTTTCCAAAAATTGATTATTTGGATGGGAATAATAATGAGTATAAATGATGAAAATAATAAATATAACATTTTAATGATTTTTTTATATATGATTTAACATCCATTTACATACTATATCACCATTAATATAATGATATTGTCGCTCGTGCGTACGTACAGATTACTGTCTCCACGAACGTGATGAGATTCATTCCACATCATAATCATGCATGAATAATTTACATTTTATGATTAAAAATAATTTTTATGAACATAATATATTTCTGTATAAGAATATAATACATACTATCCATAACAATCATGTCTTACGTAACCAAGCATATAAAGGAAAATGAATCAGTTAACCCCCAAAACAGTGATACTAATAAAAAATTATGAACAAAGAAATATTATAAGAACATATATGATATAATATTTATGTATATGATTATTGTATAATTTAATAACATATTTTTAACTATTATAAAGGAGGTTAACATACCATCAACTAAGGAAAAGTACAAGGTATGTGTAAATTTTACAATTTCTTTATTATCTAAAGTTGTTTTTACGTTAGTATCTACTAGGATCTCTTTATCATCCACATCAGTGCATTATTAAAAATTTATTTCAAAACATTATTACTATTTACTATACTATGGGTTAAAGTCATTTATATTATTATTTTACCATATATGTTTTGAAAGGAATCTTTCCGTCATTTTCCAAACAAGGTACATTTTGACCTTTTTTGACAAAATTATGGTAAGAATGTTTTTTTAACTTATACGGAGGGTGTGGCTATTTTCCCCTGTTATAACATCATCAAGGCTTCTCTTAAAAGCATAAAATTGTATTTTTAATATTAATTTTTTATTTTCTAATTATGTGACTCAAAATTATTTCAAAATAGAAAGAGATATATCTATCAAATAGTTTTGATTTCACCTATGTCAACATCCTTTGATAAATTTAACACTTTTTTGAAGTTGATTTATTATATTCCATATATTATTTAAGGTTTTGTGATATATTTGACAGTGGATGTGTTATTTTTATACTCTTCATGTTTTATGGTTAAAGTATTGACATTTATTATGCTAGTTTTAATATAAATGTTTATGTTATGTTTCGACCTTTTCATATGGGAAATGTATTAGACATAGTATGTGATGGGTGGAGCCCGCTATAGTTCCTCAGGGAATCTGTAGGTCTCATGAGACAATTAGATGTGGAATTGGTTGAGGCCTATCCCAATTTGATATATGGTTCTGGCTAAGGCCGAAATCATTTTTAGACTTCTTAGCTAAGTCCTTGACAAGAGGTATTACAATGTACGACATTATGCATTCCCTCATTATAAAACTAATAATGATGGTTCATGTGGTTATTCGACTAATAGAATAACCCTGAAAATGTTTTATTTTGGAATTATTTACTCACCTCATATTCCTTCCATGAAGTGTTCATGTTTATTATTTGTAAAGGCATGTGTTTTTTAACTATTCAATATGGCTAATTTTTATGTTATCTTCCGCTATATTGATTACCCTTACTGAGCATTTGAGCTCACCCATTTCTTATGTTTTATTTTACCAGGATTTGAAGAAGTTATTTATGAGTTACTTGGAGGCATAATCAAGGAGTTTTGGAAGTTTCTAATGGATTAAATTAGTGTTGTATTTATTTTCCGGTTGTAATGATGAACATATGTATGTATTTGGTTTCTGAGACTACTAAACAGATCTGTCTTTTGGAAATTTATTCCTTGTAATCATTCCAATGTTATGTAGTAATGTATAGACTCTAGGTAATGAGGGTTATAGAATTATAGAATCTCAATGACGCCACCTCCTTTATGAGATTCAACAAATGGGCTTTTGATGGGGTAAATCTACTAGATGATGTAATCGCTTCCTTTTTGTGATTAAATTAGATTTGTGAAAGCCCTATATTTATACTGATCAAGTGATCACTATTCAAAAACAATATTAGAAATGTTCAAAATTATTAATGGTATTTTAAAATCCAATGAAAAAATCCAATGATGCTCATATGTTATATAACCATATTACATAATAAGACATTTAATTAGATGAAGAGGAATTTTCATTAACAAAAGTTCGGATCATTACAATATTCCCCCTTATGTAATTTCACCCTCAAAATTTTGTTTCACATTCTATGACACAAATAGAAGAAGGTACTTTGCCATAATTTCCTCCTCCAGTTTCCATGTTTTCTTTTTTAACATATGGTTTCACCATTGTACCTTTACGAGGTGGGTAGTCTTGTTACATAGATCATTATCTTTACAATCCAAGATCATTACTAGCCTCTTCTCATAAGAAATATCCTCTTCAAAATTTACTACCTCTTAAGAGATTACATGTGAATTGTTTGGAATGTATTTATTTAAGAGGAATCCATGAAATACATCATGTACTTTAGAAATGGTAGGTGGAAGTGCTAGTCGATAGGCAACATCCCCAACACGATAAAAAATATAGAACGGCCCATTTACCTAGGAATTAACTTCACTTTCTTTCCAAACATCATGAAATTATTCAATGGAGATATGTGAAGAAATACTGTGTATCCAACATTGAACTCAAGGTCTCGTCGACGATTGTCTGCATAACTCCTATGTCGACTTAAGGCAACCATGACATGCTGTTGAATGGTTTTCACTTTCTATACCATTTCTTTGACCATTTCTGGTCCAATCATCTTATTGTCACCGACTTTATCCCAATACGTCAGTGTTCGGCCAAATTTCCAATAAAGGGTTCATATGGTTCCATTCAGATGCTTGAGTGGGAACTATTATTGTATGAGAATTCAACGAGTGAAACATTTTGATCCTATCATCCTTTGAATTTCATTGAGAACAATCTCAACGTGGGATCAAGTGTTTGGGTAGTTTTCTTAGATTGGTCATCAGTTTGAGGATGATAAGTTGTGCGGAAGTTCATCACAATATCCAGAGCATATTGAAGACTCTACCAAAACATCAAGGTGAATCTCATATCACGATCGGATACAATAGATAGTGGTACTGTGTGAAACCTTGCCACATCTTTGATGTAAATATGTGCAAGCTGGTTTATTGATAAGTCCTCTCGAATCATGATAAAATGAGAAGTCTTTGTAAGATGATCCACTTTGACCCATATGGCATTGTTTCCTCTTGATGTCCTTGGAATTCTAGCTACAAAGTACATGGTAATGTTCTCCCACTTTTATGTTGGTATGGGTTGTGGTTTCATCATCCCCTTATACAATTTACTTTTAGCCTTTATTTTTTGACAGACCAGGAACAATGATGTATATTTAGATATCTCCCTTTTCATATTTTCTAACCAAATTTTTTCTCGGAGATCCCGATACATCTCTATGCTCCATGGGTGAATAGAGATGTTTAGTTAGGTGCGTTATTCATAAGATCCTTCTTTATCTATGGATCTGATGGTACAAATATTCATGACCCAAATATCACAATTCCTTCTTTTTCAACAACGAACTCTGAGAATTTCCCATTTTTGATATCTTCCACCCATTTATGAATTTCCACATCCTTTCTTTGAGAATCCATTATTTTCTCTGTGAGGGATGGTTGAGAAATAATTTGGGAAAGGTTTGATAATGTTCCTCCCTTAAGGATTCCCATTTGCATCCTCTACCAATATAAGATGATTTGATTATTTTCAATTCACATCATTGATAAAGATGCATGATTCTTTCTACTTAGACCATCCACCACCTTGTTTTCCTTACCCGTATGATAGTGGATTGAGTAGTCATAATCCTTGATGAGCTCTATCCAACTTTGTTGGCGCATAGTAAGCTCTTTTTGTGTGAACATATACTTAAGGATATTGTGATCCATATATATATCACACTTATCCCAATATAGATAATTCCACTATATATTCAATGAAAAGATCACAACCATCAACTCCAGATCTTACATGGAATAGTTTTTCTCATCAATTTTCCACTACCTTCAGGCGTAGACTATCACATTATCATTTTTATTAGCACACATCCTATACACCTCTTTGAATCATCACTGTACACCAGAACGAGTTCTCCACTTATTGGGAGTGTTAGTATTGGTTCAGTGATAAGAATACTTTTCAACTCCTTGAATATCTCTTAACATTAATTATTATAATAAAACTGTGTTGCCTTCCGAGTTAGTTTGGTAAGAGGGTTGTAAAATCCAGAAAAAGTCCTCATAAATTAGAGATAATATCCAGATAACCCCAGGAAGCTATGGATATCCATGAAAGATGTTGGCCTTAACTATCCATTTATTGTAGCTATCTTGGAGTGTTCCAAAGATATATAATTGCTTATGTGGATATGAACGATGAATGAGACTTTATTCAACCATAACTCACATTTGATGTACTTTACATAGTGTTTATCCTTTCTCAAGGTCTCTAGTATAGTTCTTAGTTGTTTCTCATGCTCCTCTTAGGTTTTAGATCATATTATAATATCATCTATAAAGACTACCACAAATTGGTCGATATAAAATCTAAAGACTCTATTCATCATGCCCATTAAGATTTATAGAGAATTAGTGAGTTTGAAAGGCATTACTATGAATTCATAGTGCTCGTATCTTGTATGAAAAATTGCCTTGGCGATATCCTCCTTCTTCACCCATACGTGGTAATATCCACACTGCAAATCCACCATATCGAAGTGTTGTGATCCATGAAGCTGGTTGAACAAGTCATCAATTCAAGGGCGTAGATACATGTTTTTTACCGTGATTTTGTTGATCTCATGGCAATCAAAGCAAAGGAGCGTTGAAACATCCTACTTCTTAATGAAGAAGAATAGAGCACCCCATGGTTATGAACTTGATCATAATGTGTTGAATCTAAACATGGTCTTGGTCAAGAGTGAATCCCAATAATGCCACCTCTTTTCCGAGCTCCAACAAATTGGATTCATACGGGTCAAGTCTTCTAAATGAGGTCATCGCTTCCTTTTTCAGAGTAAATGGGATTTGTTAAAGCCATATATTTATACTTATCATGTTATCACTGCTCAATGACTATATTATCAACAGTCACAATTCTTAACGGTATTTAAAATCCGGAAACTTAAATCCAATGATGTTCATATGTTGTATAACCATTTTACATAATAATGAATTTAATTAGATCAAGAGGAATTTTCATTCATAAAAGTTTGGGTCATTACAGTAATCAAATTTAATTATTCTTTAATTAAGCACTTAAAACACCCAGTTTCATGATTAAACCCATACCAAAAATAACTTCTTTATCCCATGTCATAGTTTGAACCATACCACATATGTAAACACAAATCATTATAACATGGGATTTCAATATCTATTTCATTTCACATCATAGGAAGACATCTTGGATCCATATTCCAATCCCTAACTCATGGGCCCAGAAAATCATGTATTTCACCCCTTGGGTACATGTAGAATTAGTCATTGTCCCACAACTCGTCATTACCATATATGTGTATTTTGGGAAATACCCTAGTCCCACAATCATTATTACATATGGGTATTTGAATCATTAAGTAGTTTCTCACCCTCATTATCACATATGGGTATTTAGAGCATTATTCTGTGTCCCACAATCATATATAAATCAATCAAATATATCAAAAATATAACACATTTAACAAGTTTAATATTCATTACCCTTTTTATCCACAAATCACATCATGGTATACCATATCAATTTATCATCCCAATCATAATTCATTACCTTAATTAGACAAAAAAAATCTGATCTTTTTAACGTTAAAACATTTATCAACAATTTATCATTTAATTCATTAACCCTTACTGGTTAATCCAAAAATCCCTTAATTCCAATTATTATTAAATTCCTTATCCCATCAAATATCCAATTATAAAATCCCATTAAGTGGAAATGTCATAACCCCATCATCCCATCAATTTCATAATTGAACAATAAAATTAATTAATTAAACAATTAATTAATCCAATTTTTGATGCGATTTACAATCTTGTATATTTTTATTAATAGATCCATAAACTCAAATACAATTAGGAATATGGGATTTGAAATTTATACCACCTACCTCTGGATCCCTGACATATATTTTCTAACAAAAATCCCTGAATTGAAATGAAATTATCAATTCCGCAATAAAAAATATGATCTAGAGAAAAAACCTAGATCAAGAGTCAAAAAAATATAATCTATTAAACAATCATAAAAACCCATCAGTAATTGAGGAAATAAACACTTAAAAAGTTAATAAATGATGGGATAGAGGGATGAAACCAATCAAGAATATGTTATATATTGGGAAAGGTGAAAATCTTTCAGTCAGATCATCGATTCATCATGAATAGTGTTTTAAAGATATTGAAATCCATCCATGAGACTCAATAAATTAGGGAGAGTTATTTACCTTGATCCTGGGAAAATGAGGGTCGAATATAGGGGGTTTGTGAATTTAAAGACTATTTTTAGGGAAAAAAATTTTGTGGACAGTTTCCTTGGATGGGGTATATGGGTTTCCAAACAGTACGACCTAACCGTGTTCCTCTTTTAGGGGTTTCATAATTATGACTAAGAGGGTTCATGAGTTGAAAAATTGTGTGA
This sequence comes from Viscum album, assembly GCA_963277665.1. Classification (NCBI taxonomy): domain Eukaryota; kingdom Viridiplantae; phylum Streptophyta; class Magnoliopsida; order Santalales; family Viscaceae; genus Viscum; species Viscum album. The sequence continues at coordinate 713,951,143 of OY728160.1, forward strand.
AAACCATGAAATCCCACACTTCCTAGGGTTTCATGTATTTCTAGGGGTAGGTTCCTAGGGTGGGATACCCATGCACCAACCATGAACTTCTTTTTTTCTTCCAACATTTCCCACTTTTTACATGACACACACCATATCTAAAAACGACCCTATGTATACCAAATCAAGGGTAAAATAATACCTCTAAGAAAGTATGATACATCTCTAGAATGGGTCAAAAACCTAAATATCCCTACCTTATAATATCTCATCTTTGTGTTGTACTCCCTATTATATCTATGATTTTGATGTAAAACAATCAGTCCATTAAGCCTCCATATCTACTTATATCTCACATTTTCCTCTTGAACATGTATATATTTCCATGATACTAAATCTATCAGAGTGGTCATTCCCTACAAATATTTATCACTATGATTCATAACACATTTCAAATTCCCCTCAAAGGATACATCCATATCATGCTCAACAACATCAGCATCGTTCACTTGAGAAAGTTCAGGGTTATACTGCGGAAGATGTGACACATGAGTAACATAAGGCATGAAACTGTAACTATGTGGAAGAGCTAATTGGTAAACTACCGGTGTGATTATCTCCAAAACCTCAAAAGGCCCAACAATTATGGGTGCCAAATTTCTCTGTCCCTGAAGCCTACAACGACCTATTCATGGACACACTTGAATGAATACATGATCATGAACTGTAATCTCAATGGATAATAAAAGTCTATTAGAATATGAATTCCTTATTCACTGTAATATACCCATATGATTCTGAATCAGTTTAACCATATTTCATGTATCCTTCATGACACTCAATACTAATAACATTGACCCACCTGCCAGTATCCTGCAAAGAGTTGAAGCATGACATATCATAAATATCCCTACATGGTGCCATCTGAATAGTCTCATGAAAAGTATTTTTATATGAGAGCCCAAAAATCTCTAGTTGTGTCTCCAATGACCTAAAAAAGTCATGAAAACATTCTCATAGAATATCATCCAAAACATGTATAGTATATCCTAACTTCACAACAGTTTTTGGGAGGAAATACATTCTCAAAAATACCTATGTACCATGAATATTCTAAAAGACCTACAAAAAAATGAATAAATACATGGGTCAAGGTGTGAATATACACTCCATGGAACCATGTTCAGAAGGAATACCTCTCAAACGTACATATATCCTAGATAATCCACTATGAATTTCTCATTAATAAGAAATAAATGTGAAACTTTCATCAATCTGTATACTTTCACCCAAATAGCATAATTCTCTTGAGTCATCCTCATGAGGACCCATAAAAAATCTATGGAAACATCATCCAACCACCATTTTTAATGGTAAACTTCTACAGTAAACCACCAGGTCATTGCAGTTTAGACTTCACTTGTTGACGGGTGTATCATCGGGTCAAGAACCCTGCAATTTATTTCTTAATTCCTGGTAATCAATATAGTTGAAGTATCTCTGAAATATATTTAGGAAAAACATTTATTCACCACCCAATTTGAGGCATTAAACTCACCCATAATATATTATTTCATTCTCATAGGAAAAATAACTCAATTACAAATATAAACAATGTCATCCTCATCTATGATCCAATCTGATGATGAATCCTAACCTTCATTTATTTCTATCAAGGAAATATACTAAGAATCTTTATATTACCACTCCATGACCCATCATATAAGTATGGTTTCCACTAATATAGATGTGAGGGCCATATGATCTTAGACCTAGAAAACCACATCATGCAACTCATCCAGTATTGTCATCATCTTCTGCTCAGAGAAAGACATCTGAACTACCAGAGTCCATGTTTTTCTGATAAAAAAAATAACCAACCATGTTTCCCAACACATTCATATATTCTATCTCCAAATTAAATTACCGAATATACTCAAAAAACCTAGAAAAACAGAGATTCAAATCTCATGTTGAAAATATATAAGTAAGGATATAATGATCAGTACACATAGTTAACATTTCACCCAACATATAATGCTACCAACACATCAAATGATAAACCACTACACCTAACTCATGGTCTTGCATAGGGTAGGTAAAATTATGTGGCCTCAAGTACCATGACCCATATTACATAACTCATCCCTGCACCCTGCGTCAACACTACTCTAATCATGATCTTAGATGTGTCACAAAACACTTTATACTCCCACTCGCTTGGGTAGGATTAGTGTATTATTGAAACAATTCTTCAACTATTTGAAATAATTCTCACATGTCCGAGAACATTTAATCTTAACACCCCTCTTAGTCAATACTGAATATAGTTATTCTGCATGGGCGAAGTCCCAGATGAACCTCCAATAATATCATATTAATCCATGAAATCTACAGATATGAAAGACATTATTTGAATTCTCCGAAGAAATAACTTCGTTCACCTTATATATATCCACTCAAACACCATCCTTTGAGAATATGTGACCTAAGAAATATACTTTATCATTCATTAATTGACCATTAGATAGATTGGAATATAGAAGATGGTCTATTATTATACTCAGGATGATTTCAAGCTGATATAGATGATCTTCATGAGTATTGGAGTACATAAATGTTTCATCCCCAAACACTAACAAAAACTGATCCAGGTATAGGTAGGATATTCGATTAATTAAGTGAATAAACAATATTGGATCATTCATTATTCTAAAATACATCATATTTAATCATAAAGGACATACCTGATTCACAATGTAGTCTGTGATATAGCAGATGGCTGAACACTCAACTGATGTTTACTTGATCTCAATTCAACCTTAAATAACACACAATCTTCTATCAAATAATCAATGTGATCAATTATAAAAGTAAGTGTATACCTATTCTTACCATCATCTATTAGTCAACACAGAATAACAAGTTCTTGTCACCCTTCATTGAAAAAAAACTGGGGAACCCCAAGGCAACATAATTGGGTGGATAAACCAATTATCCATCAAATCTTCTAGCTTAGTCATAAGCTCTTGATGCTCTATTTGTGCCATTATATATGGTGGAATAGAAATTGGATAATACCTCATCATGAGCTCAACTTTAATCTCCACATATCTCTTAGTTGGAAGTCCTGGTAATTCCTTAGGAAACACATTCTAAAACTAATTAACTATGGGAGGAAGACATCATGCTTCTCATCCCTTGATAATGTAAAATACATTTAACCAAGGTGGTGAGCTCCCCAATTGATGATAAACTATCAATGCCTTGTCCTCCATGATATCCCAATCTCTATGATTAAAATAATGTCACCTACAAGGGTCTTAAAAGTCAATATCCAATAGTAACAATCATTTTAGGCTTAATATGCTGCAAACCAGTCCATTATCAAAAATAATTAATGCCTCGACATGTCAATTTTGTAAATATCCCATCTGAAATTATAATCCCCATCCTCGAGAGAACTCTCCATGCCAAAACAATATGTCCCCACACCATAATTTTAACCACGTGTTGATCGTCATAATACCACACACAAAACTCCAATGATAATCATAAACCATTCACATTTCGTGACGATATAAAACAATGAGAAGAACTCATAAAAAATAACGTACATGAAATTATAAAATCTACAATAATATAAACCCTAACTATTGATGGTATTGACTCTCTTTCCATAAGTGTAGACAAAACTACATGAAACTGTATTTCCCCTCTTCATTATGATGAATTATGAGTCCCCCAAGCTACACCACTCTAAATATACAAGTTATCTTTCCAAAAATTATTTCATCCACTATCTCAACCACCATGGATAGTATAACTATAAATGTCAGACAAGTATGGTGATGAATATCCCCTTCTTGTACTCTAGTTCCATATAGACACTCCACCAGTACCCATATAGTGTGGGTTCCTACAGAACTATTGTATATGTACCATCCTATAGATAACATATCACCCCACCAGTGGTAAGGGAAAATTTCTAAAAAAGTGAACAGACCTACCTCACTAGTGGTGGAGTTCTACTGTAAAATCCTTTGTAACAAATCATTACTATTAGCCACTCTTCTTTCCACTACTTTGGTAAACATTATTAGAATGATTATTCCTAATCTCAGAAGTCATACATATTGGTCATATAGAAGAGACAACCTATCTTTCACTATAAGCCTCCTTCAGATGCTCATGAGATATTAGAACCTCATTCACCTGTTTTGAAAACATATTTAGCCTCAATATGTTATCTTGGAAAATTATTTCATATTTAACCCCTTCCTAAAACCATTTCACTATAGTGTGAACATCCCCTGGAAAATCCTGAAAAATGGGACATAAATTAGTAATGCATCCTACATAGTCCATTTTGGACATACTCCCCTGGTTCATCATCATGAACTCTTCTTCTCTCTCCTTCCTGAGCTTCTCAGGGTAAAGGTACTCCATGAACTTATACAAGAAGTTAATCCACACCATATTAACTAACTTTCCATTACGAGTTTGGAAGTTGCACTAATGCTTTATTTGAACACATAGCATATAAGCATCTAGATTGCCTCTATTCTCAGTGAGTGTCTCCATGTGGTCATGTATCTTCTAGATAGACTTTATCTAGGACTCAAATACCTCAGGTTCACCCTATTTGGTAGAATTTAATGGGTTCTTCAACTAAATATCCCTTTTTAAGTTGACCATAATCTTCCCAACCGACACTATTACTCTTTAAATAAATTAAATATGTTGAGAATTGTTCTCACAAAACATATTTCCATCTTTCTCAACCAGAACTATCATATACTCTAGTACCAATACTAGAGGATGATTTCTATAAATGTCCTAATGTATTCCTACCATCAAGCTCCATCATTGAGGAATAATTATAAAATCACAAAAACAAATCCATGGAAACATTACTCAACATTAACACATTTAACAAAGATGGATTATCATAAATCCACAAAAAATCTCCCCCACACTCTACCACATTTTAAAAACCAAGACGTTGTCACTACCCTCAACCTTTAAATATCTATTTCATGGACCTATAATGGTATTTTTTGTAAAATTTTTATTCTCATTAAAATCCCATTTAAAAAGTTCAGATAATCTAATTTTTCATCAATTGTAATTACAAATTTCATATTACGATCCTCTTCATTAAATTACATAAATAAGAAGAGTACATTTCATTTAAATACTTTTTTCTGATACCTAATGTTCCTTTCTTGTCTAAAATAATGCATGTCACATAAAAATATTAAGTTCCAAAAATGATGCAATCATACACAACTCTCATCCAATTCTGGGTCATAGTGAAATTTTTTTAGAAAATAATAACATCACATAACTAGTGCATTACCAAAGGTAAAATAACAACCAATTGTAACATCAAACATCAATAACAACAGTCCTTGCATGGGTACTTTGGGTTTTACCCATACATGGGATAGATAATCCCATTAACGAGATCATAAAAAATTCCTGGATCATCCTAGCCTCTTGTCTACCTTTACTAAATAATATTACAAACAAAAAGAAAAGAAACTATACTTTGATACAACTTTTTAATTTCCCAACTTGGTTCCACACACTGGTTCCCATGCAAGTTTGTCACATGACATCAGGCATGCATCCCCATAAGCTAGAGGTTGTCAATTAATAGTGAGGGTAGAATATATTACATGGGGAGACTATACACTATTTATCAATGTAGATCAAATTTGGAAACAAATAAAAAACTAAAAAATGATAATAACCCTATCTTGTATAATACTTGTGTCACATGACGACCAATACATGAATTCAATATCTACCTAAAATAATAGACATGTCATTGCATATATGTGTAAATTATATAAATAATTATATAAAATTAAAGACATAATGAAAAACCGCCATGTGGGTCCCAACATCACCTCTTATTCCCTAATCCATGCTATATCCTAGGTCATCCATCTGAAAAATGGCTCATTCCCTTTCTAGGTCCTACAAACATAAAGTCTATTGAGGTACCAATCCATAATCTGGATTAAGGTGTCACTAATACTAAATAGAACACCACCAACAATGTCTAAAATAACATCCATTAAAAAAAAGTGTATGTAGTTTTATAATGAACAAGATACAATAATTTTAATATTTATCACATTTCTTTATTATTTATTTAACCTCATAAAACACATGAGTTCTTGATGACACCTGAATCTACAAAACCTTATTCATCCCTTGAATACATTTTAACCATATCACATAAAAAACAAAAATCACTATAACATTGTATTTCATTATTTATTTTATTTAACTTCATAGAACGAACACCTGTAACCATAGTCCAATGCCAAAATCCTGGGAATAGAACGTCATGTTTAGCACCCTGTGAGTGTTTGGAGCATTAGTCCTCAAACAACATCTCATTATTTGTACATATGAGTATTTGGAGCATAAGTCTCTATACCAGACTCATTCTCATATATGAGTATTTGGAGCATCAGCCTATGTCCCACATTCGCTATCACATATAGGTATTTAGAGCATCAGTAAGTATCCCACACTCACATATCAATCTATCACATATATAATATAAAGACCATTTAACATTAATTATCATTATTGACCATAATATCATCACATAAAACCATGGTATTCCACTTCAATTTATCAAAAAAATCATAAATATTTATGTTAATTACATTGAATAATATGAACAATCCACTATTAAACCATTTATCATCATTTAATCATATAATTCATTAACCCATATTTGTTATGACAAACATCACTTAATTCTCATTATCAGTCAATTCCATGTCCCATGAATTATGAAATTAAAAAACCCCATTAATTGAAAAATTTCATAGCCCCAACATCCCATGAATTTCATAATTACACTATTTTGTTAATTAATTAACCAATTAATTAATCCAATTCAAGAATCTATTTCCAAACATGAAAAATATAGTGTTGCAATTCGATACACACAAATATAATCAGGGATATGGTATTGTATTTTTATACCACCTTCCATAAGATCTTTTATGGATGTTTTCCAATGAAAATACCAAAATAGAAACAGAATGATAAATTCATAAATGAAGAATATGATCGGGAATGAAAAACTTAATCAAGAACAAAACATATTAATATATATCAAAACCCAAATCAAAAATAATAACCATTGGAAGAAATCATACATTCAAAATATGAAAGGAATATGTTATAGAGTGATAAAACCAATCAAAAAGAGATTACATACTATGAGAGGTTCATATCCTTCAATGAGTTCTTCGATTCATGAGGAACGAAGTTCATGAGTCCATGGAATCCATCTGATGCCACAAAAAATGTGGGAGAACATGTAATGTAGATCATGGTATAATGAGGGTGAATGTGTGTGTGTGGGTTTTTGTGTGTGTGTGTGTGGGGGGGGGGGTTAATAATTTAAAAACAATTTTTTGGGGAAAATAATCATGTACACATAGTTTCTTAAGTTGTGGAGTATATTTTTCCAAACTATGTTCCCTAAATTCATTCCACTTCTAGGGGTCACATACTTACTACTAAGAGGGTCTATAATTTTGAAAAACAAAAAAACATCAAATACCCCTCCTCATGGGGATCTCTGGTTTACTCGGGGTAGGTTCATGGTTTTGGGAAGCATATACCAAGACATCACTACCCCTTTTCTTCCAAAATTTCTCACATTTAACATGAAACAACCGAAAACAAAAAAATACACATATAGTATACCTAAAGAATTATAAAATATTTCCTTAATAATTCATGAGAAATGTGTTGAAATTTTTGGGATACTGTATTGTGGTAATTCAGTTCAATAAAATGAACAAAAAAAACATTATTTAGAGCATTGATGATCTGGGTGTTTTATATGTTCCCAGATAAATTTTTGGTCAATTTTATTGATGAAATAATAGTGTAAATATATTAAATAGATGATCACTTCCAACAAATTATCATCATATTGGGTAAATTTATTGAGAATCATCTTTACACAATGATATATAAATGAAACATAATTATTATTGGAGTATAATTCATCGTACATGTTATCTTAGAGGTTGGAGTAGAAATAAGCCCAAATAAGGTAAAACCCATGTTATATTTGGAGATACCCAATAATGTATTCAAGATTTTGATTTTTTGGTCTTGTAAGATATTATAATATTTTCATATATCATTATTTATGCTATGCATCATATATGTCTTGACTAAAAATAATGGACTGATGTTTTGTTTGGATACATTCTGGTGAGAGGTATTTTCTGGAGCCTTGGATCATATTGACATCAGCACTAATAATTTATTTAACAATATCGATGAGAAATCATATTGTGTATTTTTATTAATTTAGAGTCATTTTAAATGTATTTATAATTTATAAGGATTGATTAATTTTCTTATGTTATTAGAAATATGATACTACTTGAGTTGAATAACCATACCCATGATCATTAGTTAGATGTAGTGCGACATTCCATGAGATGTTAGAGGCACTATATGATAGCTGAGATGTTTGTAGTGTACATCGACTACCAAAGGCTCACGTACATCTTTTCTTAGTGAGACATGAAAACTCCAAAGAGTAGGTGGGTTGATTATATATAGTATTTCAACGTAAATATATATTATACACAAAGAATGGGTAACATCATTGCTAATTCATTAAATTAGAAGATGCATACAACAACATTGGATGACTCTTTCATTGAGTGGTGGTGAATAAAACTTCTTACCTGTATGCATCTGATGTTTTGGTATTTCACGTATTAGTATCCATGATAATTCCTTTTTCTATACCGATGTTCCATGACCAAATCAAGACAATTTTTTTCCATGTTGAGGATTTAGCTCTGAGTGACTACCTATTTTGTGGGGATCCACCATCAAGAAAGTCACTTGGAAGAGTTAATGTTCTTCTTATTTTTTCCCATGTATTAGTGCCTATGGTTTTCTATGAACAGATTCTAAGGGTGTGTCATTATTATAATTTGTTGGTGCATCTAGTTCCAATAATAATGTATCATGATCTCTATAGGAAATACCAGTTGGCATGGATTAAGAAATGATAACGGGATTCATCACAAGATGATTTTCCTATCAAAATGTGAAGGCCAAGCGTTAGAGGCCAATTGGGTTGTTACAACCACTACTCTTTCTGAAATTGAAGTGGGATCATGTCACTATAGTATACATGACACTATTACATATGAAACCCCACAAGAAATATGTTTTATGTTTGATGATTGATTGACTATAGATGGTTCCCACTTTTTTCCTATCATGGAGAACATCACTATTGAAGATATGGGTAGTATCTAATTGTGATAAATAGTTCATATTCCTGATGTTATTAGGGGTATAGTATCATATATAGATACATGGTTAAAATCTAAATTTTAAAAGGATCTTCATAAGTCTTTGAGATAACAGATTCTTTTTATTCTAGCCTTGAGTCCTCAATCTAACATCTTATCTGACTGAAAATTTCAGATTATTGAGGATAAGATTCAAGAATGTGTATAAAATTTTGATTATTCATGGGAGAGTAATTTTTTTATAATGGAATTTTCCTATAATTATAGCCTTCATTTATCGATCCAAATGGATAATTTATTAGATTTTTATTAAAAACCATTCCATTCGTATATTTTCTAGTGGGAGATAGGTGAGTTGGTGCTTAGTTGACATATCCCATGAAAGATATTTTTGAGTAGGTTTGGTTGATTATAATGATATTTATTATTTCACATATCTTGAAAAAATTATACATTGAACACAATAGATAACCTATAGAGTTTTTGTTTTATCATCATGTTTTCCTTTAGGTTTGGTTAGAGTAGGTAAATGATTTATAATAAAATAGTTTTAGGAATGGAATATAGTTTTTGGGTCATTATATAATGTGGATAGGGTCAGTAATGTTTGATATCATTTATCCATTCCTGGGGTGTATAGTTCCACCCAAAACCTATTTCACATGTCATAACATCGATGTCATCATACATACCCTTCTAACATGATAAATGTATATGACATCGAGTTGGATGTTGATGTGTCCTTTTAGGATCATATGATCTGTATAATAGATCATAGTGAGAAGAATATTATTGGTATGACTATATATCTAGTGAGATAGTGGTGGAATCATGGGTGTTTGAAAGTCTAGACCTAGGAGAGGAAGTCTATTATGAAAACATAGTGTCTAAACATGTTCTAAAATACCGCAAAGTGATTCATGGAATATCTCATGAAGAGATGTTATATGGTGGGGAGGATGTAAGACCCCATATTTTTTAGAGTGCTTTTCATTTTAATTTTTCTGTTAAACATCATTCCACCTTTTAATTTGGTTTAAAAAAATTATTTTGTGTCTTGTTTTGTTGAATAATGGATTCTCTTTATTATAGAATTAGAGGTGTTGTGCTAGAAGTTTTAGTTCCATAGGATTCTTCTATGTGGCGATAAGGATTTCATTTTAGGACCAGTGGCTATGTAATAGAGATCACGATTGAGGTGTAGGTCCCTAAGAGGGTGTAATTAAGAGATACTACCAATGATTGTATTTATACAGTGTGTAAGTTGGATGAGGAATAGGATATTGGGTGATACATTGTGGATATATTGGTTGTGGCATAAGGGCCTTTGGGATAATATTTGTCGGTTCTGAAAATTCGGACACTATAGTGGCATGTAGGAATGATATATCTTATACACAAATTCTGGATTCTAGGTTTTGAAGTTAAGTGGCTTATGTTGTGCTACATTATATCATCCAGTTTATGGGATTGTTGACATAGAAACTCCCATGGATTTTACTAGTGCTTTGACCAATGGATACTGTGGCATAGCCCCCCAGGGTGCATCGTAGGGTACCCTATGTCTATCACTTTAGAGGTCTAGCCCAGGAGGTTGTGTTGTAGACCAATTTGTGATAGCCTATCGATATATATACCTTTAAATCCCTTCCAATATAATTTTTATTGTATACTATCATCTCGACCTATCCCGACCCACCTTCAGCAAAAATAGGGAAGGTTCAGCAGATTTTCAGGCCCTTCCTTCTTCAAGACGAAGGAGAGATAATGACCCCTGAAACCTGCCTTCAATAGTTCCCGAAGTGGCGACCAGCGCCAAGGGTATAGAATCACTCACTAAATGGAAGGCATTACCCTTTTTCTTTTAATAGGATCAGGAGATAAGATCGTAAATGTCACAACACCAAAACTAGAAGTGAAAGAAAAGCCAAAACAACCATTCCCATATGAATGTTCCAAAAGTAAATACCACAAAGTACAAAGTGGATACAAAGGTAAAGTACTAAAGAAAGAAAAAAAGAAACTGCAACTGCCCCTAAGGTCTGAGCTAGTATGGCCCCGAGCGATCCCTGAAGTCCTCCTGAAAACCGGAAAGCAGTTTAATATACGTAGGGTGAGCATACAAGTATACTCATTAGGGAAAACCCAAAGACTCTCGTGCACAAGTGGGGATACATACTAAAGTCCCTTGAGAAACAGACAACCAACACTATCGAAGAGTTCACCCATCCTGCTCACCGGCCACACTCACCAAATAACGTAAGCAAAGTAATGTATAATAAATCACATCGATGTTTGGGTACCCCGCGTCACTTGCCCACTATTTATTGAAGACATCCTACGCATCGAACCAATCCCACCATTCTCACTGCAGTCCCACTGCCACACCCTGCCTGCACACACCTGGGCCATAACCTCACGAAATCCCACTGCCAAACCCCGCCCGTAAACACCTGGGCCACAACTGTCTCATGTAACCATGCCTGAAAACACCTAGGCCAGAACAACCACTGTCACACTCGAAGACACCTAGGCTAGAAGATCCACTACCACGCATGAAGACACCTGGGACTCATCCCGAAGACACTTGCGAAACCACCTGCCCGCACACACCTGGGCCTCATCCCGAAGACACCTGGGAAGCCCCCTTCCCGCACACACCTAGGCCATAACCACCACACTACCTCACCCGAAGGTTCTTGGGCTAATAATGGACTTCAATCCATCACAGTCTGCCCGAAGATACTTGGGCCATCCTGGAAAGGGAGATGAAATGAGATAATAACCAGCCACTCAGATAAGTGTTGATAAAAACACCCTCCCCCATGAAATGGTGGGGTTCGGCACTAAGTGATCAACTTGGATGGGGCGTGAATAAGAATAATAAAACTACAAGTATATGTACAAGTAACAATCACTCACCCAATCTAGGTTTTTCTTCAGCCAGCCTAAAGAACACAATCAGCACCCAAGTCATGACTCACACCAAACCAAAAACCATTTTTCCCATCCTTGTTTCATGTTCATTGATAATGTTTAAATAAGTTTCTGCACCAACTTACGCAACTATCAAGAATAAGCATAAGCCAAGGAAAGAGTACATCCAAACATCAACTTAAACATTCACACCCGGTTCTATTGTAAATTCACAACAACAAAGGGATAAGTGAGTTCCCTAAAAGTACTGGAACCAAAAGAAAAACCCCAAGGTATAGCCCCATGTTCCCAAAATCTCGGAGCCAACGGCTTCTGAACAACAGAGGATCCCACCCTAAATTTTTATATAACAAAGTAACCACCCGGACTTAAATTCACAACCATTAGAAGCATAACAACAGGGGGTCCCATCCCCACCCACATCACACAACAATCATCCGTGAATGAAAAACAATCAAACCACTACCACCAAATCAAAGCAGGCCCATGCTGGTATTTTAAGATTTAAACGATTTAACACACTCGATGATTCTAATTCCACTGTACTTTAACTGGGGTTATCACAAAAAAGGGTTGATCCTGGTTCTTTTAAATTTATTTAGCCGGATTTACGTAGTTATCCTAATTAATTTACATGGCAAGGGTTCACAACCACAATACAATCTGTTTAAACATCACCAGAGCTAAGGGTTCATTAGTGCACAGAGAAAGACCACCAATGGCCATGATTTTCAGTAGGCATAAGCCCGCACAATTCCGAAAAAAAGATCATAAAACAAAGCAGCACCATCGATCACAGCCCCCCCATCATTCCTTAAAGTCTGTTCATTATCTTCATTAAGGTTTGGTTAATCTAATTACATAGAAGCAATATCATACCCACCCCACATGATACAAAACAAAGAGAGACGAAGGAGAAATTCCCTACTTGATTGATCGACGATCGAAGTTTATCTTCACGCGCCAGGAACATAGGAGTGCGCAGGGTGCAGGGGTGGGGCTTCAGGAACTCAAGAATGAGCAGAAGAATTGATCGAAGGGTGATCAAGAAAAAAAACGAGTACCCTTTTTAGTTTATAAAGGGTAGGGATGGTTGAGATAAGAATGTGAAACAGCGTAAGGAGCAGGGTCGTGGGTTGACCACGTAGCCCCACACGTCATTAAAGGGTCTTCGTCCCATGGGGCGGTTTAAACCGACGCACATACTAAGTTACTTTAATTAAATATTTAATTAAACGCCATTTATGGGTGTTACTGGGCTTTAAAACAAATTAAAGGGGTAAAAACCGGGTTTAAAACTCGAATTGCGCAAAAAGGAGCTCTACTGAAAAAACCCTTGGGGGTAGGCAAGAGCTACGAGTAGCCGTGAGCTACTGGTAGACTGAGCTACCGGTAGGCTGTGGCTACCGGTAGAATGAGCTACAGGTAGACCGAGCTACTGTTAGGCCTACTACCGGTAGGCTAAGGCTACCGGTAGGCCTACCGTGGGTCAAACATCACCGAGAAGTTGGGATGGCCTCCCAGACCACCCATAACACCTCAAGCATCATATTTTTACTAAGTAATTGTCCTCCAACAACCCGGGCCATTACACAACTAGTAGGTGACCAGAGTTATATTAAAAGACTTCTGGAATTGCATTTCATGGGATTAAACCACATTCTTCTTGGGAACAATCAATACAGACCCTAGGCATAAAAACATTGTGTTATGGGACTATGGTTTTATGGGATGAAAGAAGGAAATAAATGATATTGTGGGTAATGGGAGTTTTTTAAGTCTTATTCATTGTTATTATGGGATTTCTAGAACATATCCCTTACTATATATTCAATTATCATAGCATGTGAAATATGTTTGATCCCACTATCATGTTTTATGAATGACCTATAAGGTTGTATTATATTCTTATTTGATGAGTTTAACATTTATATACCTAGAATTTGATCCCTAAGGGTCTTTTGATGATGAGATTATGACATGTGGCTATGAAATAAGTGTGTCAAACATTGAGTTTTCATGAGACAATAATTGATTTAATATTATACCACATGATATTTTATTTTGGTTTATTTTTGGATGGGTATGATGAATTAGCAACACATGTGAAGTTGGTGTGATTTACTTTGATTGGATCAAATGAATTATAATTTTGTTTATTGTCCTGCTGACCACCATGGGGGTTTTAACAATAAATGGATCACAATTTGATGTAATTTTGATGAAAATTGGGATCCAAACATTTTGGAGTGTAAATGTCTAGATTAATGGAAATTGGAAGAATTGAAAAATATATCTTCTTATTATATGTGTTATTCTTCATTATCAGTTATGATGTAATTGTTATAAATCTTGGCCTAGTTATTATACATTTCTTATATGTATTTGAATAGTTATGTTGTAATTTTTAAAGGGGATGGTATTGTTATGTTGTAATGCATATAGATATTCTCCTAGTTATTCTGTAATTCATAGAGGGATTGGACAATTTGTGATGTAATGATAATAATGATCTTCCCAGTTACCTTATGATGATTTATGGGTTGAAACCACTAGGGGTTACTGATTTTGATGGCATGGTTCCATGATATGCTTAGATATATCTATCTTGGTGATGAAGCTGGTTGGGGATGACCCTATGTGTTAAAATGAAGCTCTAGGTTTTTTTGGATTTATTCCATGTGTATTATTAATTAAATAAAATAATAACCTTTTATCAAATTATTACATTCACTATAAACCTAAGAGTAGATTTTTTATACATAATGGTTTTGACCTACAACTTTTTACTCACACTCTACATGGGATGAAATTTTGTACACATTCAAATTTCATGGATGTGGGTTTGAATATCAGAAAGGGTCCCTGTTGATAATTTGTTCATACTAGAAGGGTTGGATCTTTCATATGGGATAAACATGTGGTTCAAAAAAATTATTTGGGAGTATTTAATTGAGGCATCATAGTTATTAACTATTTTATATTCTAATCATTATTTAGATAAAATTCAACATGTGAGTACATGATTCTATGTTATATTTTTTTGTGATGTTATTCTTTATGATATGTATGAATTCAGGTTTATTATATTTTTTCTTCTATTTTTAATACTATAATACTATTTTCCTATATATGAAAACTTTGTTCTATATGGTATTGTCCTCCTACTATATTCTTTACTCCCTCACTACTGGTCATCATCTTGTGTAATATAGGGTGGTATTCATGAGGTTACATAGCCAACCGATCTTGATCACTTGAGGGTGCACCAGGTTGTTGTCATTACATCTTACTTAACAAGATATATTATTGTTAAAGTTTTCCATTATAATTCAATACTAATTTCAATTTTTATCTTTAAATTCTATATTTTCAATTCTGCTACACAAATTGAAAATCATTATTTTTTATCTTAAAAATTTAGATTCACTTTCAACGAATTTATATTATCCTTTCAATAATATTAGTTTAATTGTTCATTCCTTCCATTTTATAGAAGGGGTTTTTTATCCAAACATTATTGATGATAATATTTTCCCTCCCTCTCCAAATTCATTTTAATGGTACAAGAATGTTTGTCTCTAAAAAGAAATTATTTTTGGTTAAAATTTTAGGCTATAGTTAAAATTCATAATAAAGGTTAAAATAAAATATTTTTAATGTTTTCCCCAGGATTCATTTATACATAGTTTAGAAAAGTATGAATGAATATGTTTTTTAAAAAAATACATCATGAATGTTTTTTAAAAAATTTATATCCATTATACATTATTATGCATCTATTCCACATTTTATTGGTTTTATAAAGTAATTTATATTCCCATTATTCTGTGAATTTTTCATTATTAGATTTTATCAAAGGAAAAGTGTATATATTCTTATTTTTATATGTCTGTTTAATAGACTTCTATATTTGTTTTATATCTATCCAATAACCTTATTTGGATTATTTATCCACATTCTTAAATATATATGGTGTGATGGGAACTAAATCTATATTTATGAAATTATTCATCACTATATTTTTTATTCCTATTAATCCAATGTTTATAATAATAACTTTTCATCTAATTAATTTACTCATTGAATACCATTTCTTTTGATTGAAGGGTTTTCACCGTGATAACCATCAACATATTGATAGAAAAAATTATTGACTAAATTTTATACCAATTTACCCAAAATGTGTGAATACATTAAACTTAATTTTCATCATTAATGTTTATTTACTTATTGAGTAACTTAATTTCATTAGATAATTGTTTAATTTCAATGGATTTATCATATAATGAATATTTATGTAGTTGCATATTTTTTCTTTATGGGGATAAATTATTAATGTATATATTATGATGTAATGTGTTGGCCGAAAATAATATAACCCTTTTAAAGCATTAGGTAAGGTTTTATATCTCATGAGATGATATGAATGTCAATGGGGAGTAGACCAAATCCAATATGGGACTCTGTACACTGTGTTATGTTTTCCTAGAAGTATGTCTTGACCTATTCATACGATGCCATGTTTTTTGGTTTTTCCATAATCTTATAATGTCATGATCATATGATACATACTTCATCAAAGTAAATCATTATGTTATGTATTCTGACCTCTAATCCAGGATATATAATGTATAACGTACGTATGATGTGTTCTAATAACTTGAATATGTTCCAACACCAACATGTCTATCTTATTCTCACTTATAATATTCAATTGATATTGATTCAATTTACCCTTACTAGTCATTTTATATCACCCTTTCTTATGTTTCAATTTCCCCAGGTTATGAAGAAGACTATTAAGTATGATTATACTAAAAGTGTATAATGTGGGGAGAAAATTGTGGGATATTTTCATGAATTATAGTAAAATAATGAATCCTTTATTATTATGAAAACATCAAATTGGATTGGAGTGTTATGGGTTTTTTGGAAATATTTCCCTAATTCTCAAAACTACAAATCATTAAAAGGACTAGGTTATGTATTTGAATAAATATTTTAATTGATATAATTTTTATGGATGGTTATATTTTGGTCATGTTAGTCTATATCCATGATCGTATGTAAATAATTTGTTTTTAGATCTAGATTTGGTCTTACAGGTTTGGGGTATGAAAATATATTTTTATCATACCTTAAAATAAATAAAATGAATACATATTTTTCGGGAACATAACCTTAATTTCCACATTTTAAATAATTCATATGAGTCCAAGTTTTATTCAACCTTATACCATATCATATAGGATTACCTGTGAAATCATATAAAAAAATATTTTTTTTAAATATTCAACAATACCTGTTAAGGATATTATAATACACTTACAGAGTATCTTAGAGTGCCATACTCAATCCAAATTTATTCGTCCACAAATGTTGATCCCATGATACTTTATAACATTGAAAATTAATATAAATATCATGATATGTAAATCTTATTTAATATAAGCCTCTATAAAATAATAGATTCTACTCAAACTATAATAGGATGTAGAATGATCTCTATCAACTACATGAGTCATAATACCAATGCATACTATAACAAATCACATCTCATTGTGTTATACGTTATCAAATTATTCCTTTTCCAAACACATTGAGATACCACAAGATAGAATGTATGTCAGTCTCATATAGCTAACTATTATATTCTCAACTCTCTGAGTACTGATTTAGTAGATCGATGAATAAATCAAAAGATATTTACTTTTATGTATAATCAAATCACATGAACCTCATTTTTATAGATATTTAAATTGTGTCTACTATATTTATATGACTTCACACTCCCTGTAATATCTCATATGAGGTATTAGATATCATATTTTTTCAAAGAAAGGAAAAATACCATTTGGTTGAGCTTTATATGAGAACATGATCGTCGATATACCCAACTGTCTCAGGATTATATAATATATAGTGAATTTGATAATAAGAATATTAATGATTATGGGTTATCATGCTAGGTATCTCACAAATCTCAGATAATGTTGAATACTATATGATACAAGGACCACAAGAATACTAGATACAGAGTGTATGAGACGCCATGTCATTAACATAGTGTTCCATCCAACACAAAATTCACCTTTTGTGCCTCATTAGAATATTCTACATTTCATATAAGAATGTTACTCCTGAAAAAATTCTTATTCCACAATTACTAAAAATACCACATGATGATCATTAATTAGGAATAAATCAATGTCATAATTTTTGAAGTAAATATTCCTTAAATAAAATGAAACATATATATATATATATATAGACAACATGAATGTTCGATAAAATGGATATTTAATTTTATTTTTATAACATTTTATAACGAATTGATAGAAAATCATATAAAATAAACTACACTAGATACAACATTTTATAGGATACCAGATCAACCTTAGGTTGGATGAATATTTTAGGGTTATGTAACTCATTAAATCTACCCGTAATTCCAATCACATATATTTGTGGCCATTTTATAAAACACCCCCTATAAAGCATTTTTATCATTCTACCAATTTATAAAAATGTTATATAATCAGATAAATCATTAAAAATGTGTATTAAATTAATTATCTCATTCTACCCTCATAAAATCATTGTTAAAATATAATTTTACATACCACATTAATGATATGAGATTAATATAAACATCCTCTACAAGGATATACCTGATATTGATATGTTTCATTATATTCAAATCATGTGTGTGTCAACACATTCATTATCATCAGAATTAAAAATACAAGATCTTTAATTTTTTTTGAAGATTCTGGTCTCCTATATATTTAAAACACTCTTAAAATAAATATTACATCATACATACTATAAAAATAATGACATTCATTAATAATGATACATGACCAGAAACTTTATGGTTTTTTAGAAACCATTTCTTGTATCATAAACAATTCCATCATGTTGAATCATAGCTTATTCTTGATTTCACCTATAGGTTTCAATGACCTTGACTGTATACTAAAAAAACATCAGACTTTCCAACTAGTTTTACTTTATAAAAATTGAACCATTATCCACATGTACTATCTATAAAATAGCAATACACAAACATAATATTCGCAATTAATGTATTCTTAAAATTTTATACTTATGGGTAATTTTATTTTATTCATTCATATTATTAATAAATTTCCATAAATAAAAATATAATTAACTCATTATCTAGAATAATAATATACAAAAGAACTATTCTCAATACAATACCCACTAACATTGAGTATCATAACCATTAATATTGAATATCAGAGACTAAAATTCACTAGTTCAATTTGAATCCAATTAATTTGAAATAGATTGTTACACTCATAAGGATATAGAATCATTAATTGAACAAATTCAATACACGGTTACTAAAGAAGATATTACTCTAATTCATATAATTTTCTCTATACATAACAATTTTTCTTCTATTTGTAGGCTTAATAGTTTCTTAAAATAATAATATCATTCCAATGGATTAATTTCAAGGTTATGCTTTATAATAATGATGTTAATTTTTATAGGGGAATACTTTATAAAATGAGTCTCATGTTTTTAATAACATTTAATACAGACATATATAAAATGTCACCCCATTATAATTATTACAACTTTTACACTCGTGATACATTTTAGGGATCCATAAACTATATTATATAATGAATTTATCTTTATTAGGAAAGAAAATAATCTATAATTGTAATTGGAAGACACCACTTGTTAACTATATAATATATGACTCATATAGGTGAGTGGAAATATTTTTTACAATCCATTAAGTGGATAAAACCAACTCAATTCACCTCTCCAAGCCCTTACCGGATCATGTTGATCTTCAGATCGAGTGTTTTCTATGTTGGTTGTAGGAAATATCCTACCCTATCTATCCCAGATTCAGCTCCCATTTCATTTTTTAGGGCCATTATTTACATGTTTTCTGATGAAGGAGACAGAATGATCTTCTCTGTCCTCTCGCAGTGGCTGCGGTTATGGAGGGTAGGGTGGATCCTCTTACGCCTGCTCTGATGGAAAGGACCCTCGTAGTGGTTTAGCACCGCACTACTTACCCTTCCCCATATCCCTAGTATGGATTATATGTTCTCACCTGAGTTTAATTCGGATATCCTTGCTCTCTATCATGAAGATGTTCTCCCAGAATGTTGGGTTGTTTCTCCAATTGCTAAAAGCCAGATCCTTCCCCTATAGTTGAGCCTGCCTCCTTATTTTGTGTTCTATTTCTTGCAATCCTTTCGTGAGGGGCAATAGGTGTGGAGTCATGGCCTCGCCTAGGCTATTCCTAGAGCCTATCATCTTCCTGTCCTGGTTTCTTCTTATACCTCTGAGGATGCTAAGGAGTGGTCTATAGTGGAGGTTCCCCAGCCTTCAACTTTTCCATTAGGTGATCTCTCCCTTCCTTCTACCTGGGATCTACTATTGTCTACAACAAGATATACCTCCCTAAAGGGAGGTGGTCATTCTATCTCTCCGTGTGGCGGAGGCAAGCGGATCTTTTTCTTCCAGATTATCTCCTTTACCCCAGTACCGCTGCTCTCAAAGAAATATGGGATGTGTAAAAGATCTTGATCTTGATCTAGGTCCCAGGAGGCCAAGTTGTCCTCCCACTACGAGAATTCTATGAGTACTGGATCCAATCCCATGACACTCATCCACCAATGGTTCCTTTAATCATTTGGAATGATCGTGGCATAGGCACCCGGGTCAAGTCGGACTTCCTCTCTTCGGAAATCTCAAAGCACAAGGCTACTATGGTGGCCATTCTTGAGCACGAACAACCCCCGACATGATAGAATATTATTATAAACAAAAACAAAATGAATGGCTACATGCCTACTGACCCTAGTAACCATTATATATGAATTTTCTAGCACAAGAAGTGTAGTGTGGTTATGTTTCAAGTGGGTGATCAGTTCATTACAGTTAAGGTGAATCAAGGACACCACTCCTTATTTGTTTCTGTTTTTATGGGAGATGTGACACACATCAAAGATAGTCTCTCTGTAAGGAGCTCACTGTGTTTGATCCTGGCCCAATTCCAAGGATTGTTGGGGGCGATTTCAATGTGGTTTCGGATCTAGCAGAGAGGAAGGGAAGATGCCCTTTCCCTAGAAAATCTGACCTCGATTTTAATCAGTACATGGAAGAGAAGGGGCTCTTGGACCTTTGTTTCATGGGGGATTGGTTTAATTGGTGTAACAATCAATGGGGACATCATCGCTCATGGGGCCACTTAGATCAGTGTCTTGCCAAAATGCATGCCTAATCCTCCTATTCTTACTCCATGGTTAACCATCAGGTTCGCGGGATCTCTGACCACTCACCCCTCTAGATTTATCTATCTTCAGCGCAAGCTGGCTAGGACCAGTTTAGATATAGCCAGATTTGGGTTGGTTTTCTGGGTTTCCAAGACCTGGTCAGTACCTCCTAGGGAGAGCCCTCCCAGAGCATTAGGTGGTATGCTCTTAATAATAAGTTGTGTTAGCTGAATTTGAATCTCCAATCATGGTCTAGAGACTTGCCTCCAGTTGATGGGGCTTTGAAATCCACCATTCATGACGTTAAGCATCTTAAGTGTCTTCTATAGGATGAATAGTACGCAATACTGAGTTTTTACTAAACAACTATATGCTATTAAAATAGTATTAAAACTAGCCGTTATGAATAGTAATAACCACTTTTTGAAATTTTGTAAATTTTTATTTTTCAAAATGGACTTCATTTTTGGATTCGGAATATCGAAATTAGCTTAGGGTGAAATTTTGGTACTTTTCGGATAACTTTCATATTCTAATGAATAGTGAAAATTACAAATTTTAATTAAAAAAAACTTTTTTAATAGAAATAATTAATAGTGATAAATTATTAATTAGAGTGGTTTTAAAGTATATTTATAATATATTTTTACAATTTAATACAATGTTGGTCATTGGATGTAATTTCACATTTAAACCAGTTATAAACAAGTGTCAATCTTTTGATAGTTATTATCTCTTAAAAACACGCTATTTGTTTAGACGACGGGAATTAATTTTTAAATTAGTTAATGTAACTGATATTTTTTGAATTTGATAAAATAGACATCATTTTTGAATTTGTAATATCAAATATATCTTAGGCCTAATTTTTGGTATTTTTCTGGAAACGTTCATTTTTTGATGAATAGTGAAACCACTAAGTGGTAGTTAAAAAACTGAATTTTTCATAAAACTTAATTTTACCGCTTTTGTGAGTGGAATTTCAAAAATCCAAGAGACACGTTTAATATCAAGAAATAAAATGTGGTTCAATGAGATGAAAATAATTTTTGGTGAATAGTAACTTTTTACTTTTTTTTACCACGGTTAAAAGTAAATAGAGTAATTAAGGGTAAAAATGATATTATTATTATTACCATAACACATGTCCTAATTCTATTGGATAAGTGTAATTCGACCAAAAACAACCTTAGGAATAAAATATGACCATTTAGGCCCGCTTGGATTAGATTTGGACATTTATTATTAATTTATTTAAAGAAGGGTTAAAATAGTTAAAATCAATGTTTAATAAGTAAATCATTTTTAATATGGGGTTATACATAAGATAAATTCGACTATAAATATTCATTAGAAATCTAAAAATATTTCCTACATAATGGTATTTTATTAGTAATTTTTAGACATTAAATAATTTAATTTATTTATGACACAACGATGATGCAGTAATTATCTTATTAATGAAATATTGACATAATTGATGTTATAAATACCCAAATAAATGTAATTTGAGCCTTTTTATGAATTACACTAATTTTATAGGTTAATATTACATGTTAGTATTTATTTAAGTAACTTTGTTCGAACTAATAATTCTGTTATGATTTTCACAAAAATCAATTACTAAATAGTGTCAAAATTGACATAAAATAGTTTTTTCAAACAAATATTATATTACTAATTGTTATTTTATATCTAAAAATATAAGGTTCGGAAAAATGACTTAGATAAGGCTATATATATTAATAATAAACAACTTGGGGTTCGTTTGGCTTGATATGGTAAGTTTATTAACCTTATAGTGTAAGAAAACAAGAAGACACGGTAAAAGTTAAATTATCTAACTTAAAGTTAAATCTAAATGATAAGGTTAAAATTGATCCCTAAACTTGTCTAAATTATATTGGATGAAAGGATTTCAACCCCTACCCACCTTATCTTCGAAATATATCAATTTGGAGCTATTAAAAACCAAATTTGACTTTATAATAAAATAATTGTTTTAGTTATTCCAAAGGTTCCCCTCTCCTCCCTTATAAAAGGGAACCTCCTCCCCCTCTTCCTCACACCACTTTGAGCCTTAAAGATCGGCCAAACCCTGCCAATGTATCCTCTAAAATTCCCTAGAAACATCCAAGAGGTTCTGGTCTTCTTCAAAGACCTATTTTAGTGCCCTAAAAGGAGGTCTGAAAGAATCACTACAAAGAAGAGGTAATGTCCGTTACCGATTCTTTCATCTTTATTTCTTCTTCCACTTCTTCTTATTTAGATGTTTCATTATTAAGTAATAACATCAGTATCAATCATATACTGATATGTTATTATAAGTATGAAACAACCCTATTTCACCATCTATCCATCCTACGGAAAATGAAATCACCGCGCGTGAGTACGTACGAAATACCGTCTCCACGCCGTGGTGTAATCTATTTTCCACCACCACCTTACTTGGATGGGTATAATGGTGTAAATAATTACTATATATGATTATTATAAAGTTATATTGATTCTTAAATAGTATACATACACTCCAATACAATTCCACGATCATGGGAACGATATCATCGCTCGTGCGTACGTACGGAATACCGTCTCCACGATGTGATGCGATTAGTTCTACATGATCTTCATTGCATAATGATTATATAAAAGAATTTAATGAATAAATATGATATATAGTACATTAATACCATTCTGTAAATGATGTATCTATAACCTAAAGAGAAGAATAAGAATTTATTCGACAAAACACGCATAAGAACAAAAAGTTATAAACACCCGAATAACAAGTGGCAATGAAATATTACTACTAAGAAGCTAAGAATATGACCATATATGATATCATAACAATAATTATGATTCTGGAATAAGTCAATAAAATTATTTAAATCATTATACAGGAGGTTCGGAAACTTTCGAAGCAAATCGGACCTAAGGTAAGGGAAATATCACAATCTCATTTTTATACGAGATTGTTTATACTTTGGAATTTACTAGGGTGTATTTTATCATCCACATCCATGTTTCCTAAATATGTAATATTATTTCCATCCATCTACAATTTTTTAAATCCAATTTTACCCTTCGGTGAGTTTTTAGTAAAAGATATGAAAGGAATCTTTTGTCGTTTTTCGTATGAGGTACTTTTTGACTTTTCCGACAAAAGTAAGAGAAGATTGTTTTTTAACTTATACGGCATGAATGGATTTTTAAAACATTATTTCCAAGAAGCATCCTTTACAAGTTTTCATGTTTATTTTTAATCAACTTCTTTTAGTTTATAATTTTATGACATGTAAAGAAAGGAAAATGTTTTTGAAGTAGAAATGATATTTTTCTCAAGAATGGAGTTCAAGTGTTTTATCAAAATTATTTTCCATCTAAGATAATAAAGGGTTATTTTTCTATCCCTATTATTACATGGATTTGATTAGGTTGTGATGGAATTATTTTTATTAATTCCTTTATCTTATATGAATTTTTTTATGATGTCACGATGTTTAAGATTCCCATTTTCATTACATGGGTTATGCTATGATGTATGGTTTATGATTTTGTAGCACACATAAGAATGGTATCATTATGAGATGGGTGGGACCTATATCTCCCTCCAATTCATTGGGTAAAGATTTTATATCTCATGAGATAGAAATGTTTGGAACGGTAGGTTATACCGGTTCAGTGAAACAGGCCTGAAACGAGGAGTGAACTCGGTTCAGAAATGGACTTTGTCCACTAAGATAGTCTTGGCAATGAGTCTTGACTAATATGAGATGATTCTCTATTATTATGTGTGTATTCCACAAAGCTTCATGTTTTAAGTTATGATTATTGTGATTACATTTCACTACTATGATTTATCCCATGTTATGAAATTATGATCTCTTTTGCAGGTTAAGATTTCCAAAAGATATGTTCTTATGAATATGATGTGATTGATATTTCTTTTGTTTACCCTTACTGATAATTTGAGCTCACCCTTTTATGTTTTATTTTCCCCAGGGTATAAATAAAGTATTTAGGTTTTAAAAAGAATAAGATCTTTATGGGAGATGTTGAAGATCTTTCACCACGATTAAAGATTATATTCCGAGTTTCCAAAGACACTAAACTATTACGGTCTTTGTGTGTATGTTTTTGTTATGTACTAAGTATTCTGAAAAACTAATGTAATGTCTATGTACGTTAAGCTTCGGGTCTCTACAGTTGGTATCAGAGGAAAAGGAGGTAGTAATGTATTCGATCCTTGGGAACTGTCACATGTGAGCGTTGGACGAAGCATGGCTCTCCGCCCAAGGGCTTCATGAGGAAATGGCTACCACTGGGGATGGTGGTGTGTCCCACCCAGGGGGTGTATCCACCCATGGAGTGCCCAGATAGGTATCAATTATAGTCCACTGGAAGTAATTCTAGACCATTATAGTTGGTATCAGAGGAAAGGCTTAGTCAACCGTTGGAAACTAGGATGCAAGAACTTTAGTGAGATCCCTAGAGATATTTCTAAGGTATGTATAGGGATGTCCCTAAGGTTAAGTATACGTATAGGTTATAGTCCTAGAATTACTCTAACGATCATATAATTAAACCTAAGATGTTAGATATTGAAGGTACTCCCCCTTTATTATGTTGTTTTCCCTAGCATGATTTTTTCCTCTCACACTATTCTTTTTGGGTTTTAGACGATGGCTGGAACGCGGAGGAACCGTGTTGATCAATGAAATGGACAATGCAATGATTGTCATCCTAAACAAACAAATGTTATGGGAGATGGAGTGCAAAATCTTATTGCTATACTTACACAATCTATGAATCATTCTGGACTTCCAAATGAGCAAATAAGGGAACAATATTCTATTGAGTCCTTCATGAGGCAACGTCAACCTTCTTTCAGTGGGTTGTCTGATCCACTTGTTGTTGAACAATGGATCAGTACCACTAAAAAGATATTTTCAGTTCTTCAATGTTCTGAACATGATAAAGTCATCTTAGTAGTATATCGTTTGGAAGGTGAAGTTGATCAATGGTGGAATCTTATCAAGAATACGAGGCAAAGAGATGAAATTGAGTCCATGGAATGGGACGAGTTCAAGAACTTATTTTTCAATAAGTACTTCCCTAGTATTCTTAGAACAAAGATGGAGAAGGAGTTTCTTGAACTAAAGCAAAAGGATGATGAATCTGTTGGTATATACGAAGTGAATTTTACAAGGCTTGCAAGGTATGCATCTGGATTTATCATCCAACCTGAACGTAAAATTGATCAATTCTTTAGTGGCTTAAAACCAAGTCTTCGAAGGGCATTAGCTATAAGAGACTTCAGTAGCTATAAAGAAATTGTGTGTTGTGCTATCAAGGTAGAAATGGAAGTTGGTGTTACTTATCCATCTCATAGTTTTGACAAGAAATGAAAGATGGAGTTCAAGGAGAAATCTCAGAATAATGGTGAAAAGAAGATGAATGTTTCCTTACGCTCAAAGTGTGGAAAGAAGCATGGTGGATATTGTATTAAAGGGACAAGTAAATGTTTCAAATGTTGAAAGGATGGTCATCGGGCATTTGAATGCCGCAA
Source organism: Viscum album (assembly GCA_963277665.1). Lineage (NCBI taxonomy): Eukaryota > Viridiplantae > Streptophyta > Magnoliopsida > Santalales > Viscaceae > Viscum > Viscum album. Next base: position 713,978,238 of record OY728160.1, read on the forward strand.
TGATGGGAAGAAGATGTCTAATGATGAAAACAAAGGAAGGGATACACAGAATGAACCTACTACACTTCAATGTTTCAAGTGCAAGGAGATGGGACATAATGCCAATAAATTCCCTAATCCAAGGGTTAGTAATGATCGACATGAGAAACCACTTAAGGAAAAGGACAAAGGGAATTCACATGTGATCACCATTGGAGATATTGAATATGACAACGATGTGGTGGAATGATTAAGTGTTTATGTAATGGGATTACAAAATAATGTTCAGTATTGGAATATTTATGTATTGGTCTATTGTGGTCTTCAATAATTTTATGGTACCAGTAACCATGGAAAGTGATTGAGATATTTTTGGAAAAAATCTGATATGCGCATAATGAAGGGAAAACGAGAAAATGACATATTTGACAGTATTCATGAGCTCATGATTGATATAAGGACTAAGTGATATCATGGTTTGAGTATATAGAATTTTGAGGATTTTGGAATGTGGAAAGTGTTAACTTTTAAATACATTCATGTTTTCACTAAGGTTCAATGGGTATTCAAGAGAACACATGATTAAGGCCTTTGAATGTTTCAAATGTGACCAACAAGACATATCTTATGATATATGGGGATCAACGATGGTATTAAATCTCTGGTAATCGTTTTCACTATATTATGAGAGTGGACTGCAGTATTATGGATAAGCCTAAAGATTGGAATGGACTATGTTGGACATAAGTTAGTATTGTTTAAGGATAAAAGTTTTTTCGATATTATTGATGGGATGTTATAGTAATATAGTTTTAGAAAAAGGACAACCTGTAGGACGGGCGATAGCCCATCGCGTCGGACAAGAACGTGGGAATCGAACCCAAAACCGAAGTGAGACTGGCCTTTATCGCCTACCACTAGCCTACAGGAAGTCCTTGTTTAGTAGAAACTAGTTTTATTATATTAAGTAGTATGATATATGATGTATAAGTCCATTTTAGGAACCATCTATGATTAATCTCACTATAGATGGACTTATTTATTTTTTGATAACTTTTATAACCTTTTGTTTGAGACAGATGGAATGATCCATCATTCTATCACATGATCTGCTATCACATCACAAATGACAAATTCAACTTCATTTATTTAAGAGATGAAGTGGAAATTGTCCAAAGAACGACCAATGGTGAGACTATACTGAAATCACAAAAGTATTTATTCTAATTCCAATTTCATCAACTTTTGGGAAACGATCTTGAAAACCAAAAATGTTGTCCTAGTGCTCTTATATCTGATGAATCAGATGGTACCTTAGATCGTCACAAATTTATGGCTTTGTGATTGCTGGCTTTTCCATAGCCATGTTCTCTACCACTCTCTATCAGAACATGATGTTTAGATTTCGCTTCCATATCCATATTTTCACCTATGTGGAAACCTAATGATTAGTTTATTTGGGTAACCATTACGTTTCATACTTTTGTTTTTAAAGATTGGTTTTGGTATTCCTTTTTATGATGTAGGTTTCTATCAAAGAAACTTTCGAATAGTAAACCATTTATAACCCCGACGAATTTCGAGGGCGAAATTCATTTTAAGGGGGGTAGAATGTGACACCCCGAGATTTTAGGAAAAATATTCTTCTCATTAATTTCTTGTGTTGTACGCTACACCAAAAGGAGATTTCACAACACGCATCCTTGACTTGCCTTTCATTACACGCAATCGCGACCTTCCTCGATAGCGTGTGTAGTACGCAATACAGAGTTTCACTAAACAACGATATGTTGTTAAAATATTATTAAAAATAGCCATTATGAATAGTAATAACCACTTTTTGAAACTTTGTAAATTTAATTTATCAAAATGGACTTCATTTTTGGATTTGGAATATCGAAATTATCTTTGGGTGAAATTTTGGTACTTTTCGGATAACTTTCATATTCTGATGAATAGTGAAAATTACTTAATTTTAATAAAAAAAACTTTTTTAATAGAAATAGTTAATAGTGATAAATTATTAATTTGAGTGGTTTTAAAGTATATTTAGAATATATTTTTACAATTTAATACAATGTTGGTCATTGGATGTAATTTCACATTTAAACCAGTTATAAACAAGTGTCAATCTTTTGATAGTTATTATCTCATAAAAACACGCTATTTGTTTTGACAACGGGAATTAATTTTTAAATTAGTTAATGTAACTGATATGTTTTGAATTTGATAAAATAGACATCATTTTTGAATTCATAATATCAAATATATCTTTGGCCTAATTTTTGGTATTTTTCTAGAAACTTTCATTTTTTGATGAATAGTGAAACCACTAAGTGGTAGTTAAAAACTGTATTTTTCATAAAACTTAATTTTACCGCTTCTGTGAGTGGAATTTCGAAAATCCGAGAGACACGGTTAATATCAAGGACTAAAATGTGGTTCAATGAGATGAAAATAATTTTTGGTGAATAGTAACTTTTTACTTTTTTTTACCACGGTTAAAAGTAAATAGGGTAATTAAGGGTAAATATGATATTATTATTATTACCCTAACACATGTCCTAATTCTATTGGAAAAGTGTAATTCGACCAAAAACAACCTTAGGAATAAAATATGACCATTTAGGCCCACTTGGATTAGATTAGGACATTTATTATTAATTTATTTAAAGAAGGGTTAAAATAGTTAAAATCAAAGTTTAATAAGTAAATAATTTTCAATATGGGGTTATACATAAGATAAATTCGACTATAAATATTCATTAGAAATATAAAAATATTTCCTACATAGTGGTATTTTATTTGTAATTTTTAGACATTAAATAATTTAATTTATTTATGACACAACGATGATGCATTAATTATCTTATTAATGAAATATTGACATAATTGATGTTATAAATACCCAAATAAATGTAATTTGAGACTTTTTATGAATTAAACTAATTTTATAGGTTAATATGACATGTTAGTGTTGATTTAAGTAACTTTTTTCTAACTAATCATTCTGTTATGATTTTTACAAAAATCAATTACTAAATAGTGTCAAAATTGACATAAAATAGTTTTTAAAACAAATATATATATTACTAATTGTTATTTTATTCCTAAAAATCTAAGGTTCGGCCAAATTACTTAAATAAGAATATATATAGTAATAATAAACAAATTGGGGTTCTTTTGGCTTGATGTGGTAATTTTATTAACCTTATAGTGTAAGAAAACAAGAAGACACGGTAAAAGTTAAATTATCTAAATTAAAGTTAAATCTAAATGATAAGGTTAAAATTGATACCTAAACTTGTCTAAATTATATTGGATGAGATTATTTAGACCCCTACCCACCTTAGATTCGAAATATATAAATTTGGAGCTATTAAAAACCTAATTGGACTTTATAATAAAATAATAGTTTTAGTTATTCCAAAGGTGCCCCTCTCCTCCCTTATAAAAGGGCACCTCCTCCCCCTCTTCCTCACACCACTTTGAGCATTAAAGCTCGGCCAAACCCTTCCAATTTCTCCTATACACTTCCCTAGAAACATCCTAGAGGTTCTGGTCTTCTTAAAATACCTATTTTAGTGCCCTAAAAGGAGGTCTCAAAGAACCACTTCAAAGAAGAGGTAATGTCCGTTACCGATTCTTTCATCTTTGTTTCTTCTTCCACTTCTTCTTCTTTAGTTGTTTCATTATTAAGTAATAACATCAGTATCACTAATATACTGATATTTTATTATAATTATGAAACAACCGTATTTCACCATCTATCCATCCTACGGAAAATGAAATCACCGCGCGTGCGTACGTACGGAATACCGTCTCCACGCCGTGGTGTAATCTATTTTCCACCACCACCTTACTTGGATGGGTATAATGGTGTAAATAATTACTATATATGATTATTATAAAGTGATATTGATTCTGAAATAGTATACATACACTCCAATACAATTCCACAATCATGGGAACGATATCATCGCTCGTGCGTACGTACGGAATACCGTCTCCACGATGTGATGCGATTCGTTCTACATGATCTTCATTGCATAATGATTATATAAATGAATTGAATGAATAAATATGATATATAGTACATTAATACCATTTTGTAAATTATTTATCTATAACCAAAAGATAAGAATAAGAATTTATTCGACAAAACACGCATAAGAACAAAAAGTTATAAACACCGGAATAACAAGTGGCAATGAAATATTACTACTAAGAAGCTAAGAATATGACCATATATGATATCATAACAATAATTATGATTCTAGAATAAGTCAATAACATTTTTTAAATCATTATACTGGAGGTTCGGACACTTTCGAAGCAAATCGGACCTAAGGTAAGGGAAATATCAGAATCTCATTTTTATCCGAGATTGTTTATACTTTGGAATTTACTGGGGTGTATTTTATCATCCACATCCATGTTTCCTCAATATGTAATATTATTTCCATCCATATAAAATTGTTTAAATCTAATTTTACCCTTCGGTGAGTTTTTAGTAAAAGATATGAATGGAATCTTTTGTCGTTTTTCATACGAGGTACTTTTTGACTTTTTCGACAAAAGTACGAGAAGAATGTTTTTTTAACTTATACGGAATGAATGGATTTTTAAAACATTATTTCCAAGAAGCTTCCTTTACAAGTTTTCAAGTTTATTTTTAATCAACTTCTTTTAGTTTAGAATTGTATGACATGTAAATAAAGGAAAATGTTTATGAAGTAGAAAGGATATTTTCCTCAATAATGGAGTTCAAGTGTTTTATCAAAATTATTTTCCATCTAAGATAATAAAGGGTTCTGTTTCTATCCCTATTATTACATGGATTTGATTAGGTTGTGATTTAATTATTTTTATTAATTCCTTTATCTTATATGAATTGTTTTATGATTTCACGATGTTTAATATTCTCATTTTTATTACATGGGTTATGCTATGATGTATGGTTTATGATTTGGTGGAACACATAAGAATGGTATCATTATGAGATGGGTGGGACCTATATCTCCCTCCAATGCATTGGGTAAAGATTTTATATCTCATGAGATAGACATGTCTAGAACGGTAGGTTATACCGGTTCAGTGAAACAGGATTGAAACGAGGAGTGAACTCGGTTCAGAAATGGACTTTGTCCACTAAGATAGTCTTGGAAATGAGTCTTGACTAATAAGAAATGATTCTCTATTATTATGTGTGTATACCACAAAGCTTCATGTTTTAATTTATGATTATTGTGATTAAATTTCACTACTATGATTTATCCCATGTTATGAAATTATGATCTCTTTTGCAGGTTAAGATTTCCAAAAGATATGTTTTTATGAATATGATGTGATTGATATTTCTTTTGTTTACCCTTACTGAGCATTTGAGCTCACCCTTTTATGTTTTCTTTTCCCCATTGTATAAAGAAAGGATTTAGGTTTTAAAAAAAGAATATCTTTATGGGAGATGTTGAAGATATTTCACAACGATTAGAAGATTATATTCCGAGTTTCCAAAGACACTAAACTATTACGGTCCTTGTGTGTGTGTTTTTGTTATGTACTAAGTATTCCGAAAAAGTAATGTACTGTCTATGTACATTAAGATTCGGGTCTCTACAGTTGGTATAAGAGGCAAAGGTGGTAGGAATGTATCTGATCCTTGGGAACTCTCACATGTGAGCATTGGAAGAAGCATGGCTCTCCGCCCAAGGGCTTCATGAGGAAATGGCTGCCACTGGGAATGGTGGTGTGTCCCACCTAGGGGGTATATCCACCCATGGAGTGCCCTGATAGGTATCAATTATAGTCCACTGGAAGTAATTCCAGACCGTTAAAAACACCTTCAAGAAAGAATTTTTCTTTTCTCCCATCATTAATTCAGTTCAGAACAACGAGTTGATTGGTCACTTCAACCACATTGAGATGAACATCGCCCCCAATAAATGTGTTTTAACCCCTTCTCTGTCGGGTTTACTCTCTTTGAAGGACTATCAACGCATCAATAAAATGCAGCTCCATGCTGATATTTGGGATGAGGCTCTTTGGGTTAAGAGTATTCCAACCAAATACAATTACCTGACGGATCAATAAAGGGGTTGTTCCAACAGAGGAAAACATCAAACGTTGCGGGATCAAACTAGCTTCCAGGTGTGTGTGTTGTATGACCCATAGAGAGGAAAGCACGAGTAACTTTTTCTTTGAAAGGGAATGAGCGCATGAGGTGTGGAAATTCTTTGGGCAATTCACTATTGTGACTATTCCTTCAATGGAAAGCCACTCTTTCATAGACAGGTGGTACCATGGCTCAAGCGTAAGTGGTCTGGAAAAAATAGCCCACACTTTGATTTTTCACATTGTTTGTTGGTGCATCTTGAAGGCATGGAATAATGTTCTTTATGATGGGGGATCCACGTCAATTCGTGATATTATAGAGGGAACAAGAAATCATATCATCAACTTCACTCGGATTTCCTGCAACTAGAAGGAAGCTCCTTCGCTGGTCCGGCTTCAAGCTAGTTTCTGGGCTTATCATCTGACCAGCAGCAGTGCTATGGGTATCTAGGTCTGATGGTGCCATCCTTCGAAGGTCTTGAAACTCAATACAGGTGGGTCATGTGTACTGTGAGTCATGCACGGGGGAGGAGTGGTTCGAGATGCAAATGGGATGGTCTACTTGGATTTCTCTATCAGACTCGGTCAGGGGGCCTCTCTATAGGTGGAGGCCATGGAACTGCTCACAGGACTCACCATATGTAGCCAGAGGAATTTGGACATCATTGAAGATGAAACTGATCCTTTATTAGTGAAAAATTACATGCATGACTCTGTCATCTCTCCCTATTCTATCAACTACATTATTACAAAGTGTCAATGACTTCTCAACAACACAACTCAAGTGGTGTATAATTTGCAGGCGTGGGACAGTGTAGCAGATTACATGACCTCATAGGATATACCTAGTTCTAAGAATATTTTCATGCATATTTTGGTTAGCTTGAAGCCTGAGGGGATCAATCTGATTAGGTGGGAGGCTCTTGGGATTCATCATTTCAAACCTCCTTAGTTTAGTCTCTTGGATCCAAGGGTGCCGAGGGCTGAACCCACTGCTCTCTTGTTTTTTCTATGAATAAATATCTACATGGAATGATTCACTTTTCGATTACAATACTGAGTCATGATTCACCAAAATATAAACATTTGACAATATTAATTATATGGAATATTAATTTTAGTATATATGATATTTAATGATTTATAAGAATTTTTTGAAATCAATAATTTTAATATAATATATTTACAGAATTTAAATATTATATAATTAACATTAATTAAACCATTAATTAAAATAATCATTAAATCACTTTAAAGGCATTTTGAATTATTTTTATATAAGTAACTTTTAATTTGAACACTTTAAATCATTTATAATGAAAATTTCATAAATTTTTTAAACATAATCACAGATTATTATAACATAATTTATAATTTATAAAAAAAATAATAAATTACCAATGCGATTAAATAGAAACTTTATTTTTAAATAATTTCATATAATATTATTTTATAGAAGGTATTTTTATTAACGTTTAATACAATGAAATAATAACTACTTAATTGTCGAAAATAATTATTTAATTATTTATAAACAATTTATATAAAATAAATTAATAGACACTTTATAAATTACTAAATATCAATTATATAAATTTAATTATTATTTATAATCATATTATAAAAATTTAATTTAATTCATAATTGAAAATAAAATAAAAAATTATTAAAAATAATAAATTATTAGCGCATTTATGTCATTGGAAATGAAAAATAAGACTAGTTCAAATATATTACTCATGTTATATGATGGATAATTATATATCCATGAAAAAAATATCATTACCCAATAAATTTTATTTTATAATATGCATTATATCTTTTTTACGATGTGGTTCTCTGTTTTCTAAAAATAGCCAATAAAATCATATTTTCTGAATTATAGAATTCATAGCCTATAATATGTACAAAATCATCAACATGGCACCATGTAACAATGTTTAATATCACATATCATGTTCTATGATATGAAACACATAGAATAAAATAGTATTCCTATTTTAAAATTTCAAATATTATATATATTAGGATTTACACGAACAACATTCCAAACATGTTTTTTTATAAATCGGTGAAAGTATTACAGTCTAACATTTTCTCATTTTACAAGGGTATATTAACATGTAATAGATAAAGCATATGAAAAACCCATTTTATGACATTATATTTTTATAAATTTGAAAAAAATAATACTTTACCAACTAAAATTCTATAAACCATTTGTCTTTTTCTATTGATCAATTGTAAAATCATTACTCAATCACATGGATTTGAGAGAGGTCAATGTTATGGAAGGTGAAATACTCTCTCATCCATTGTTATCCTTATATCATCTTGATGATACATAAAATATGTGGGACACACTTTTATTCTATGTTGTTCTTGTACATGACTATGTTAAGTATGGAGAATAGTGTACTACTAGTGGTATGATACAAGGCCATGCATTGAGTAAGCATCACATGAGACTAAAATTCCTTGGTAGTAGAATTTACACTTCCAAGAGGATAATTATTGGTGATTTATTCTTTAGAAAATTAATTATAACACATGTATTATTGATTTCCCAATTTCATGTATGGTATGTATGAATATAACCAACACTTTCCATTACATATCATGTAATTGTTCATTAGTGATAGCATATGTAACATCCTAGGTAAATAAAGAAGATGAATTTTTTTTATTTAATAATATTAAATAATTAGATTTTAATTTTACAATAATGGGGATGCTCTGTTTGATAGCGTACTCAACATGCAACAACAGGTTTCTTTGAAATCTTACGTAGCACACAACGTTGAGTTATACTGAAATATAATAATATAATATTATTATTTTAAATGAAAGTTAACTCATAACCATTATATTGGTGGTAATGAATAAAAATAACTAAAATATGATTATAAATGTTTGCTAAATGATTTTAAATTTCTCCAATAAATGTTAGAATAAAAAATTGTGAAAGAATCCAATTTTATGCACAAACACTCTAATATTCTTTAAAAGGTCTATTTACCTCATATTGATGGAGAACACTACTTTAAAACAGTTTTTTCACTTTTATGTGTTATATTTTACTAAATAATATTATTAATTATAATTGGGACATCAAAATTTACTTTGGATGTAATTTTTCTTATTTTTCTGATAATGTTAATTTTTTAATGGATACTGAAAAATACTTCATTTTAATTCAAAGCTTCATTTAAATATAATTTATTTATATAGATAGAATAATATTTTAATTGGTTTTAAAGTGTAATTGGATTATATTTTTACCATTTAATCCATGTTTTTTCATTGGAAGTAATTTCACTCTTAAATTGAACATAAATCAGTGTCAATCTTTTGATAGATATAATTTTCTTAAAAATATGCTTTTTCTTTCGACGACAGGAAGTAATTTAAAATTAATTTCTGCCACTTCTGTGTTTTGAATTTGGAAAAATGGATTTCATATTTTTAATTACGATTTCCAAATTGTATTAATAGGATAATTTTATTTTTAGACATTATGAATATTTACTTTAGTAAATATATTATTTACCATGGTTAAAAGGTAAATATAGAAAATAAAGGAAACAAATAATATTATAATAATACTAAATTAACCTAAAACGTTTCATAATCTTATTGGATGATACATCCACGACCATGGACATCCTTGGGTCAATTTGGGGACCCCATGGAGTGACTAAAGATTGATAATGACACTTTATAATAATTAATTTAAAGTAAAGTCAAAAATTAATTAATCTTATATATTTTAGTAAATCAATTTTTACATAGGGTTATATAAGTTATCTAATCTAATTTAAATATTAATTTTAAATTGAAAAATATTTCATACATCATGGTATTTTATTTATATTTTTTAGACATCATATAAATAAAATTATTTATGACACAATAACGATGTAGTGAATACCTTATTAATAAATGATTTAAATAAATGAGATAATATAATTTAAAAAACTACACAAAACATGTCTAATTTTTATTGGATGAATTTATTTAGAACAAGAGTCATATTATCTTCAAATTTAATGAGTTTTGGACCTTTTGAAACCAAAAACCATTTTATAATAAAATAATGTTTTCCAACATTTCTAAAGAGCCCCTCCTCCCCTTATAAAAAGTTATCACCTCTCACCCAATACTCACTCATATCAAAACCCTTGGATCATAAAATATATTCCCAATTAATCTACCTAAATCCTTATATTCCTCTTATAATCCATACCTTAAGCCAAAAACACTTCTAAGAGTTCTTTTTGTTCAAACCAATGGGAGTTACTCGATTTAAAGGTAACATATTCTCTTAACTTCTTTTGTTTTATTTTACTTCTACAAACCCCTAAAATCTCTATTTTCTTTAATTTTATAACAAATACAGTATCATAAATATATAATGTTTTTTTTATGGGAATAATTTGAACTACGCCTACACACACCTAAATCTAATGGATTCGAAAATACTGTTTCCATGGATGGAGAAGTATTGCCTCACGAAACGATGATTGTTCAATATTCATCTAACTCCTATCATGGTGTTCATTATGGTGGATATTTTATTATATATGATATATATTTTATTTTATTTTATAAATATTCTTATGTAGTTCTCAATTATAACAAACCTTTAGGCTTTTAATTTTGAGTAAATATGATAATTTTATTTGAGGAAGTGCAGACTACCACCCCCTAAAGATGATATAACTCGTTCATACCATACATGGAATTTATAAAATATGGTGTTAATGAGATTATTTAACGTATATAAAATATTAAATTATACTTTAATTTTAATATACCTATGTATCATTATTTGTTAATTTCATTAAAAATGAAATAATGAAATGAAAGTAGTGTTCATGTGTACATACGTCTTACCGTCTCCATGAATGATGCAATTCATTTCTTATTTAAAAATTTTATGGACTATTATAAACAGATATATCATATATATATATATATATATATGATATATATGATATTTAAATAATGAATTTTATTTTTTAAATAATTTACTTTTGACCACATGGAAAAATTGTAATTATAACAAGTTCAATTTGAACTCAACTTCTGAACATCGACAAACGTTCCGTTATGAATTGAAATAATTAACTAATTGTTATTGCAAGGTAATAAGTGATATAAAAGGAATAATAAACATGAAAACTCATCTAAAGAATGTATAAATTAACTTAATTTTATTATTTAGGAATAACAAGGAACAAACGACTAATGTTGGGCATGAGGTAAGGGGTTTTCATCTCACTTTTTATTCCCGTGAAATTCATTCTATATTTGCCGCTATCTCATTTGGTGTGGTTTATTTAATTATCATGATGGTATTTTTTGTGTAATATAATTTAATCTATGGGTTTTTACATCTTCATTGTATTATTTTTCTTTAATGGGGTGTATGATTCATATGTTGCTAAATCAGTAAGGGAACTTCTAAACCCAATTTCCATTATTTAGGGTAATATTCTACTTCTTGATTATGTGGTGTTATAAATATGTGTGAATGAACTTGGATTGTTTTACACTTAATATCCACTTATATTGTATGTATTTATATTTTTCACATATAATTATGTCACAAATTTATCCTTAATCTAAGGATACGATCTTTATAAGGGACTTCGTCTCAATTTATCTTTAATTGAGACTTATTTGTTGTTATATTCCATTTAACTTTTATATTGTGTATATAATTTCCTTTTACATATTATATCATGAATCTCATTATTCTCATGATATTATAATCTTTTTTTAATGTTATTATGTAACTATTTTTATTCAAGTATTTATCATGTGGTAAGGGACTCTTTATCTAAAACACTATTTTAATTGATTTAAAGAATTATTCTCCTAAATATTTATCATTACTATACATGTTATCAAAATGGTTTTTAGGATTTATTTATATGAAAATTAATGTTTTAAAATTTTAATTCATTTAAAATCTTCAAATTGGTATGGGACACATTGATTAAAAATATCATTTTTTAAATGTTTTAAATAGTTTTGAAACTGGTTTGACAAAACATTGATTATTTGAACACATTGAAAAGGTATATTGTGATTTAAATGTAGAAATTTTATCATTACATTATGTTTTTTTATGTGTTATGATTATTTTATGGTTCATGAACATTTTTTATGTATACATGTGGTTTCATGATTAATCAGGGGTGGGTGAACCCGAGATAGCTCTCCAATGCATTGGGTAACATGACAGTGATAAATGATAATGATTCTCATAAGAGATTTAGGGAATATATTGTAATTTTTATTCCAAATTTAACTCCATATATAGCTATGAATTCTATAATGTATGTATGTTATTGATGCCTCAAGATACCTTTGTAATTTATTATTTCTGTGTGTTGTTCATAAATCTTATGATTTCTTAAGGAATGTTATGATTGAAAAGTGTGGTTTCATTAATTTGTATTTATTGATGGGATAATGTTTTCATTCCTTATTTTATAACCCTTAATGAGTTTTTATTCTCATCCCATGTTTTGAAATGTTTTCATAGGACATAAAGATGAATAGTGTCAATAATGGGATCAAGGAAAAATCATGGTGGCTAAAACATGGAAAAAAGACAAGTTTTCAGGAGTTTTTATTTTATGAATAAAATGGAAACTGAGTAGAAGTTTCTAAACTATAATTTTTGAAATTTATTGTATAGTTATGGACTAAATGTCAAAAAAATTAAACTTGAAAAGATCCTCAATGCAAATTCCTGACTTTACTCAAGATTAAGTAATGTTTAATGATGGGGCCTTATAGTTGGTATCAAAGGTTGGTTTTGATAACATTAGGGATTATGGGTTTTTTTAGACACATGGTTAGTCTTTATGTCTATTCATTAAGTAAAATATTTATTTTGTAACTTCTTCATATCAAGAAACTTTTGTTACAAATGGAAGGAGGAGAATCTAAAATGGAATTCCTATCTATTTATGATGACTTGTTGTTAATAATTTTTTCAAAGTCATGTATGAATGACTGTGAAACATTTTATAACATACAACTCACCAACAAGAAATTTTTCGAGATATCAAACACCTTCATTATACCTTAATACCATCGAGGATAATGGGTAGTTTTTAATCAAGTCTTATTTTCTCAGTATTCCCATATTTTCAAGAAAGGTAAATATTTTAAAGGCATTTTCATTTATTTTACCTTATAAAAAGATTTTGAAGCATATTATTATTTCGTAAAAGGTGTTAAAGAATGAGACCCTTGTGAAACATATTTATATTTTCTTTCAAGTTATATTCTTTCAGCACATACATATCGAATTTTAAAAGGACCATTGATTGAATGTTTCCACCCAAGCTCTATCTGACTGTTTTATAAAAAAAATGTTTTATCAGATGTTTTGAAATTATGTGACATACATGACTATTTTCCAAAACTATTTTTTCACGATCGCCCATGTGAACCATGTTATATAAGGTGTATTTGGATAAATGAAGAAGATTTATTTTAAGGATCTCTAACTGATTATTGCAGTATATGGACAATCAATCTACGTGAAAAAGGTGGTGATGAAACTAGATGAACACAATGATCAAGATATGATGTTCTTTCATTACAAATAGTGTTATTTTATGGAGGTAAAAAAAATCAATATACATAAGACTACATGAATTACGATATTGAGGTCATTATGAGTTGTTTTATAAATGAGAGGCATAAGAAAACCATTGAGGTTAAATCATGTTATGGTTATTTTTGAGGAGTTTATCTCATTTTTTGGAATGTTATAAAATTGTATAGTTTTTGAAAAAGGACAACACGCAGACCATGTAACAAACCATCACCTCAAACAATGCAATGGAAATCGAACCCAGAACCAAAGTGTGATTATGATTTATCTCTTACCATAAGACTAAGTGAAGTCCCTCATTAGTACGGCTAATTAGTTTTCGTTAAATTATTTTATGGATCACAAGTAAATTGATTTTTGGATCTTATGTTTTATCAAATTTATGTCCTTAGTATAGGAAAAATAATTTTTGATTAAGTGTTAAATGTTATTTTGGAAGCTTTTTTCTCTTTTGGGAACACTATATGCCTCAAGAAAATAGAATTTTATTTTATTTCGTATGTGGAGTAATGGTTGAAATTTTATTTCAGAAGAATCTATGATTTTATTATGGACATATAGAAATTTGGGTTATTTATGGAGATGATTATCCTATCATAGAGAATATGAGTATTGGGTTACAATATTAGTTTGGGATAATTTAAATAATTTTAAAGATATTTTTTTATTGATGGTATTTATTGAAATTTTGGGATTGTTCGTTCAATTTTGATGATTAAGAGTAGTATTTCTTTTTATAAAAGATTATACTTTTGAAGATTGTCTGATCTTGTACTAAACATTTTGTTTTTTGTGAATGTCTAAAGATAGGGTAAATATATAGTTCATCTTTGTGGATTATTTGATTATCTTGAAGTTTATTCTAGCACTACAGGTGTGAACATGTTATCTTGAATACTAATCATTTTGAGAAAATAATATTTTTTGGTAAGAACTTATTAAAGGATGAAAATCTACATGAAAAGTAAGTATATTTCATTATTTACATTGTAAATCTCATAAATTAATTATATAACTTTATTATATAAAACATTAAACAAAAACATTTTCTGTTCACTTTTCATACTTTGAAACCAAAGATCGTTTAACCTATCATATGTTTAGGTATTTCTTGTGGTAAAATTTCTCTTGATCTTGTTTTCTATCACTCTGCATCAGAACACGACACTTAGTTTCTCATACATATCCATGTTTTAATGGAATAATAATATGGGTTATCTCATGTGACCATTGTATTTATCATTATTTATTTTAAATTGATAGTGTTAAAGACTCTTTCACTGATGTGGGACTTTAAATGATGTTTCCAAGCCCAATTATTAAATTGTGAGGATGCAATTTACAAAAGGGGGGAAGGATGTAACATCCAATGTAAATAAATAATATAAGATTTTTTATTTTATAATATTCATGATTTAAATATTCACTTTACTTTAATGGGGATGCTATTTTTTATAGTGTATTCAACACGCAACAACATGTTTCTTTGAAATCTTATTTTGCACACAATGTTGAGTTATACTAAGAAATAATAATATAATATTGTTATTTTAAATTGTAGTTAACTCATAGAAATTTTTTGAGGGAATGAACAGAACTAACTACAACATTATTATACATGGTTTTTAAATACTTTTTCATTTATCCAATAAAAGTTAGAATCATAAAATGGGAACGAATAAAATTTTAAGCATAAACACTCTAATATTATTTAAAAGGTCAATTTACTTCCTTTTGATGGAGAACCCTTTTTAATATAGTTTTTTTCACTTTTATATGTTCTATTGGAGAAAATAATATTCTTCATTATAATAGGGACTTAAAAATTTACTTAGGATGAAATTTTGGTATTTTTCTAATAAGGTTCATTTTTTAATGAATACAAAAAAATACTGCATTTTAATTCAAAACTGCCTTTTAATAAAATTTATTTATATAGTTAGAATATTATTTTAATTAGTTTTAATGATTAATTGGATCATATTTTTACCATTTAATCTTATTTTTATCATTGGATGAAATTTCACTCTTAAATTGAACATAAACACGTGCCTATATTTTAATAGATATTATTTCATAAAAACACGCTTTTTGTTTTGACAATGAGAAGTAATTTTAATTTAATTTCTACCATGTCTGTGTTTTGAATTTGGTAAAATTGAATCCATATTTATAATCAAGAGGACCAAATTGTGTTAATAGGTAACATTTTTAAGACATTATGAATATTTACTTCAGTAAATATATTATTTACCACGGTGAAACGGTAAATCTAATAAATAAGGGTAAATAATAATATTAAAATAATATTAAAATACCCTATCACGTGTCATAACCATATTGGATGCTACATGTATGACCATGGTCATATTTGAGTCGATTTTGGGACCCCATGTAGCCACCTAAGAGTGACAATGACAATTTATATTAATTAATTTAATATAAAGACAAAAATTACATAAACATATATCTTTTAGTAAATCAATTTTTTGGTTGGATTATATACACTATCTATTTGACTGTAAATATTAATTTTAAAGGTAAAACTATTTCCTATATTATGTTATTTTATTTATTATTTTTATACATCAAATAAATAATATTATTTATGGCACAATGATGACTCAATGGTTACCATATTAATAAATGATTCAAAAAAATTAGATTATAAAATTTAAAAATCTATCAAAAACATGTATTATTATTATGGGATGATTTTTTTTAGAACAAGAGTCACCTAAAAATCTAATTTAATTAGTTTTGACCTTTTGAAACTGAAAATTAGTTTATAATAAAATAATGTTTTCAAACATTCTTAAAGATCCCCTCCTCCCCCTTATAAAAATCCATCACCTATAACCCATTACTCACACCACTAAAGCCACTTGGATCATCCAACCTCTAACCAATTATGTTCCATACATTCCTATATTCATCCTAGAATCCTTATCTTAGTTATAAGACACTTCAAGTATGCATTTTGGTTCAAACCAAAGGGTGTTGCCCAATTTAAAGGTATTGTCACCTCTTACGTTCTTTTATATTATTTTACTTCCCCAACCCCTATCCTCTATTTATTACTTTATTTCATAACAAAAATAGTATCCAATATATACTAGGTTTTTTTATGAGAATCATTTGAACTACAGTTACACAGACTCCTTCTAATGGATACGAACATTCTGTTTCTGTAGACGGTGAACTACTACCTTGCGACATGATGATTGTTCAATATTACCCTACAACCTATGATGTTGGATATTATAATGAATTTTTTATTATATATGATATATTATTTATTTTATTTTGTCTATATTATTATTTAATTCTCATTTATGAAATACCTTTATGCTTTTCTATTGTATAAATACGATAATTTCATTTGAGGAAGTGTGGACTACCGCCCCTCAAAGTGATATGACTCGTTCATACCATACATGTAATGATTAAATGATGATGTTAATGAAATTATGTAACGTATATAAAATATTATATTATACTAGAATTATAATATATCTTTGAATCATTATTTTTTTAATTTCATTAAAAACTAAATAATGAAATGAATGTAGCATTCATGCATACGTACATATTACCGTCTCCCTGAACGGTGCATTTCATATCGTATAACCACATGTTATGGAATATTATAAATATATATTTTATGGATATTTATGATATATATGATATATAAATAATGAATATTAATTTGGAGAAAATTTACTTTTGACCACATGGATAAATTGTAATTATAACAAGTTCATTTTTAACTCAAATTCCAAACATCAACAAAAAGTATGTTTTAGGAACTAATAATAAACTAATTGTTGTTACAAGGTAATATGTGAGATAAAAGGAATAATAAAAATTAATTTGGTTATGAAGAAATTATAAATTATCTTAATTTTATTATTCTGAAAGAACATGGAACGAACAAGTCATGTCATATATGAGGTAAGCAGTTTTCTTCTCACTTTTTATTCCTATGAGATTCATGCTATATATTCAGGTATTTCCTATTGTGTGGTGTATTTACTACCTATGATTGTATTATTTGTGTTATATAATTTAATTTATTGGTATTTACATCTTCATTGTATGATCTTTATTTCATGGGGTGTATGCTTTGTATGTTTCCAAATCGGTAAGGGATCTTTTTAACAGAATTTCCATTCTTTGGTTTAAACTTTTACTTCATGATTATGTGGTGCTATAAATATGTTTGAATGAAATCTGATTTTATTACACATAATATCCACTTTTGTTGCGTGTATTTATGTTTGTCACACATAATTATTTCATTAATTTATCCTTTATTTAGGGATACAATCTTTGTAAGGTACTTTGTCTCAATTTACATTCCATTGAGAATTATTTGTTGTTATACACCAATTAACTTTTATATGGGGTATATACATCCCTTTGAAATATTATATCATGAATATACTAATTCTCATGAAATTATATTCTTATTTTAATGTGATTATGTAATTATTTTTATTTAACTATTTATCATGTGGTAAGGGACTCTTTAACTAAAACATTGTTGTAAATGATATAATAAATTAGTATTTGAAATATTTTTCATTAATTTTTATGTTTTAAAAATATTTTATATGATTTATTTATATGAACATTAATGATTTTAAATTTAAATACTTTTAAAATATTCAAAGTGGCAGGGGACACTTTTATTAAAAAATATCTTTTTTTAATGTTTTAAATTGTTTTGAAAATTGTTTGATAAAGAATTGATTATGTCAACACATTGAAATGGTATATTGTGATTGAAATGTGGAGATGATATCTTTCTATTATGTCTGTTTTATATGTTATGATTATTTTATTGATCTAGGGAATTTTTTACATATACGGTTGGTTCTGTGATAAATCTAGGGCTAGTGAGTCCGATATATCTCTCTAATGCATTGGGTAATGTGACAGAGGTAAACATTAATGTTTCTCCTAAGAAATTTAGGGAATATATTGTGATGGTTATTCCAAACGTAAATCCCTATGTAGCTATGAAAGTAAAAATGTAATTATGTTACGGATTCTTGAATTTACCTTTATTATTTCTGATTTCTGTGTGTTATTCATAAATCTAATGATTTCATAAGTTATTTTTATATTGAAAAGTATGGTTTAATTTATTTTTATTTTTTTGATAGGCTATTGTTTTCATTCATTATTTTGTAACCCTTACTGGGATTTTTTACCTCTTCCAAAGTTTTGAAATGATTTCACATGACTTAAAGATGAATATGATAAAATATGGGATCAAGGGAAAGTCATGCTGGCTAAAACAATGAACTAGACATGTTTTTATTAAGAGTTTTCATTTTATCAAAAAAATAGAAACTATATAGAAGTCCCTGCTTTGAAATTTTTTAGAAGTAATGTAATAGTTAGGGCTTAATTCTCTAAAACTGTAAACCTGAAAATATCCTCAATGTGAATTTTTAACATAACTCAATATTAAGTAATTTTTAAGGATGGGGCCTTATAGAATATTCTAATGATTTATGTTCAACTACAAATAATATTGAATCAAGTATCATGCATATACCCTAAAATTAACACTATCTTATGCATTGGATGTAGTTGTAATCCTACATAATGATTTTAAAAGTTTAATAATGGTAGTTTCATGTCTTTATTAATCCATTCATTATGATTTCACACTCTATTTCTAAATAAACAACATTTCTGTAGCTATACATTATGGTAATATTATAGAAACCATTATATCTATACAAAATGATACATTATTCCTTTATTTTATATGTATATTAAACTATATTAAATATTAATATCCTAACATAAAACACATAAAATGAAAAAAGGATATAAGGAATATCTCTATAAATCATCTAAAATCATAAAGGGAAAATTGAGGGATCCTTTCAAAATTTAAAAGAAAAATATGTTAGAATGAAATATGGTAATTTCATAATACTTAGAGGTTGATCTATCATTCATATAATTTATTTATAATAAGATTTAAAAACTAGTAATCAAAATAATTCATTTTCATATTATATTTTAAACATACTATATATCAAAATTATTTGGAATTGAGATTAGAGATTAGAATATTGTATGACCTAGATTAGTGAAAATATTAAAAGAGATAATTTTATTATTTCTGAATAATAAGACTTAGAGAAATTTTGTTAAATAAATTATGATGATTTATAAAAATTAATGTTGATGATTGTTGTTGGGGATTTTATTTTATTAAAGTGTCACTAAAGATCGAAAAAAAATATTTTGAAAACAAGTAGAATTAATTCTACAATATGTGGGAACATTCGAGACTATATATGGTATTGGTGAAGTATATCATTAAATGAAATTTGCACAACATTATATAATAATTCATAATCTTTTCTTTGTATCTCAATTGTAGAATTATATGACTGATGGATTTTTTACCTGAAAATGGAAAAGGGTTGTGAAAAAAATTAATATATCATATATAAAAATATTAATTAGTATTATGGGGTGAAGTGGTTTTTTAGTGGATTTAATAGTCTATTTCTTAGGTGATTATGGAAAAATTGGTTGATTTATGTTGGTATATGGGATAGAGAAAATAACATGAAAATTAGTTTTCCAGATCTTTTTGATATTTATTTTACCAAATGAACTATTATGGATGAAAAAAACACGTGGATGGTAGAACAGATTGACATGTGGTTTTGAGTTTATTTTTTTGGTGACATTAAAATAATTTTATTTCTAGATGTTTTTATTGTGATATGATTTTTATTAAAAATTATTTTTTTGTATGTAGTGTTAAATGTTAAAATAATTTGATCAATATAGTTTTTATATCAATAATACATAGAGTAATATTATATGGTTTTTAATCTAGTTAATTAAGTGATATAACAGTTGTCTTGTTTTTTTGTTTCTATTTTATAAAATTAATTTTTATTAATTTTTTTTTGAAAATATCATTTTCCTGTCTTGTGTAAAATTTTATTTGACTTATGATGAATATCCAATGGGAAAATATTGTAACATTGATTAGTTAGGGTAGATCTAGGGTAAAAACATTTATCAATTTAGATAAATATAAAACCATACTTCCAATAATTTGATCGACCCTTTGTGGATAGGATATCTGCAACTTATGTATGATATTTCACCTCCATTCCATGATGATATAAATATAATTAAAAGTAAATATAACTCCAAAATTTTTATAATGTTTATCCCCAATGTGATAAACTACTCCTTCATGTGTTGACTTCTATTAAGTCAAAAATAATCTTATAGTAATATTATAATTAATTTAACATAGGGGATGTTTTTATGATAAACCTATAGTGTGTGTCCCACACGCTAATCCTAGTAAAAATAGATTATACCAACTTTGGTTTGTCTACAATGTCTCCATGATACTGAACATGTCCTCTGTTATAGTACATGAATGTTTTCATTATTATTCTTTTGATAAAAAATAATATATTTCTCAATGTCATCATTGGGACCATATGTTCTAGTATTCTCATATTTCTTCATAATATCATGTTCCTATCTTCTCAAAACAGAAGACCCAAGTAAATTATCTTTTAAATATTTGGTCAGAAACATCCTCTCACAAATGTTTCTTATCGTCGTGAAAACATCTCTGAATTTACTTGAATCCTTATATATTATCAACATTATAAAATTTTATAGAAATTTAAATTTCCAACCTCCAAGGATCATTTTGATTCAATTTTTAATGAAATTAATGAATCTTTAAAAATATTAAATTTAGGTAAAAACATCAAAATCCCATATTAAATTATTTTTCAAAATTTCATATACACTGAGATAGAATAAAAAAAATCATTTCATTGATGTTAATCTTTAAACATTCAACTCAAAATAGTAATAATTATTTCAAATTTTCATGAATGTGAAGTTCATAAATATATTCTATTTTACAAACTCACATTACAACTAACAAATATATCCAAATAATTATTCTTCATATTGAATGAGACAAATATTTCATCGTCATAAAATTAATATTGGAATATCTTCCTTTCAAATATACCTTAATCTCCTAAAAACATATTCTGATATACTTAAATCATGATAGAATACAATATCCTGATGTTCATTCACATTAAAGTAATAACATAATGCTTCATCTCAATTTTATTCTATGGTGAATTAGATTTTTATATATCACTCCACTATAATTATTCTGAACTCAACATAATATCCTAAATTCCTATAAAAACACTAGAGTTATTCTCCATTGTGAATCTCACCTTAAATTTCGATATGTCAATTATGTATCTATATAGGTTTAGAGCCACATAACTCACTACGGATTCAAACTAATTCGAATTTTAATGATGAATACAGTTTTATTTTATAAAAAAATTATTATTTCAATTCAACTCATTATTAATCTTATAATTTTCTAAAAATTCCTTATTCTAAGTATAGTATATAATTATTTCATCATTCACAAATTATATATTGCATTACCTTCACAATTATATGGATTTTTCTTATTTTTCTCACTTTTGGGGGGTATATTGATGTGGTAGTCCCCATGCAATAGCCAGGATTCAATAATCTAGGTACTCAGGTTTTAATTCAATATAAGAAATTCGATTAAAAATAAAAAAAAGGGGACATGTAAGTTAATTATGAATTTTTTCAATAAAATAATAATCATCGATTTATAAGGAACTTCTATCATATTTTGACCTATTTTCATGGTTAGAACACCATTAAGAAAATTTATTATTAAGAAAGAAAAAATAAATATAAAAAACAATAGAAAAAATTAAGTGAATAAGGTATTAGAGGATATTGTTAGATGAAGCTCATTCTATACAAAAACATAGATAGATATGAAATCAGACATTGTATCATGAATATAAATCAAAAAATGGAATAAACATCATGCATTTCTATGTTCTAATACCATAGCTAGGATGAATCTCAAATTTATATCGATTTACTGATGTATTTACCATCATGAGAAAGTCCTACAAAGAAGGATAAATATATCTACCAATATCCACCGATATCATAAACTATGTTCCAAAATAATGATTATGATCTTCTTAATAGTGATTTATAATCCTTGGTTTGGTTCCCTTTCATAAACATCTCTCAGTTGTTCACTATGGGAAGAAAGAAACAACTCCCTCGCAATAAACAAATTGAATAATTGTTGATGATTATTTGTGAGGTGTAATCATAATGGAATATGAGGAGGTAGTGAGTTATATAAATAATATGGAAACGAAACATATGGATGAACAATAATTGAGAGGTGGTTTGGATATTAAAATAGAATGGATTTTCTTTATGTGACTATAAACATACATGAAACCATCATGACCTTATCTTGGTATTAACCTCATTCAATAATTATATAACCCTAGGTATGTAGGAAAACAACCCTAATGAAGTTGGTTAATAATATTATATATGAAGTTATAAATTTATGTGAACCATGAAGTACTCATTCACATCCATATATTACCAATATATGGCCCGGAGTACCCATACATGAACCAAGGAGAATCATTATTCTACATGGGGCATTCTATTATGTTATGAATAAGTCCCCCTATAAGAGTTAGGGAGAACCCCTAAATGGAAGGGAATTATAAATATGTCTAAGGGGAATTAAATTCATGCAATGGGAACACATTCCTTACACAAGGATAATACTTCCATTATACAATAAGAGTACTCTTATGCAAGTTAGGAGTACCATTATGCATGTTGGGAGTACCATTATGCAAATATTTGAGTTCCCAAAGAAAAAAATGTACCCATACCCATTTTATGTGTACCCTTAATAATGTTAGTATGACCCATATTGTATGAGGACAATTAACATACACTAGAAAATTATACCTTTATGCATGAAATATGATCCATATATTCATGTTATGAGTTCCCTGACATGAGAGGAAAAAGCCAATATGTGAACAAGAGTCCCTTTATGTAAGGGGTAGGATACCCTTATACAACATGTTACCTTAACACATGATTCAAAAAAAAGGTAATTGATAACATGAAAATAAAAATATTACTAATTTAAATCGATTTATCAATAATACAAATTAATTCAATTTTATTATATTAAATAAAATGAATAAATTTAAATTCACAAATCAAAACCTCTAAAATAACATAATTAAATTGGATGGTGTTCTCATAACTTCGGTCATTTAAATTGTAATACTATCGTGAGTCCTAAAAAATTCTAAACCATGGAAAAATGAAATGAAATAGTAAAAATATCAGTAATATTGTACTTTGTATTTATCATAGTGACAGGTACTATCTCATTTTCAATTAGATCCCTAAAAAATGAAATATCATTTCTATGTGTTTTGATATACCTTGGAATTTTTTTTGAAATATTTGATTCATACTGACTATCAATAAATACTTATATACCACCAAAAATAAAAATCATTTCATTTTCTAAAGATTTTATATAAATTTCTTCATTGATTACATCAATAGATATTATGTATTTATCTTTAGTTTCAAAGAGGAAAAATGGATTTAGATTTTAATTTCTATGAAATAGGGCTCACACAAGCCTAGAATACATAACCAGTAGTATATTTTCTAGTTTCTATATTTTATACATATTCAAAATAAATATATCCTACAATATCATGACTATAAGGATCATATTTTTTAAAAAAATTGAAAAATCAATAGACATAGACACATAATATAGTAACCACTTTTATTCATACCTATGAAGATTTTCAAGACTTCCCATACTCCTAATAAATGTATAAAAATGAAAGGAAATATATGAATGACATAATTTCACAACATACATGAGACTACCTATTATGTTTGAATACAGTATTTTACTTATAAAATAAATTTCAGAAGCAATGCAAGGTAACATGGAATGTAAAAATTAATGTGATGACCTAAAGTAACACTGATAAGTCTCATTTTTATCTTATAAATATTATTTCTATAACCTCAATATTTGAACATACTATTAAAAATACAAGAAAACTATTAATTCTGTCATTAGTGATTTTGATAATAAGAATTTTATTTTATTTAAAAAAAATCATTATTTCAATGGTATTACTAAATTTTCATTTATTATAATTTATTAACCATATTACATTAAAAATTACAAGAATATAATCAAAATATATTATTAATTAAACAATAACATTCTTATTCTATTTAATTTATAAAAAATAATCATGTTTACATAAAAAATAATTATTTTATTTCTAAAAGAATCAAATTCGTTATTTTTTTCCCAGATCATTCGGTAAGGATATAAATGGACTATCATAAAAAGTAAAATTGATTGATTTTGACAATCTTGAACACAAATTATGTGGGTTTATATAAATATTCTCATCAAACATAACATGATATATTTCAGTTTTAACACCCATTTGGTCAACACTGAAATAATTTTAGGAAATAAATGGTAACTACACATTGATGGAGAAATTAATTACATTAGGTGAAAATAGAAAATGATAATCAATTGATTGAATTAATTTATATGTTTTCTTGAGTTATATGGAATATTATTTTCATCAATTTTTTATCCATTCTTATTAAAAAATAAATTAGAAATCTTAATTTTCAGCTTTTTAGGTTTTTCAAAATCTACCAAATGTTTGGTATTTAAGAAGAGAATGAATATCATCTTTCATGGTATCATTCTGCTAAAAAGATTAATATGACATAAGATCATGCTCAAATTTTTGGGTTTCATCATTTCGTAGGTAAAATCCAATATTTAAAAAATAGTTATCACTATCCTCCCTTATAAACATGGATGGAGGTCTAGTGGTTCTTCTTTTCCTATCAAGAGACAATTTAAAATAACTAAAGTCACCCCCTCTCTCAACCTCATGATAAAATTTATATTTAATTGATGGATTTTTTTTAACATTAGTATTATGTGGTTGATTAGTTGAGATAACCTTGGTTTTAAGCTACATTTTAGGATCTAAACTAACATCATCACCTAAAAGATTATATTGTTCAGACATGATAGGAACATACACCTTTTGTTTAGTAGCAAAAGCCTCATGGAGAACTATATCATTATTTATTATGTATTCATGAAATCCAATTATATATTCTGATACCTAATAATAAATTTAATACCATGTCTATATCCCCTAAAGAAACTTTCGATAGTCCTTGGTTTGAGTTTATCATCCAAATTGTGGGCATAGTCTGTATAACCAAAAACACTGTAATTTCCTAAACATGGGGTAAACCAATCCACATATCTTCATGAAATTTATCTTCAATGGAAAATGTTAAAAAAACTATTTATTTGATATATAATAGCAGTCATACATTCTACCCATAAAGACTTAAGAGGACATAAATATGAAAATGTGATTTTAACTCTTTCTAAAATAATAATTTACATCCTCTATACTAGGAAATTCTACTATGGGGGATCTAGAATAATTTTCTATAAGAATACCTACAGAACTAAAATTTTATGTTAAATAATTAAAACATTTCTATAAAAAATATTTATCCGTATGGTTTGTGAGTTTATTTTAATTTTCAGTTTCATTACTAGGTTTACAATCATTAAAATTTTTAAAGGTAACAAAATTTTTTTAAATATATAAATCTAAATATTCTGTGAATAATCATCTATAATGTCACACAGTTTTTCCCAATCCTCCAATATGGAATTTGATCCCAGTGGGAGAAAAAATTGGAATGTATAGACTCTAATGGGATTTTTGCTGTATTTGTAGACCACAAAAAACAAACAGGTTTGGAATTCCCAAGAAAAGAATCCTTATAAAAAAGAAAATTGTAGAATATTTCAACATTTAAAAATCCTTATTTTCTTAGTTCATTTTTAACCTTTTAACTTGCAAGTCCTAATATAATATTCAATAAAATAGTATTATCTATCATGGGGTTAAGAGTGAAATTTAATTTATTTAAATGAGTCATGCCATCAATGACATATTGACCATTATTGATGGTTCCTCTCATAACATTGAGTGAACATTTAAAGATCCACAGACTCATTCAATTAGAAATAAATATACACAAATTTGGGTTTAATACACTAAAGAAAATAATATTTCTTATCTAATTGGGATGCCACATAACCTCCTCTAAGGATTTTAAAGACGCTCCATGTAAAACTAATGAAATAGTCCCATTATCCATGATTCAACAACTTTTTTCTACTTCATATAAAAACTAAAACACTCCCATCATCAATCAGATCAATGAATAACACATATTTCTGACACATATGAAAATATAATGTGTAATAAATATCTTATTCACCTCTTATTAAATTAGGATAGATACATAGAAAATACCAAGTATCAAAATCATTATCAATAAGAAATGAATGATCACTATTATTAGTGTTGTTCTTGAAATTAACCCATGGGTTATAATTTTTTCTAATGTGTTCATGTTGTTTGTAGTGAAAAAACAATAATTTTCTTACCTATAAACCCAAAAGGATCGAAAACATGTTGTTTCCATTTATTTTCTATCTCTTCTCAACCCCATCGTTAATATTCAACAATTATGTTTCATGGTAAAAAGAATTTAGAATCATCATTTCTTTAGACAACAATTTAGAAATAACATCCTATAAGTTTAAACAATACATACCATACATAATTGTATGTTTAATTAAAATATATGAATCATAATGTGAGGTCAATAGTATTATTTCCAATAATCAATATCTATATTATATTCTAAATTTCAAAAAACTGGAACTTATTATTCAAATCATTGATGTGAGTCCTGACTGCAGTTACATGATGAAAATAACAATTATATAAATAGATATTATTTTATATTAGCCCTATAAAGCTCTTTTTCATTTATAATATTTCCTTTTTATAATATATTTGGATAGCATTGGATTCATAACAGACATTATGATGAACAATATAAACCAAAGGAAAGATCTTTAAACTACATACCTTCCTGAGAACAGCAATAGGGACATCAATATCAGTAATTATAATATACATATTGGTTGAAAGATCAGTAAAATACCTTTAAGGAACGCAAAGGGAATTGAGGATATCATTATGGTATAGTAGATAATTCATCTTTATACAAAATAGTTTTAAATTATTAACCAAATTAATTTCTTTTCTATTTCAAATTTCATCGATCCCATTATTCTATATTAGGTGTCTCTAATACCAATTTTTGGGGGATATGTTGATGTGGTTGTCCTTATATAACATCCAAGATCCAATAATCTAGTAAATAGTATCAAAATTTAAAATATATAATTCCATTTATAATTAAATAGAAGGAGAAATGAATATTCAAGATGAATAAAATGGAATAAAATAAAGACTCTAGAGATATAATGTTTTTCTCTACTATGGGCCTATGTGCACAAGGATAATTAAACCAGATAACATTATTACAAAGAAATAGAAATAATAAATGATAAAAAATATAGACAGAAAAATTATACTAGAATATTTATAGATGAATCTCTAACTGCATGCAATCATGGATGGTTATTATGTTATACTTGGTTGTAAGAACAATAACCTAAAAAGAAGAATAAATTTCATATGGAAATGGGTTATAATACATGATCCAGTAAGAAACTCAAAATTATATCATCCTACTAACATATTCCTTCAAGATAGAATATCGTAGGACAAAGGATGAACATCTCCCACAATCACTATCAAATCTTTAAACCAGGTTTAACAATGATGATGTATATATGCTTTAGTAGAGTTTTCAATCCTTGTACAAGGATATCTCTATTGAAATCCCAAAAAACATTTATACGGAACAAAATAGAAAATAGTCCCTTTTAAAGCACAAGGATAACCCAAAATCGAGAGGAATATTAGGTGTAAAATTAGATCAGATTTAACTTATGTGGATTTACACTCATACGAGATTATGTTTATTGTACCCATGTATTACCCTGAAATGAGAAATTTTTACACATATTCAAGAAGGAGAAGACCCTTACATATGTAGTCTTATAAGTACATTTACCATGATTTACAATTACATACCCATGAATTACCCTATTGCATCTAGGAGTACCGATATACTAAATAATAGAATGTTTATACAACGTAGGGCTTACAATTATGTAATGAGGTAGTACCAATATGTGAGTTAGTCAGTACCCTTATGTATTGGGTCTCTACCCTTATATAGTGGGGCATTACAAATACAAGATAGGGAAAATACCCTAAAACAATGAGTGAACTTCCAAAAAAATAAGAGTACCCTTTATCAATTAAAGAGTACCCATATATAAGTTAGTAGTACCCGTACAAATTGAGTGAACATCCCTTATTCCACATGAATACCCATCGATAAGTAAATTTTATATTTACACAATTGAGATTCATTCCTACACAATAAGTAATACACCATTAGAAAATATGGATTCTACAATTATGTAAGAATGAAACGATATTTTTGAATATTATGTGTTTCATTATACAATAGGAAAGATACCCTTACATAAACATGAGTACCCTAACCTATTGACATGTTACCCTTGTTTACCATGATACATTGGTGGGGGATTCAACATAAGGGTAATGAAAACATGAAAATATTAATATATATATAGTGAAATAAAATATGAAACAATAAAAATTAATTCAATGTTATTGAAAATAATAGAATGAAAATATTAAAATATGCTCTTACATATTAAACTCAAATCGACAAAGAATATTTGAATTTCATGCATTCATAGAACTTAAAAATTAATGCCGCTTATTCATTATACATAATATCTTTCACTCAAAAAATGGTATATAAATTATCTTATACCAAATTTAGAAATTTAAATTTATTTATCTCCCTCCTAAATGATAATAGAGATAATTTTCTGGACATCATCTCCTCCTGGAACACTATCTAATTCTTAGCATTCTATTATCACTCTATTTTGAACTAAAAATTATTGACCCTTAAATGAAGTGATAATTTATAGAAAAAGTAATATAAAAAATATGGGAAAAATGACACCAAATTTAATGTGGGAATCCACCAAAATAGAAATGGGTAAAACCCCATGGGAAAAAATATAGATCAATATGCATAGAAATGGGTACATGAATTATTTCATAATTACACAGTTAAAACACTCCAAATACATCTCTTTAATATGTAGGGAAATAAACCACACAAAAATAAAACAAAAATATAATAGGGATAATGTTGAGGTTCTAATTTCAAATAATAAATCAAGTGGATTCCATTAAATTTTACAGGAAAACCTCATCCCATGACACCTTGCTCCCCTATATAGTTGGTGGGGTTGGACACCAACCACACCTGCCTACCGATTAACCATTTGATAACTTATGTGGGTTTCCATAATCTAGATAATAATACCAATGAAAAATATACCAAATTAAAATTTTATTTATATCAAATCACAACTTCATAGATCTTAAATTTTTTCGAAACATGCTACTCACATTTGTACAAGGCCGCCTAGGGAAATGCATGACCAGAACATTTCATAGTTAATCATTATAGGGACTCAACCATAAAACATTACATAATCTTGAATTAAATGAATAATTCACATTGAGGATCTTTCAAGTATAGTGTCTTAGAGAATTAGGACATAACTATTACATATCAACTTTAAAGTTACATATAGACACTACTACTCGGTATCAATTTTTTCATAAAATTAAAACCCTTAAAAAGAAACATGTTTACTTCCATGTTTTAGACAACATGACTTTTCCCTGATCCCATCATTTACCCTATTAATCTTAATGTATTGTGAAAAAAAAATTCAAAAAATGGGATGAACATAAAAATATCATAAGGGTTATAAAATACGAAAAGGAAACATTAATCCATCAATAAATAAAAATCAATGAAACCATAATTTTTTATTATAAAATACATCATAAAATCATAAGATTTATGAATAACCCATAGAAATCATAAATCATAAATATACCTTGTGAAATCTATATTATACATACATTTTAGATATAATAGCTATGTAGAGAGTTACATTGGAATACCTATCACAGTATATTCCCAAAATCTCTCAGGAGAAACATTAACGTTTACCTCCATCATGTTACCCAATGCATTGGGGAGCTATCTCAGGCTCACACACACTAGGTTTATCTTGGAAGCACCTATATATGTAAAGAATACCCAATAACCATAACATATTCATATAAAATAAAACAAGTATAATGGAATGATAACATTTCCAAATTGCAATCACAATATATAATTTCATGATATTGACATAATCAATGCATTATCAAACCATTTTCAAAACCATTTAAAACATTTAATAAAGATATTTTCAAATTAAATTCTTGCACACCACATTAAATCTTTTAATGGAATTAACATTTTAACACAGTTATGAATCTATAAATAAATCCTTAATACCATTTTTAAAACATGTACATTCATGAGAATGATTTATATGAATAAATATTTAATACAATATTTAAGTTAAGGAGTTCTTATCCAAATTAGAGATGCATGAATATAAATAATAGAGAATAAAAATTAATAATAACTTTATAATATCATGATAATAACGGTATTAATGATATGACATTCCAAAGGTCAAAATATACACCAAATAAAAGTGTAATTGTGCATAACAACAATGATTTCTCAATGTAATGTAAATTGAGACGAATTCCCCTATAAAGACGGTATCCTTATATTAAGGATAAATCAATGACATAATTATGTGTGAAGAAAATAAATACACCCAATAGAAGTGGTTATTAATTGTAAAACATTCATAGTATATTCACACATATTCATTGTACAACATAATCAAGATGTGAAAGTTTAACCCTATGAATTGAAATTGGGTAATGAAGTTCCCTTACAAAAAATCGACAGCCTATCCGCATCATTTTTTAATTTAGAAAATGATTTTATTAGATAAAATAGGGTATTTAATCACTTAGACATAAAATTTACTACAATAAGGATATATAATAACATATCCCAACATAATAATTTGTAAATTAAAAGGCATAACAAAAATATTTCTTTTACAAAGAAGAGGGTGAAAGGTTCGCTGAACGATTTGGTAACTTACGAAACATACAACCCATGAAATAAAGATAATAAAATGAAGATGTAAATACCCATAAATTAAAGTATATTACACAATTAATATAATAATGGAAAGTACATAAACCATAAAAAAGAAAATATAAGCAAATATAGCATGAATCTCACGATAATAAAAAGTGAGATGAAAACCCCTTACAACGTTGTAATCAATCAAGTCGTATGAAAAAAATTAATAACCACAAAATGAATCACCAAATATCATGAATATAAATATATTAATGATAATATATATCAAATGTCAGTACATAATACACCAAATGAATTTAATAAGTGGTGAACAATGGAAATCTCAGGGAATTAAAAGTGAGATTAGAAACCCCTTACCTCATGTCCGACATGACTCGATCATTCATTAATCTACTAAATAAAAAACTCAAGTTTTTTTGTTCGTGATCAAGAAGATTTTTTAATTTTATTATTATTTTTATATTAATTATCACCTTTCTATAACAAATAGTTAATTATTTGGGTTCATATCAGACATTATGTCAATGTTCAGAACTTGAGTGAAAAATGAATTAGTTATAATTATAAATTTTCCATGTGGTAGAAATTAAATTATATCCAAAATGATATTTATGATTTAGATATCATATATTTCATATATATATCCAGCATATGTGTGTATTAATAATATTACATAACAATTGGAGATAAGGAATGAAATGCAATGTTCACGGAGATGGTAAGCCGTATGTATGCATGAACGCTACTTTCATTTCTATTTCATATTTAATGGAATGAAAACATAATGATACATAAGTATATTAGCATTCCAGTAAAATATAATATGATATATATGTTAGAAAATTTCTTCAATTCCATCCTTTATATGTTCTGTGTATATCATGAACGATTCATATCACTTTAAGGGTGCGGTAGTCCGCATTTCCCAAATGAAATTATCATATTTTCAAATTTTGGAAAGCATAAAATATGTTTTTAAATAAAATTTACAGAATAATATAGAAAAAATAAGCATAATATATATCATATATAATTATATTACCTTCATAATTTCCACCATGATAGGTCATAGGATAATATTGAACAATCATTGTTTCGTGAGGTACTAGTTCGTCGTCCACATAAACAATATTCTCATTACCCATTATATAGAGGTGTGTGTATGTGTTGTTATAATACTTTTCATAAGAAAACCTAGTATATTAAGGATACTATTTTTGTTATAAAATAAAGGAATAAATAGAGTTTATGGGTTTTGATAAGTAAAATAAAACAAAATAACTAACGAGAAGACGTTACCTTTAAATCAGGTATGTCCCTTTGGTTTGAACCAAAAGGTTTACCTGAATAGACTTATTCATAGGGGAAGGCTTCTAAGAGGTGGATAGGTATGTGGGGAGATTAATTAGGAAATTTTTGGACTTGTTAAGGGGCATGATAAGTGTGAGTAATCGGTTAGAAGTGAGAGATTTTTATAAGGTGTAGGAGGGGCTCTTTATGTATGTTTAAAATATTATTATATAATATAATGATTTTTAGTTTCTAAAGATCCAAAACTTATTAATGTCTAATATAATATATCGAATGTTCTAATTAAAATCATCTAATAATAATTGGACATGTTTTGGATATTTTTATAATCCTTTTAATCTTATTTATTAAAATCATTCATTAATGAAGTAAGCACTGCATCATAAATGTGTAGTAAATAATTTTATTTATTCGATGTCTAAAAATTAAAAAAAAAAATATATTTTAGGAAATATATTTCTATTTCAAATTAATATTTATAGTCAAGAAGATAATTTATATAACTCTATGTAAAAATTCATTTACTAAAAGATATATGTTTATGTCATTTTTTTCATTACATTAAATTAATTAATATAAAGTATCATTATCACTCCCAAGTGGCTCCATGGGGTCCCAAAATAGACCCAAGGATGCCCATGGTCAGACATGTATCAACCAATAGGATTATGAAACATGCTAGGATAATTTAATATTATAATAATAATATTTTGTTACCCTTATTTACCAGATTTATCATTTAACCACGGTAAATAATTTTTTTTCCTAATGTAAATATTCATAATTTATAAAAATAAAAGTTTCTTATTTACACAATTTGGACCTCCTGATTCCAAAAATAAAATCCATTTTTCAAAATTCAAATCACATAAGTGGAAGAAATTAATTTAAAATTATGTCCTGTTGTCAAAACAAAAAGCATGAATTTGAGAAATAATAACTATCAAACGATTGACACACATAAATGTCCAATTTATAAGAGAAATTACATCCAATGACCTACATTGGATTAAATGGTAAATAAATATAATTAAAAATAAAAAAAAATTAAAATGATAATATAACCATATAAATATATTAGATTAAAAGGGAGTTTTGAATTTAAAATATAGTACTTTTCACAATCAATTAAAAAATGAATTTTATTAGAAAAATAAAAAAAAATTAGCAATGAAAATTTTGATGTCCCAACATGAAAGGTTAATTTTTTTCTCAAATATAACATATAAAAGTGACCAAGAGTATATTTAAAGAGTTTTCAGCATCAAAAGGTGGTAAATTGACCTTTTAATTAATATTAGAGTATTTACGCTTAAAATTAGATTCATTTACATTTTAGTCCTCTAACATTAGTTGGATAAATGTAAAAACATTTAACAAAACATATATAATCATATTTTAGTTAGTTCTATTAATTCCCACCAATATAATGACTATGTTCTACCTACCATTTAAAATAATAATAATATTATATTATTTTCAGTATAACTCAACGTTGTCTGCAATGTATGATTTCAAAGAAACACGTTATTTTGTATCGAGTAATCCATCGAAAATAGCATCCCCATTATTATAAAAATAAAATAAAATTCAAAAATATTAATAAATATGAAAATGGGATATTATTTATTTATTTGGGATGTCACATCCTTCCCCCATTTTGGGAATTACATCCTCACAATTTTAAATTTTGGTTTTGAAACTACAGTTAATGTCCCACATCGGAATAAAAGTCAATAAAAATATCACATTAAAAATAAAGAAATATAAGTACAAAGGTCACCTGAGACAACAGATACAAGGATTACATGAAAACAAGGTTAATGAAGAGAAACTAAATCTCATAGATTAATAGAGTGTGATAGGGAACTTGA
This sequence comes from Viscum album, assembly GCA_963277665.1. Classification (NCBI taxonomy): domain Eukaryota; kingdom Viridiplantae; phylum Streptophyta; class Magnoliopsida; order Santalales; family Viscaceae; genus Viscum; species Viscum album. Next base: position 714,013,278 of record OY728160.1, read on the forward strand.
TCACACATAGTTAATAACCACAATACCATAAATTTGTGGTTGGATAAATTTCTGATGATAAAATAGAGCTTATAAATTTTTTTTCTTCAATATCCTTCTCATAGATTTAAGGAATTTTATTAATAACTAGACTAATATTGTAAGGAAATATGCTTACTTTTCATGTAGAGTATCGTCCATTAATAAAATTCTACCAAAAAATCATCTCTTCTCCGATCTGAAAGTATTAAAGATGACTTGGTCACACCTAAAGTGCTAAAAGAAACTTCTAGAGTATCACATAATCTGAAAAAGGTGAACTATATATTTCCCATATCTTTAGACATCAACCAAAACAAAAATGGTTATTACATGATGAAATAATTCCCAAAATTATAATCTTTTATAAAAAGAAACACTACTCTTAATCTCCAAAAATTCAACAAAAAGAACCTAAATTTCAAGAAACACTATTCAATATACAATTGTCCTTAAAATTATTCAAAATAATCCCAACTAACATTGAATGCCAAAACTAAAAATGATTTAATCACGTAGTCTTCCACAATAAATCTTAAAATTTACCTCAAAAATCATAGACTACTATTAAAGTCTCATTCAAAAGTGTAATTAACATAAACACATATTCTCTATGATCGATTAATCATTTCTATAGATAAACCAAATCACCTTATGTCCAAAATAAAAACATATATTCTTCCAATATAATATTTCATCCATTACTCCACAAATTAAATCCCATATTATTTTATTTTCCTTAATCATATATTGTTCCTAAGATATAGAATATATTCTAAAATAATCATTATTATATAATCACCAAATCATTTTCCTATACTAAGGATGCCCATTTGATAAAAAATTTGATCCCAAATTAACTTATTCTTGATCCATAAAATCATTGAACATAAAATAATAAGTCATACTAATCAGGGACTTCACATTGGATAGTGGTAGGAAATGTTCCCTAGTCACCCTTTGGTTGTTGGTTTGATTATTATGGCCTTTTCGGATGGGGAAGGTCTCCACCTATCTTATAGGTTGTCCTTTTTTTAAAACACAAAAATATCCCTAAAATAATTTAACCTCAATGATTTTCTTATACCATTCATTTTCATCCCAATACATTATGACCTCAACATCTTATATATTATTCTTTTTTTCACCTTCATATTATAAAATAAAACTATTCCCAAAATAAATAACATCATACCTTTATCATGGTGTCTATATGGTTTCATCATCATCTAGTTCAAATTGGTAGAAGGACCATGTATTGGAAATATGATTTAGAGATCCTTCAAAATCATTTTTTTCATTCATCAAAATAAAAATTGTACAACCTAAGTCATATGGTTGTTCGAAGAAAAAAACTTTCAGAAAATAATCAGGTATGACATATAATTTCAAAAATCGGATAAATCTATATTTTTATGAAATAGTCAGACTGAGTTTTAGTTGAAACATTCAAACTATGGTCCTTCTAAAAAACCATAAGTATGTGCTAAGATACTATATATTAAAAGATTATATTAATAAGTTCTGCATGGTTCTCCTTATTTAGCACCATTTTTCGAATCATAATATGCTTCAAAATCTTGTTATTAGGTAAAATATTTAAAAATTCTTTGATAATATTTATCTTTCTTGAAAATATGTGAATATTAAGAAAATATGATTTTATTAAATACAACCCATGATCTATGATGATATTGATGTATAGTAGAGGTGTTTTTTTATCTCAAACGACTTCTTGTAAGTGTGTAGTAAACTAGAAAAAGTTTCACAATCATCTAAACATGAGTTTGCAATAATTATTGAAATCATGTCATCAAGAAGTGACATGAATGTTGTTTGAGATCCTCCTACTTCCATTTGTAACCAACATTCATTGATCTGGAAATTTTATAAAATAAGGATTTAACTAAAATAATATACATATGGACTGACCATGTGGTTAAATAAAACCCATAATCCCTAATGTTGTCTAAACTGACCATTGATACCAACTATAAAGTCATGGATTAAAACATTACATAACCATGAATTAAATGAATAATTCACATTGAGGATCATTTCTGGTTTATTGTTTTAGGGAATTAGGATATAACTATTACATATCAACTAGAAATTTACATACAAACACTACTACCCAGTATCCAAATTTTTTCATAAAATAAAACTCTTAAAAAGTAACATTTCGTGTTCAATGTTTTAGACATCGTGACTTTTCCATGATCCCATCCTTGACCCTATTCATATTTACGTCCGGTTAAATACATTTCAATGACTTGGGATGAGCATAAAAAGCTCAGTAAGGGTTATCAAATAAGGAAAGAAACCATTAACTCATTAATAAATTCAAATCAATGAAACCATACTTTTTGATCATAACATACCTCATGAAATCATAAGATTTATGAATAACACATAGAAATCATAAATCATAAACGTAACTTGTGGCATCCATATAATAATTACATTATAGGTATCATAGCTATGTATGGAGTTACGTTGGAATATCCATCACAATATATTCCCTAAATCTTATATGATAAACATTAATGTTTACCTCTATTACGTTACCCATAGCATTGGAGAGCTATCTCAGGCTCACCCACCCTAGGTTTATCATGGAACCACCTGTATATGTACAAAATGCCCACGAACCATAAAATATTCATAACACATAGTACTATCATAAAGGAATGATATCATTTCCACATTGCAATCTTAATATATCATTTCATGATATTTACATAATTAGTGCTTTGTCAAACCATTTTCAAAACCATTTAAATAATTTAATAAAGAGATTTTTGAATCAAAGTTTCCCAAATCACATTGAAGATTTTAAATGAATTAAAATTTTAAAACATTAATGTCCCTATAAATAAATCAATAATTTTTTTAAAACATGGATATTAATGAAATGATTTTGAATAATAAATCATTAAAACAATATTTTAGTTAAAGAGTTCTTAACCAAATTAGAGACGCTTGAATATAAATAATTGAGGAATAAAATTTAATCAAAACATTCAAATATCATCATAAAAAAGTGATTCCTGATATAATATTCCAATGGATAGTACATAGACCATATAAAAGTGAAATGGTGCATAAAAAATATCAAGTATCAATGGAATGTAAATTGAGATGAAATCCCTTATAAAGACGATATTCATAGATTAAGGATAAATCAATGACATAATTACCTGTGACCAATATAAATAACGAAAATATAAGTGGATATTACATTTAAAACAATCCAAGTTAATTGAAACATATTCATAGCATGACATAATCAAGAAACAGAAGTTCAACCAAAGTAATTTAAATTGGGTAAAGAAGTTCCATTACAAAAATTTGACAGCCTAACTACATCACTTTAAAATTAAGAAAATGATTTGATGAGAGAAAAAATGTATCTCATCACTTGGACATAAAATTTAATGTAATAATGTAATATAAGAACATATCCCAACATAATAATATGTAAATTAAAAGACATAACAAAAATAAGTCTTTTAGAAAGAGGAGGGGGAATAGTTCCCTGGCCGATGTGGTAACTTACCAAACATAAAACCCATTAAAGAAGGATCATATAATGAAGATGTAAATACCCATAAATTGAAGTATATTATACAATTTATACAATCATGGGTAGTACATACACCACATAAAGGAATATAGTGGAAAATATTGCATGAATCTCACGGAATAAAAAGGGAGATAAAAAACCCTTACTACGTTGTAATCAACCGAGTCATATGACCAAAAGTTAATGAACAACAAATTAATCACATAATATCATTAATATAAATATAATAATAATTATATATATCATATGGCAGTACAAAATTCACCACCTAAAATAAATAAGTGGAGAACAATGGAAATATCACGGAATTAAAAGTCAGAAAAGAAACCCCTTACCTCGTGTCTGACTTGACCCGATCTTTTTTTAGTATAATTAATAATAAACTAATGTTAATTTATAATTTAATAAGAACCCTTTTAAATTTTATTATTACTTTTATATAAATTACTATATTGATATAAAAATTATTTAATTATTTGTGTTCATATGGGACATTTTGTCGATGTTTGGAACTTGAGTCAAAACTGAACTTGTTATAATTTTAAATTTTCCATGTGTTTCAAATTAAATTATATATAGAATAATATTAATGATTTATATATCATATATATCATATATATATCCTGTATATGTATTTATTTATAATATTTCATAACATTTGGAGATAAAAAAATAAATGCACCATTCATGGAGACTGTAAGTCGTACGTACGGATGAACGCGACTTTTATTTCTATTTCATATTTAATAGAATCAAAACATAATGATAAATATGTATATTATAATTCTAGTATAACATCTTATGATATATATATGTTACATAATTTCATTGACTCCATCCTTTATACGTTCCATGTTTGTCATCTACGAATCATATCACCCTGAGTGGGCGGTAGTCCGCACCTCCTCAAATGAAATTATCATATTTAAAAATATTGGAAAGCATAAGGGTATGTTTTTAAAAAAATAAAATAAAATATTGAAATGATAAATATAATAAATATAATATATAAATAAAGTGCTATCATAATGTCCACAATGATAGGTGGTTGGAAAATATTGAACAATCATTGTTTCGTGAGGTAGTAGTTCACCGTCCACAGAAACAGTATGATATTTACCAATTTGATGGATATTTTTGTCAGTTTAGTTCGAATACTTCTAATAAATAAAACCTAGTATAATGAGGATATAATTTTTGTTATAAAATAATGTAATTATAAGATTTTATGGGGTTGGATAAGTAAAATAAGACAAAAGAACTTAAGAAAATATGTTAGCTTTAAATCCGGAATCTCTAATTGGTTTAAACCAAAAGGATTATTTGTGTGGACTTCATCAACCTGGAAGGATTATAAGAGTAGGAAAGGGGTGTAGGTATATTAATTGGTAAGAGTTTGGATGAATAAAAAGGCTTATGATGTGTGAGAAATGGGTTATAATTGTGGACTTTTTATAAGCAGGAGGGACTCTTTAGAAACGTTTCAAAATGTTATTTTTTTATATAATGATTTTCGGTTTTTAAAAGTCCAAAACATATTAGAGTGGAATATAAGATGACTCATGTTCGAAATAAAATCATACAATAGAAATTTGGTGGTTTTTTTATATTGTTTCAATCCATTTAATCTTATTTATTAAAATCATTTTTTAATGATCTAAACACTGCATCATTATTGTGTCATAAATAATTTTATTTACTTGATATCTAAAAATTAAAAAAACTTATCATGATGTATAAAATATTTTTATATTTCAAATTAATATATATAATATAAGAGATAACATAAATAAAGCTATGTGAAAATTGATTTACTAAAAGATATATATTTATTCCATTTTTGTCTTTCCTTTAAATTAATTAATATAATGTGTCATTATCACTCCCTAGTGGCTCTAGGAGGTCCCAAAATCAACCGAATGATCCCCTTGGTCGTAAATGTATCAAAAAATAGATTAAGACACATTTCATGGTAATTTAATATTACTATAATAATAATATTTTACCCTTATTTTTGAGATTTACCATTTAACCATGGTAAATAAATTTTTTTACTCAAGTAAATATTCATAATATCAAAAAATAAAAGTTACCTATTTACACAATTCATACCAACTGATTCCAAATATGGAATCCATTTTTCAAAATTAAAATCACAGAAGTAGCAGAAATTAATTTAAAATTAATTCCCACTGTCAAAACAAAAAACGTGTTTTTTATGAAAGATTAACTATGAAAAGGTTGACACTTATTTATGTCAAATTTCAAAGTGATATTATTACCAATGACCAACATTGGATTAAATGGTAAAAAATAATATAATTACAATTTAAAAAAAATTAAAAGGATAATATATCTTTATAAATATATTAGATTAAAAGGTATTTTGGAATTTGAAATAGAGTACTTTACACTATTCATTAAAAAATGGAATTTTATCAGAAAAATACCAAAAAATTACCCAATGTAAATTTTTATTTCCTGATTATAAAGAAGATCGTTATTTTTTCAAATATAACATATAAAAGTTACCCAAACTATATATAAAGAGGGTTAACCATCAAAATCCATTAAATCAAATTTTAAATGAATTTTAGAGTATTTATTATTAAAATTAGATTCATTCACATTTTAAGCCTCTAACATTAATTATATAAATTTAAAAACATTGAACAATAATATATAATCACATTTTAGTTAGTTTTATTCACTCCCGAAATAAAACAACTATGTTTTAACAACCATTTTAAATAATAGTATTTTTATATTATTTTTTAGTATAACTCCACGTTGGGTGCAACGTAAGATTTCCAAGAAACCCATTGTTGCATATCGGGTCCACCATCGAACATAGAATCCACATTAATGTAAAATTAATATTTAATTCCCAAATATTAATAAATATGAATATGTAATATAATTTATTTACCTGAGATGACATAATCATTCTCATCATGACATCAACCAAATATTCCATAGTATGATTTTTGTTAATATCAACACATACATCCTCCACAACATGACATACAATGTGATACAATACCCCAATGTAAATTTTCATGTAATTAAAAGTTATATACCTTGTAATATGAAAGGAACTATGACAATCAGGAAATAATAAAATCTTATCATATCTTCTATTAAGCTACTCCAACTACAATATCATATATGTAGAGACCCGTATCTTGACGTACATTGACATTACATTACTTTTGCGGAATACTTAGTACATTACAAAAACACACACATAAGGACCGTAATAGTTTAGTGTCTTTGGAAACTCGGACTATAATCTTATAATCGTGGTGAAAGATCTTCAACATATCCCATAAAGATCTTCCTTTTTTTACCTAAAACCTTTCTTTATATCCTGGGGAAAAGAAAACATAAAAGGGTGAGCTAAAATGCTCAGTAAGGGTAAACAAAAGAAATATCAATCACATCATATTCATAAGAACATAACATTTTGGAAATCATAACCTGCAAAAGAGAGCATAATTTCATAACATGGGATAAATTATGGCAGTGAAATGTAATCACAATAATCATAACATAAAACATGGAACTTTGTGGCATACACACATAATCATAGAGAATAATTTCTTGTTATTCATGACTCATTTCCAAGACTATCTTAGTGGACAAAGTCCCTTTCTGAATCGAGTAACCCTCGTTTCAGTCCTGTTTCACTGAACCGGTATAACCTACCATTCCAGCCATGTCTATCTCATGAGATATAAAATCTTTACCCAATTCATTGGAGGGAGATATAGGTCCCACCCATCTCATAATGATACCATTCTTATGTGTGCCACAAAATCATAAATCATACATCATTGCATAACCCGTGTAATAAAAATGGGATTCTTAAACAACATGACATCATAAAACCATTCATATAAGATAAAGGAATTCATAAACATAATTCCATCACAACATAGTCAAATCAATGTAAAAATATGGATAGAAACAGAACCCTTTATTATCTTAGATGGAAAATAATTTTGATAAAACACTTGAATTGAATTCTTGAGGAAAATATCCTTTCTTCTTCAAAATCAATTTCTTTTCACAAAACATCATGAAATTTTAAAAGAAAGAGATTTTATTGAAAATAGTCATGAAATATTTTAGAGTAAGCTTCATGAAAATAAGGCTTTATAAAACAGTAGAAATCCGTTCGTGCCGTATAAGTTAAAAAAAACATTCTTTGTACTTTTGTCGAAAAAGTCAAAACGTACGAAAAACGAAAAAATATTCCTTTCATATCTTTTACTAAAAACTCACCAAAGGGTAAAATAGGTTTTAAACAATTGTAGGTGGATGAAAATAATATTACATGTTGAGGAAACATGGATGTGGATGATAAAATACACCCCAGTAAATTTCAAAGTATAAACAATCTCGAATAAAAATGAGATTGTGATATTTCCCTTACCTTAGGTCCAATTTGCTTTGTACGTGTCCGAAGCTCCTGTATAATGGTTTAAATAATGTTATTGACTTATTCCAGAATCATACATAATTATATGATATCATATATGGTCATATTCTTAGCTTCTTGATAGTAATATTTCATTGTTACTTGTTACTCGGGTCTTTATTGCCTTTTGTTCTTATGCGTGTTTTGCCGAATACATTCTTATTCTTATTTTAAGGTTATAGATACCTTATATCCAGAATGGTATTAGTGTAACATATATCATATTTATTCATTCAATTTATATAATTACTATGTAATGATGATCATGTAGAACAAGTCGCATCACATCGTGGAGACGGTATTCCGTACGTACGCACGAGTGATGATATCGTTCCTATGATCGTGGAACTGTATTGGAGTATATATATATATTATTTAAGTATCAATATTACTTTATAATAATCATAAATAGTTACTCATTACACCATTATACCCATCCTTTTAAAGTGATGGTGGAAAATAGATTACACCACAGCGTGGAGACGGTATTCCGTACGTACGCACGCGCGGTGATTTCATTTTTCCGTAGGTTGGATAGAAGGTGAATTAGGGTTGTTTCATATTTATAATAACATATCAGTATGTAATTAATACTGATGTTATTACTTTATAATGAAACAACTAAAGAAGAATAAGTTGAAGAAGAAAGAAATTGAAAAGATCGGTAATGGATATTACCTCTTCTTTGGAACGCTTCTTTGAATCCTTCACTTAGGGAACTAAGATTGGTCTTTGAAGAAGACCAGGACCTCTAGGACTATTCTAGGGAAGTGGAGAAGGGATTTTTTCAGGGTTTGGCCGAGCTTGAGTGCTCAATTTGGTGTGAGGAGGAGGGGGAGGAGGTGCCCTTTTATAAGGGAGGAGAGGGGCACCTTAGGAATTCTTAAAAATATTAATTTATAATAAATCTAACCCCACATAAAAACCTCCAAAAATGACTCATATTCCAAGATTAGATGAGATAGGGTTGTAATCTCATCAACCAATCAAATTTAGACATGTTTGGATCTTATTTTAAACCTTATCATTTTGATTTATCCTTATTTAATCTATTTAAGTTTATTTGTGGTAATAAAATTCTAAATTTTAAATTATAACAAATAATTACTTATTTGTTGTGAATTTTCTATAATTGTTTACTTTATAACATTATAGACCATATAAATATAAATTTATAATTTTTAAATATTTTTGTGATTTTTAAACAATTTTATAATATGTTATTTTTGTAAAATAACAATAGTGTCAATTTTGACACTATTCATTTATTTGAATTTAAATAAAATATATACAGAAGATATGTTCGAACTAAAAGCTTTAATATATTAATAAAAGGTCATATGTATCTATAAAAGTAGTGTATCACATTAAATAGTTCATATAATATTTATTTTATTATTTTTAAAACCATTTATTTGGTTTATCTCTTAATAAAATAATTACTACATCATTTTTGTATAATTATTTAATATACTTATTTTTTGTATAAAATTTAAAATAAAATTCTATGATTAAGATAAATATATTACCTTTCAAAATAATAATTTTACTCGAATTTATCATCTTAAAATCACAATATTTAAATTGTTATATTTATTAAATTATGAAGGTGACAACTTTGGCATCATTTAAAATAAAATAATATAAGTGTCATAATCGCTTTTATAAGGATCCAAATGGTCAAATATTCGACCCTTGGATGCTTATGGTTTACATTTACATGTCCAATAAGTTTTGTTTAGGTATTTGTGCATTTTATGGTCACTATTAGTTTAAAAAAACATTATTCTTGATTTTTCACTAGATAAACAATTTCTGCATCACTATTGTGTCATAATTAATGATAATTATTTAATCCCTAAAAATTATAAATAAATTTATATGATGTAGATAATTTCATTATATTTCTTTAGACTATTCATGTTCGAAGTTTCATGAAGTTTATCACTAAATTAAAATTAATATACTTATAAAATTTAAGAGAGTGACATGTTGTCACTTTCTTTGGTTTTAATAATAATTAAGTTATTTTCATGGAAAAATGTTCATTAAATGATTCTAATCTGACCCTTAGGTGATATGGGTCTACTTTTAGTCATCCAATAGGATTTTGACATTTTTTAGGGTAATTTTAAAATATTATATTTACCCTTAATTACCCGATTTACCTTTAACTATGGTAAATAAAATTTACCGTAGTTACTATTCATAATTCCCAAAAATAAAAAGTAGCTTATTAACATAATTTGGACCCACTGATTACAAATATGGAATCCATTTTTTAAAATTCCATACACAAAAGTTGCAGAAATTAAATTAAAATTAATCCCGTTGTTGAATAAAAACGGGTTTTTGTTTAAAACATTGCAAAAGATTGAATTGTTTTAACCTACGAATTCAAGGTAAAATAAATGCTAATGACATACATTATATTAAATGGTAAAAATATATTCTATTTATACTTTAAAACCATTCAATATTATAATTTAACCACATAAGATATTACGATGAAAAAAGTTGTTTTTAATTAAAATATAGCGTGTTTTTACTATTCATTAAAATGTGAAAGTTACCAGAATAATATGAAAAATTTATCCAAAGTAAATTTTTATTTCTTGATTCCAAAGAAGAATTTTATTTTGTCAAATTTAACTTATAAAAATGTCAAAAAATAGATTTAAAGTGGGTGCGCCATCAAAAGGCGGCAAAACTGCATTTTTTTTGAAAAATACTTATTTTACCCAAAAAATTTATTTTGTTCTTATACCATGTTCTAGAAATGTGTAAGATGAATAATAATGTTATAAAATTCAAAATTTAGTTAATACTATTCATAACGGCTAGTTCATGACAATATTATAATAATATAACATTGTTTATTAAAACCCGGTATTGTGTACAACACACGCTATCGAGGAAGGTCGTGATTGCGTGTAATGCAAGCCAAGTCAGGGTTGCGTGTTGTGAAAGAATCCTTCATTGTTTCGTATAACAGAATCCAACCATATTTCATTTATACATTTAATATATATATATATATATATATATATATACACTCAATGTTGCGTAGAATAACTATTATCAAAATTGTGTGTAACACGGTCCAAGAATAGTGTTGCGTATACTGCAAGCCAATACGGTGTTGCGTATAGCTCAAGGTAATCTTGGTGTAGAATACAACATAAGACGTTAATGAAATTAAAATAATATTTTTCATAAAATCTCGGGGTGTTACATTCTACCCCCCTTAAAATGAATTTCGCCCTCGAAATTCGTCGGGGTTATAAATGGTTTACTATTTGAAAGTTTCTTTGATAGAAACCCACATCGTAAAAAGGAATACCCAAACTTATCTTTAAAAAACAAAAGTATGAAACGTAACTGTTACCCAAATAAACTAATCACTGGGTTTCCACATAGGTGAAAATATGGATATGGAAGAGAAATCTAACCATCATGTTCTGATGGAGAGTGGTAGAGAACATGGCTATGGAAAAGCTAGCAATCACAAAGCCATAAATTTGTGATGATCTAGGGTATCATCTGATTCATCGGATATAAGGGCACTAGGACAACATTTTTGGTTTTCAAGATCATTTCCCTAAAGTTGAAAATTTGAATTACAATAAATACTTACTTTATTTTGGTACAATCTCACTGTTGTTCGTGCCTTGAACAATTTACACTTCATCTCTTAAATAAATGAAGTTGAATTTGTTATTCGTGAAGTGTTAGCAGATCATGTGAAAGAATGACGGGTCATTCCATCTGTCTCAAACAAAAGGTTAGCAAAAATTATATACATAAGTCGATCTATAGTGAGATTAATCATATATGGTTCCTAAAATGAACTTATACTTCACATATCATACTGCTTAATATAATAAAACTAGTTTTCTACTAAACAGGGACTTTCTGTAGGTCAGTGGTAGGCAATAAAGGCCAGTCGCACTTCGGTTGTGGGTTCGATTCCCACAGCCTTGTCCGAAGCGATGGGCTGTCGCCCGTCCTGCAGGTTGTCCTTTTTCTAAAACTACATTACTATAACATCACATAAATAATATCAAAAAAAGTTCTATACTTAAACAATACTAACTTATGGTTAACATAATCCATTACAATCTTTAGGCTTATCTAAAATACTTCGGTCCAAGCTCATAGTATAAAGAAAATGATTACTTGAAATGTCGCCAACCAAGCATGTGAATACCATCATTTATCCCCCATATATCTTGTTGGTCACATTCCAATCATGTGAATACTTTAATGATGTATTCTCTTGAAAAATATGAATACCCATTAAACCTTAGTGAAAACATGAATGCTGTCAAAAGTTAACTCTTTCCACATACCAAAATCCAAAAATTCAATATACTCAAACCATGATATAACCTTCTCCTTATATCAGTCATGATCTCATGAATACTATCAAACATTTTATTTTCTCCTTATCCCTTCATTATGCGCATATCATCTACATTCCAAAAATATCTGAATAACCTTTCATGGATACTGGTAACATTAATCAGACAAAAATGTAACAATCCTTACATGTCTCTTTATTCCATAGTGCCATGAGATTACTTATACAACATTACACATGATAAACATGTAATCATTCCACTACATTCTTAAACCATTGACCGAGCTTCAACAATTCTTTCATCTCACATATCATTTGTAGTCTCTTCATCATCATCCACATAAATACTTCCCATACGACCATACTGATTATCTTCATGAGACTTTCCCTTAGGGCATTGGTTTGCATAATGCCCGTACATTCCACATTTAAAACATTTAACCATTGTTGATGTCGTAGCAATACCATTATCCTCATCCATGTTGTTAACTGAACCTTTTCCTTTGCATTTACTTGCTTTGTGTCCTTATTTTCCACACCCAAAGAATCTTCCAGTTCCTTTGAAACATTCTCCTTGATGCCTCTTCCCACATGATTTACATAGGGGAAATTGAACTTTCTTTCCTCTATGATCATCATGAAACTCCATCTTTCTCTTATTAGCCGAGTCAGGAAACTTACCAAATTTTACTTTATTGATCATATTAGGAGATTGCTGATTCGGCATAATAATGATGTTTGGACTTCCAAATCCCATTTCATTATGAAGAATATCATTCCATTGTCCATCATATCCTCCATTATCGTGAATCATCTTGTTTCCAGCCATTTTCTAAAACCCAAAAGAATAGTGTGAGAGGCAAAAATCATAATAAAGGGGGAGTAACTTCAATATCTAACATCTTAGGTTTAATTCTATGATCGTTAGAGTAATTCTAGTACTATAACCTATGTGCATACTTAACCTTAGAGACATCCCTAGACATACCTTAGAAATATCTCTAGGGATCTCACTAAAGTTCTCGCATCCTAGTTTCCAAAGGTTGACTAAACCTTTCCTCTGATACCAACTGTAGAGACCCGTATCTTGATGTACATTGCCATTACATTACTTTTGCGGAATACTTAGTACATTACAAAAACACACACATAAGGACCGTAATAGTTTAGTGTCTTTGGAAACTCGGACTATAATCTTCTAATCGTGGTGAAAGATCTTCAACATCTCCCATAAAGATCTTCCTTTTTTTTACCTAAAACCTTTCTTTATATCCTGGGGAAAAGAAAACATAAAAGGGTGAGCTCAAATGCTCAGTAAGGGTAAACAAAAGAAATATCAATCACATCATATTCATAAGAACATAACATTTTGGAAATCATAACCTGCAAAAGAGAGCATAATTTCATAACATGGGATAAATTATGGCAGTGAAATGTAATCACAATAATCATAACGTAAAACATGGAACTTTGTGGCATACACACATAATCATAGAGAATCATTTCTTGTTAGTCATGACTCATTGCCAAGACTATCTTAGTGGACAAAGTCCCTTTCTGAATCGAGTAACCCTCGTTTCAGTCCTGTTTCACTGAACCGGTATAACCTACCATTCCAGCCATGTCTATCTCATGAGATATAAAATCTTTACCCAATGCATTGGAGGGAGATATAGGTCCCACCCATCTCATAATGATACCATTCTTATGTGTGCCACAAAATCATAAATCATACATCATTGCATAACCCGTGTAATAAAAATGGGATTCTTAAACAACATGACATCATAAAACCATTCATATAAGATAAAGGAATTCATAAACATAATTCCATCACAACATAGTCAAATCAATGTAAAAATATGGATAGAAATAGAACCCTTTATTATCTTATATGGAAAATAATTTTGATAAAACACTTGAATTGAATTCTTGAGGAAAATATCCTTTCTTTTTCAAAATCAATTTCTTTTCACAAAACATCATGAAATTTTAAAAGAAAGAGATTTTATTGAAAATAGTCATGAAATCTTTTATAGTAAGCTTCATGAAAATAAGGCTTTATAAAATAGTAGAAATCCGTTCGTGCCGTATAAGTTAAAAAAACATTCTTTGTACTTTTGTCGAAAAAGTCAAAATATACGAAAAACGACAAAAGATTCCTTTCATATCTTTTACTAAAAACTCACCAAAGGGTAAAATAGGTTTTAAACAATTGTAGGTGGATGAAAATAATATTACATGTTGAGTAAACATGGATGTGGATGATAAAATACACCCCAGTAAATTTCAAAGTATAAACAATCTCGAATAAAAATGAGATTGTGATATTTCCCTTACCTTAGGTCCAATTTGCTTTGTACGTGTCCGAAGCTCCTGTATAATGGTTTAAATAATGTTATTGACTTATTCCAGAATCATACATATTTATATGATATCATATATGGTCATATTCTTAGCTTCTTGATAGTAATATTTCATTGTTACTTGTTACTCGGGTCTTTATTGCCTTTTGTTCTTATGCGTGTTTTGCCGAATACATTCTTATTCTTCTTTTAAGGTTATAGATACCTTATATCCAGAATGTTATTAGTGTAACATATATCATATTTATTCATTCAATTTATATAATTACTATGTAATGATGATCATGTAGAACAAGTCGCATCACATCGTGGAGACGGTATTCCGTACGTACGCACGAGTGATGATATCGTTCCTATGATCGTGGAACTGTATTGGAGTATATATATATTATTTCAGTATCAATATTACTTTATAATAATCATAAATAGTTACTCATTACACCATTATACCCATCCTTTTAAAGTGATGGTGGAAAATAGATTACACCACGGCGTGGAGACGGTATTCCGTACGTACGCACGCGCGGGGATTTCATTTTTCCGTAGGTTGGATAGAAGGTGAATTAGGGTTGTTTCATATTTATAATAACATATCAGTATGTAAGTAATACTGATGTTATTACTTTATCATGAAACAACTAAAGAAGAATAATTTGAAGAAGAAAGAAATTGAAAAGATCGGTAATGGATATTACCTCTTCTTTGGAACGCTTCTTTGAATCCTTCACTTAGGGAACTAAGATTGGTCTTTGAAGAAGACCAGGACCTCTAGGACTATTCTAGGGAAGTGGAGAAGGTATTTTTGCAGGGGTTGGCCGAGCTTGAGTGCTCAATTTGGTGTGAGGAGGAGGGGGAGGAGGTGCCCTTTTATAAGGGAGGAGAGGGGCACCTTAGGAATTCTTAAAAATATTAATTTATAATAAATCTAACCCCACATAAAAACCTCCAAAAATGACTCATATTCGAATATTAGATGAGATAGGGTTGTAATCTCATCAACCAATCAAATTTAGACATGTTTGGATATTATTTTAAACCTTATCATTTTGATTTATCCTTATTTAATCTATTTAAGTTTATTTGTGGTAATAAAATTATAAATTTTAAATTATAACAAATAATTACTTATTTGTTGTGAATTTCCCATAATTGTTTACTTTATAACATTATTGACCATATAAATATAAATTTATAATTTTTAAATATTTTTGTGATTTTTAAACAATTTTATAATATGTTATTTTTGTAAAATAACAATAGTGTCAATTTTGACACTATTCATTTATTTGAATTTAAATAAAATATATACAGAAGATATGTTCGAACTAAAAGATTTAATATATTAATAAAAGGTCATATGTATCTATAAAATTAGTGTATCACATTAAATAGTTCATATAATATTTATTTTATTATTTTTAAAACCATTTATTTGGTTTATCTCTTAATAAAATAATTACTACATCATTTTTGTATAATTATTTAATATACTTATTTGTTGTATAAAATTTAAAATAAAATTCTATGATTAAGATAAATATATTACCTTTCACAATAATACTTTTACTAGAATTTATCATCTTAAAATCACAATATTTAAATTGTTATATTTATTAAATTATGAAGGTGACAACTTTGGCATCATTTAAAATAAAATAATATAAGTGTCATAATCGCTTTTATAAGGCTCCAAATGGTCAAATATTCGACCATTGGATGCTTATGGTTTACATTTACATGTCCAATAAGTTTTGGTTAGGTATTTGTGCATTTTAGGGTCACTATTAGTTTAAAAAAAACATTATTCTTGATTTTTCACTAGATAAACAATTTCTGCATCACTATTGTGTCATAATTAATGATAATTATTTAATCCCTAAAAATTATAAATAAATTTATATGATGTAGATAATTTCATTAGATTTCTTTAGACTATTCATGTTCGAAGTTTCATGAAGTTTATCACTAAATTAAAATTAATATACTTATAAAATTTAAGAGAGTGACATGTTGTCACTTTCTTTGGTTTTAATAATAATTAAGTTATTTTCATGGACAAATGTTCATTAAATGATTCTAATCTGACCCTTAGGTGATATGGGTCGACTTTTAGTCATCCAATAGGATTTTGACATTTGTTAGGGTAATTTTAAAATATTATATTTACCCTTAATTACCCGATTTACCTTTAACTATGGTAAATAAAATTTACCGTAGTTACTATTCATAATTCCCAAAAATAAAAAGTAGCTTATTAACATAATTTGGACCCACTGATTCCAAATATGGAATCCATTTTTTAAAATTCCATACACAGAAGTTGCAGAAATTAAATTAAAATTAATCCCGTTGTTGAATAAAAACGGGTTTTTGTTTAAAACATTGCAAAAGATTGAATTGATTTAACCTACGAATTCAAGGTAAAATCAATGCTAATTACATACATTATATTAAATGGTAAAAATATATTCTATTTATACTTTAAAACCATTCAATATTATAATTTTACTACATAAGATATTACGATGAAAAAAGTTGTTTTTAATTAAAATATAGCGTGTTTTTACTATTCATTAAAATGTGAAAGTTACCAGAATAATATGAAAAATTTATCCAAAGTAAATTTTTATTTCTTGATTCCAAAGAAGAATTTTATTTTGTCAAATTGAACTTATAAAAATGTCAAAAAATAGATTTAAAGTGGGTGCGCCATCAAAAGGCGGCAAAACTGCATTTTTTTGAAAAATACTTATTTTACCCGAAAAATTTATTTTTTTCTTATACCATGTTCTAGAAATGTGTAAGATGAATAATAATGTTATAAAATTCAAAATTTAGTTAATACTATTAATAACGGCTAGTTCATGACAATATTATAATAATATAACATTGTTTATTAAAACCCGGTATTGTGTACAACACACGCTATCGAGGAAGGTCGTGATTGCGTGTAATGCAAGCCAAGTCAGGGTTGCGTGTTGTGAAAGAATCCTTCATTTTTTCGTATAACAGAATCCAACCATATTTCATTTATACATTTAATATATATATATATATATATATATACTCAATGTTTCGTAGAATAACTATTATCAAAATTGTGTGTAACACGGTCCAAGAATAGTGTTGCGTATACTGCAAGCTAATACGGTGTTGCGTATAGCGCAAGGTAATCTTGGTGTAGAATACAACATAAGACGTTAATGAAATTAAAATAATATTTTTCATAAAATCTCAGGGTGTTACAATATATATCACCCATTTTCAAGCCAGTGTATCTTCCATGTAATATAAAACCATCATGGATAATGAAACAGTTGATTGTAACATTGAATTTCATCAAATAGGTCCTCTTGAATGAGTGAACCCGTAACCAGTAGTGGATTTAATCTGACCAAAATCAACTAAAAAACCCAGATCAACGTAGCCCCATATAGTAAAATATTATCATCTATAAAATAATTTGTCATATTAGGTCACCTTAATGTATATCAAGATCCAATTCATTGGGTTATAATGCTTCCATATTGGATTCTCTAGGTACCAACTAACATATTCTAATACTTAGTCAATTTTTTTTCTAGTACAAACTATAGCGAACATTAGACTCCCCTCCACTAATGTAAACAATAATGAAGGAATATTTATTATATTTTTCTAATGGCTTGAAATCATCATAGTGGATATCATGAAATTAACAGGATGTGGGGTAGATTTTTTACAACATTTTTATATGTTTAATCATTTAAATACTTTCCAAGTGTAATTATTCTGTAATAAACAAATCATGCAATTATTTTTGTCTTGGTAAATCTATATTACATAAATCTAGTTTTTTGCTACCTAGTCCATTATATATAACTCACTAGCCCCATGTTCCTTATTATTCAAGATATAATCAGTATTGGGTCTTGCAAATAACTTGACATCCACATTCGAAAGAATATTGACGTAATCCATGCCTTTCGAACCCCTAAAATGTACACAAAGATATCAACGAGGCCTATTATAACCGATTATCATCATATAAGAATAAAATAACTTGTAGTAACCACTGGATGGTAATTATTTGATATCATAAAATAACATAGTGATCAAAAGAGTATAAAAAATGCAATATTGAGTTGAAACAAAACCTAAAATAATATTATATTATAACCTAGCCATTAAATTGACAATTATGAATAAGATAAAAAATTAAAATAAAAATGTATAAAGGAACTAATTAATAATAAATTTATTTAACAATGGTTCAAACTAATCAATGATTTATAAATATCTTTTTATTCTGTAAGAAAACAAATTTTCTTAAAAAATTATTTTATTTCATTTTTTGAGAAAATACTGAAATTAATTTCATGAATTTTTAGAAAATATATAAGATAAAATGAATAATTTTTTTAAAATATAATATTAAAAATAGTTTAGGGTTATGTTTTTATATTTTCCTAAAAATATAGTTTTTTCAAAAAATAGTGACACATATTTATTATTAATGGTAAAGTTTTATTATTTTCAATTTTTTCATAGTAATATTATATTTTAGAATAGTTTTAAAATTTAAATAGTTTTATTTTATTAAACATAATCTAATAATGGTCTTCAGAAAAAATTTTATTCTACAAATAGATTAAAAAAATTATACATTAAAGTGTTTTTTTCTAAAAATATATATTTTATTTCATTTTATGTTTTTATATTTAATTTATATATACCACTTAAATAAATTTAATCATGAAAAAAATTCCATTATTGAAATCACGGGGTCCAAATTTGTTAATTAGTACCCTTTTATTTTTGGTAATTATGAATAATGGAAAAAGTAAATAATTTTTAGCATGGTAAGGGTGAATTGGGTTTTTAAAGTTAAAAATAATATGATGGGGACAAAAAAAGTACCATACAATTTCATTTTATTCAATATTATGACTCTAAAACCACAATTTCTATCCATGTATAGAATATATGGAATCATGGTGAAATATTTCTTAGATTTATAAATTTATAATATTTATCTAAAAGATAATGTGAAATGTTTCACATTCATAATTTTATTTTATATAGTATTTTGTGACAGTGATAAAAGAAAGGTATGTTCGATTATAAGTACATAGTAGAATGACAAATTAGTATTTTCTTGGTAATTTATTTTTAATTTTTATTAATGAATTAATTACCATAAATCATACACAACGATGACGTAATATTTATTCAATTAATAGAAAAATACAATAAATGACTTAACAATGTATAAGGTAATATAATATGAGAAAATTATTTCATTATAAGAACATTATAGATAGAAATAATATATTAGAATGTTTTTAATGGATTATATTTGAATTCCATTATTTTGATGTTGTTTGCAAAGTCGGATTAAAGGAATACTTCCAAAAAAATGACATTAATTTTATTTTATAATAAATAATATTTTATAAAAGGATTTACTATTCATAAAATTCATATCATCAGAAATTTTATTGATATATAGTTGAAAATATAAACTACGGTCAATTTATTGGCTAATTTTCCTTTTATAGAGTCTATATTAATCCATAAAGTATAAAAAACATCATTATCACATTAATTGTTAAGAAGTGTTAATGAACGATATGAAAAAGATATTTTGGTCATAAAACTAATATAAAAGTTTCCAAATATTATTGTATGAAAGGTTTTTGGCCCATATTCACCCATTCACAGAATTATATCGATGAAAAAGGAAATTATTTTATTAGATTTCATTATTTTAACTGGGCTAATAAGTTATCTTACTTTTATTTCCCTTAATAATATTTTTCTGCTCGCCCTATGTGTTTAAATGTTTTCAAATCGAATTTATGATGTGTTAGAAAAAATAATAAATCATTTTGAAATTCATAATGATTTAACTTGAAATGAAAAAAATATTCATTTTACCTATTTTATATTGTGGATTAAATAGATATTGGGTTGAATTGTTAAAATTATAATATATGAGTTTATTATGTAAGATTTATGACTTTATTTTCTAATAATATACTCCTAATTGTTCATTGGGTGTACAAGGAATTGAATTCTGATCTAAAGAAATAAAATTATATAATGATTATTGTTAGGTCCTTATCATAGGAATCAGAGATGTATAACCACTAGATTAAGGTAAATGAAAATTTATTCCTATTTTTTGAGTTTATATAATGTTCAAGTCATGTATCAGGACATTTTGATGGGTTTGGCATGTTTTTGAGGTGTTACTAGTGTTTAATGGGTTTTTATGATTATTAGATTTTGTGAAACATATCTAGGAAAATGGGAACGATAAAATATCAGGCATTGCGATGGAGAAAGTTTGGTTCATATTTTGGGGAAACCATGAAAATTCCCATGGGAAACCATGTATCTTAAAATAATGGGAAATACATATTTGGATCCAAGGTTTTCTATCCATGATTTGTATGATCCAATGAAAGTAGGATCACAAGTTTGGCGCATAGTTTTCTAAACTATGAGTCCTAAATGTGTAGTGTATAGCTGGCCCACCATAAATATTGAAGATAACACTATTTATCTCTATAAAGAACTCAATTTTCCTATGATCATCCAAAAAACAATTTCTTTGTACTCATTAGGCATGAGAGACTACCCCATTCAATCTGGGAGTGATCCTTTGGATAATAAAAGGTAATTGGAGGACCAGATTCTTTAGTAACTAAAAATTCATCCTTTATACTTTTTGATCCAAGGTTATTTTATCTCTCACTCTCTCTCTCTCTCTCTCTTATAAACACATATATTGATCATTATGGGTATATCTATGGGTTATGAATTATTTTTTATGACATATTGTGGGATATTGGAAAGGGGAAAATAGTATTGATCAGATATTTATGTTTTTTATTCTATTATATATAATATTCAACTATTGAGAGATATGTGGATTCTCTCTTGACTGCATTTTATTTTGAACCTATTGTGTTAGTATAAATAAATTTTTTGATATAAATTGAGGAGAAATCCTTATGTTATTATTTGTAGAAATCATTATTGGTGACAGATTTGGAAATTTTGTGAAAATAGGTTAGATTTTGGAAATATCCTTTGGTTTATGATTTTAGAATTTTGATTTTAAAATTTTGTATTTGATATTGTCACAAACAATCCTAGATATATTGGTTCCCTGATACGCAATCTGGCTCAGACATATCCCAAAGGGAATCCCCGATCTCCATGGGTGGGTTACTCTGATATCCTTGCTGTTTATTATACAATAATTTATGGTTTATTACATAAGATTACCCATATTACAAAATAGATGATTGATAAGTCAAGTGTCTTTTAGAATTAGGTACATTACATAATAACATAATTCATATGATAAAACAACATTATTGAAAACATCCTTGTTATTCTCAAATTATTTCATTGTACTTAAAAGTGCAAGGGCTAACCTTGGAAAATCTATAATAAATGGGTGAGATATAATGTAAAGTAAGGGAATAAACATGTAATGATAAGAAAAAATCAATACATGATATAAAATAGGTATATAAATAAGGAATAAAATTACTGAGAATCATAAACATAAACAATTCATCATTATATAATATGATAATCATAAAGGCCCAATGGGAAATTTTGAAACAACATAAGACAATACAATATAGACAATGTTCAGGGATATCTTCCAATAAATAATGATGGAAAAAGTCCAATGATGGATTATGATCACTCCCTAATCCCTTTCATGATGTCTCATGAGACAAATAAACTTCCCAATACATTGGTGGTCTATATAATTTCCGATGCAACCATGACATTCATTTCATTCTCACGCTTAAGTGTGCCACATATATCATAAAACATAGAATCATGTATCATAAAATTTTGATCCATAATGAATGGGTATAGAATATATATACATGCATGTCCCCAATAAAAAATATATTTTAATGAAGGTGGAAACAATTGAGTAGAAAATGGTTTGGGTATTCAGTACACAATTCCCTTGCATGAAAACCCATTAATAAATTTTCCAAGAATAATAAGGGTGTATTATGATGACCCAAAAATTACAAAAATGGATATTACAGAATTTTAAATTAATATTCATCATACTAAATATACGTTCTAGAGGACCATAATAGTTTAGTGCATTTGGAAACATTAAAACATAATATTATATCATGGTGAAATCTATTCAACATCTTCCATGAAAACATTGCTCTTTATTAAAAATTAATTTATGATTTATTAAATAATATTACACATAATAAATCAATTATGATCAAGAATCCCAGTGTATTTGGGAATTATGTACCTTAAATAACAACTTAAAATAATAAATACAACATCTATATTGAAAACTCACTTAACTTTATCGTACTTGAAACTGCATGGGATAACCTGGGGACATACATAAGAAATGGGCAAGCATTAAAGCCCACTTATGGAATACACATGGAGTATCATGAGTAAAATAAATAAATTTTATACAATAGAAATATCAATGGGAACTAAAAGGGGTGATAATCATAAACATGAAAAATGATACATGATATAACATGCCAATCATAAAAGGAAACATGAGAAATGAGGAAAGACCAAAAAACATTGCATCATAAACATATGAAGAAGCTATATTCAAATAAATCATGATTTAAAATTCCATAATATAATCAAGTTCACTCCCAATTCCAACATTAAGTCACATGAGACTAAACATTACCCAATTTATTGGAGTTCTATATAATTCTGGGTGCACCCATCACATTCATTTCATTATCATGCTTATGTGTGCCACATCGAGCATACTACATAGATTTTTCATTATAATATTTTATTACAT
The DNA here is from genome assembly GCA_963277665.1 of Viscum album. Lineage (NCBI taxonomy): Eukaryota > Viridiplantae > Streptophyta > Magnoliopsida > Santalales > Viscaceae > Viscum > Viscum album. Next base: position 714,036,921 of record OY728160.1, read on the forward strand.
GATAAATATGTGTTGAATAAATATACGTATGTCCCTAATAAAATTATTATAGTGTATAAAGGTGAACAATATTGATATGAAATAGGTATTGTATTAATTACACAATTGTTTTGGCATGGAAAATCATGGTGAAATTTTGATAGTATAATGGAGACACTAAAAAATTCATAAAAAATTTTGATGATAGAAAAACTAGTATCTCATAATTTTTAAATAAAATTTATAGTAATAGAGATATGTGAAGATATATACAAACATTATTAATTTGAAATATAAGGTATAATATAATAAATTAACATCAATAAATAAAATTAGACATGGATCCCTTACATGAGTGTTTGATTCCATATTCATGGGTGGAGCATCTTGAGAGTTTGGGAAAACCATATTTAGACTTTGGAGAGGGTAGGTCTGAGTATGGAGACGTTCAAAATATTATTAGTAAAAGTAAATGGGATATTTTGTAGGTTTATATATGAAATTATTCAGGATTTCTTAATTATTTCTCAAACATTTGTTTTGGAGTATATATAATAAAATAAAAACCCACAGACCTTACCCTTATTTTGACTATTGTTTTATCCAAATTTATATGGTTTTAATTATCTTATATGTACAAGGTAATATCTTATTAAAATAGTAGTCATGGTGATGTGGTGGTGAGTCACACTCTTAAAGAAATGGGTTTGAAACCTTAAAATATGTTATTTTTTTCAAGGAATAATGCATTTATAAAATTAATAAATTAAACATATAATAACATTATATTAAAGATAAATCATATATTTTATCCTGGTCACCCTTTATAGTATTTATTGCATCACTTTTTGGGCAATATGATGTCATAATACACACCATATATTTGTATGGTTTTTAATTTTTACCCAAAATTATGAATGTCTTAGAAAATTATTAAAAAGTCATCGTTGGAGGGTTTTTACATTTTTATTCTAAAATTTATATTTATTTTATCAAAATTATTTTCTAAATAAGTGAATTTGAACATTTAAAATAATAATTAACATATATTGAAAAATGTTAGGTTTTTTGACAATAAGAGTTTTGAAACCCTTATAAAAATTATATTTGACTTTATAAAAATTAAATGATAATTTAAATTTAATAATAATTATTTAATAATAATAATTTATTAAAATATTATTTAATTAAAAAAATTAATTACTTCAATAAAATGACATCTTTAATTGAATTTTAATATTTCCCAAAATTACACTATGTGTTTTATTGAATCGAAGTCAAAATAATTTATTTATTAACAATAATAAGAAGTAAATATAACCATTATTCTTTTGAAAATAATTTACATACTCATTATTTTAGTGTCTTGATACATATCTCTTTAATATAGTAATGAACTCCCAAAGTGTATGGTGTGTGATGTTGATACTTTCATGGGGTGGTTCAATGTACATGAGTTGGTCTGTGATCTCGATGAGCACGATATTCTCCCATAAGTGGTTCTATAATACTTATGTTGTTGGATATCAACATGGAATTGGTCAAGGAAAAATCCCTATGATGCTACCTACCTTAGAAGCTCTGATAAATGTGCTTCATTGGGTATGATCATTTGGGTTGAGGTGGTCACTTCCTTTGTATGTGTCAAAAGAGTTGCAAAAACCATATATTTATACTAATCATGTGATCAATATTCAATAGAAATATTACCAGTGGTAATGATTTTTAAGAATAATTTAAATTTTATTCAATATAATAAATCCAAATAATTTCATGGGTTTTATTAACCATGTTACATAATAATACATTTAACTAAATCATAAGGGGAATTTTATTTATTACAGCTTGGGTAATTAAAATCTTCCCCTTTAGAAATTTTCCCCTCAAAATTTATTTTTCCCACGCTAAAATAGATGTTGGTAATTCCTTTTCATCACTTCCTCTGGTTCCCACATTACTTCTTTCAAACTTGTGGTTTCTACATAACACTTTGACCAAGTTCATTAACTTATTCCATAAATTATTGTCTCTAATATCTATCATCTTCATCAGATTCTCCACATGGGATATATCATTTTTTGATAGTACCAACATCATATTGATTACATGAAAGGGGTTTGTTATGTACTGAATAGGGATTGATGGAATACATCATGTAATTGATATATGTTTGGAGGTAGTTTGTTTTTGTTTTCCACCGCTATAATGCGATCCAGGATCATAAAGGGACCGATTTATCTTGGACTAATCATTCCCTTATTCCCAAATCTCATAACAATATTCGATGGAGATACATAAAGGAATAAAGTGTCTACAAATCAAACTGTAGGTCTCATATATGATTATCATCATAACTATTCTATCGAATATTAGAAACCATGAAGTGATACTGAATGGAATTAACTTTCTACAGCATTTCTTCAACCATTTCATGATCTAACTTCTTCTATTCTCAAACATCATCCCTGCATGAAGGTGTTCTACACCTATACCCATAAAGGGATTTATAGGGAGCCATTTGGATGATTAAGTGGAAATTGTAATTGTATAAGAACTTGACTAATGGAATATGTTGGTCCCATCTTCCTTTGATGTCAAATGAGCATGATATCAATAATTAATCATTTTTTAGTATAGTCCACACAAATATCCCATCAATTTTTGGGAGATAAGACATGATGAAGTTCAACATAGTATCTAGATCTTGTTGGTGACTCTTCTATAAATTTTATGTAAATCATCGATCTCAATAAAATACAACATATAGTGGTGGTCTGTGTAATCTATCCACGTATTTAATGTATATCTTTGAAATTTGACATAGTGATAATTTCTCTCAAATTAAAACTAAGTGATTAGTCTTTGTAAGATGATCCAAAATAACCCATATAAAATTATTTCCTCTTTATGTATTTGGAAGACCGATAAAAAAATCCATTTGGATGTTTTCCAATTTCTATGTAGGTTGGTGTAATGGTTTAAACATCCCCTTATATTTTTTTGTTCTCTATTCACTTGCTGACATACAAGAAATATTGATCAATATTCAGGGATCTCTTTCTTCATATTTTCCCACAAATAGTTCTCTCAAATACCTCGATACAACTTTTTTCTTTCTGGATGGATAAATATTGTCAAATAATGTGTGTCATATAATAGTTCTTATATTATTTTAGTATTTTTCAGGATAGAGATTATTCACTGAGATCATACAACTCCTTATTCATTAACATTGAACTCTGAAGATTTTCCATTTTCCTATAGCTTCCACTCATTTCTAAATTCCCACACAAACAATATGACCATCCTTTATCTTCTCTAGAAAGGATAGTTTAATAATAATTTATAAAAATATTATTGATGTTCCTTCCCTTATGATACATTTGTCTATCATTTTTAAATATATGAACATAAGATCGCTCTAAATTCACATTTATGAAGGAATTACTAGATCCACTATACCAAGAGAATCTAAAACATTATTTTTTTCCTAGTCTAGTAGTGAATTATGTACTGATAGTCCTCAATAAGCCCTAACCAACTTCTTTAGTGAATATTCATATTATTCAAAGTGAATATATACTTGTGTCTTTTATAATCCCTATATATTTCACACTTATACACTGATAGATAATTACACAATATTTAAAAAAGTTAAGATTAGTGCAATCAAACACATATATTGTGTTCTGATGTTTTGTTCATAAAATTATAACTTCCTTAAAGCATAAGATATCACTTTTCATTCAACATTGAAACGCATACCAATCTATTCTTCAATGAATCACTGAATAACAGAAACATTTATCCACATTTGGGTATTATGTGTTTATATGTTGTGATATGATTCCTTTTAAAATCACTGAATATATCTTCATATTCATTATTAAAATAAAACTTTAGTCCCTTTAGAGTTATCTAGGTTAGTGGGTTGGAAAATCGTGAGAAATTTATCTAAAATCAACGATAGTACACAACAAATCCAAGGAATATATTATTATATGTTCTCGATATTGGCCTCACCCAAACATCAATTTCTTCTATTTTTTAAAGGTCCTAATATACCAAATTACATAAGAAGATATTCCCCATGAATGATACTTCCTTCCACAAGAACCCACTTTTTCTGTACTTGGTAAAAATCTTATACTTTTGTAAGGACTTTAGTGAAGTACTCAGATGCTCTTAGTTCTCCATGGTTCCTTTGGAGAATGTTTGAATATCATATATATAGAATACTAATTTTTTTCTTGGTAGTATCTAAATAACATATTAATCTATTCCATGAATATTAATGGAAAATTAGTGAGTCATAAAGGAATTAATATGAACTCATAGTTCTCGTACGTTGTACAAAAATCTATCTTGGGGATATCCCCCTTCATCATACTAAATTTGTAATATCCTAATCACAGAGCCACCGTAGATACGTATTGTTCTCCATTTAGATGATTGAAAAATTCATCAATCTTTGATATAGGATATTTGTTATTTTTCATGTCCTTGTTGATATCATGATAATCAATGAAAATGTCCATTGACCCATAAGTCTTCTTAGATATGAGGACTAGTGCACCCCAAGGTGATGAAATTGGATGTCTGAAGACCTTTTCCAAATTAACTAATGATTTTTTCTTAAACTCCTAATGTTTTACAAAAAACAATTCTATAATGAAGCTTGGATAATTTAGAATTACAAAAAAAGATCATAATTGAAAATTCAACCTCTCAACTAGGAGGAAGCCCATGAAATTCCCAAGGAAACACTTCATCATATTCCCTCACAATGCACATGTCTTCAAGGATGATTCTTTCAATATAATCAATCATTTGAGCTAGATAGTTTTTCTCGGAGGTTAAAAATATCCATGCTTGAGGCTTTGGTTATAAAGAGGACTCATCCACCTCCATGCACTCAAACAAAATTGGGGGTCATTTCATGGTACACAGAGTAATTTCCTTAATTTGGAAATTAATGGTGTCTATATAAAAGAAGGCGTATCCATACTAGAATTGCCTCAAATTACACCAAAGAGAGTATTAATAGGTTCTCTATGAATTTTACCCCACAAATTTTGACAACTGAAGAGTTATTTACTTCTTATTCAATAATTTTACAAATTATTCTTTTCAAACATTGCTCTACAATCATTCTTTGTGGCAGTGTTCGAATAGTTCAACTAAAATTTTGAGATAAGAAGGAATACGAAGAACCAAAATCAATAACTACATTAATTATTCTTGAATTAATAACTAGAATAACTATCACCACATCGTATTTAGGATCCACATTATCAATAGTGAAGGTATAAGCTCAACCTTACTACATTGGAGGTTGTTGGTTTTCTCTGAAAACATTTTTCTTAATGCAATAAATTTAAAAATGACCTCATTCCTTGTATTTTATGCAATAAACAATGAACTGAAAGTGTAATAGAGCATTAAATTCCACCTTCACATTGGTGAATTTATCCTATCGAAAATATCTAGTGAGGTACCATTAATTCCCACACCAAAAGCATTTCATCATCCCACTTCGGTAATTTCCTTTGTTCTTATTCCTAATCCTTTGACAAGTGGCATGATGATATTTCATATCACTATTTGATTTATCTATCATACTGTAAGAATTAAACTCCACATTCCACTTATTATCACCATGATAAACATCATATTCACTGATATCAATTTTTCATTTGAGGGTACATAAAAAATTTTCCTCATTGTTATCGATGTCTCGGATCTCCATGGATTTTTATAAGATACGATTTATCCCCCCAAAGAAGTGGCCCCCCTTTCACTCATGGGTAACGATAATGCCAGAGGTATATCATGAGAAAATTGTTATGTTTTCCTTATACACCTAGATAGATTCATCATAATTTCATCTTGGGGTCATGGAAATAACTTTCCATATTAAGTCCGAGAGCATGAAGAAAAAATTTATTGACTTTTTTAAATAATTCATTCCACCCTTATTCTTTGATCTCTTATGAGGCTTCATATTCTGGATTAATATCTATCAAATATTATATTTTTCCTCTATATAATTAAAATATAGTATAACCATATTTTTTAGAAATATTTAAGGATGGAGAGGATCATCTCAAAGGAGTTGATCTATTATACCTCGATTAATGGTTCAAATGATCCATTAAAATCCAGATCCCATTGGCACATAATGAAATTAAATAGAACAAGTAATTTATTTTCGGGATTTGTGCACTTTTACTTATTTAGGTTTATATTTAATATATAAGTCAACTGAGTGACTATCATCATAATTTTAATGATTCTCTATTCCATTGGGTTTGTCTTCTTGTTGGGGTAATCATCACATTCCATGTCATGTTGATTATCTGCCTAATTATTATTTCATGCAACAAATAGAATAAAGGGAATGTTATAGATGTGTATTTCTAATATATTAAATGAATATAATGGAATCCTATGACATGAAATATATTACATATAAATTACCTATATTTTCTTGACTTTATAGGCTTCAATCTATTTTATCCATGATATATTTACTAAAAAATATTCTTATGGGTATTTTTTTTTCTATTAATAATGGTTCCTAATGATGATATGAATTTTCCAAAGCTTATCCCCTAGGACTGTCAAACTAGGTGTGCAATAAGGCCCGTTTTTGTCAATCAGTTCTCAGACAATTCTATCTCAACATGATATTTTCAGGTTTTACCCCTATGTGCATTTGTTCTTGGGACATGTCCACTTATATTATCCAAAGAGTGAAAAATTCTTATGATAAACCACTTAGTCTAAGCTTAAAAAAATAGGAACATTTTTTTAACTTAGTCTTATCACTAAGGATTTTTTCTAGATTTTTCTAACGATATTCTTAAAAATAACTAAACATTTTCTTTGATACAAACTATGGAAACAATAGTATTTATTTCACATTAATTTATGGTATATATACATAAGAATACACATAATACAACCTAGATGATCTAGACATGTTGTTTCTTTTGGAATTATGTACATTACATAACAACTCATAATAAAAAATACAACAACTTTATTGAAAACATCCTTAACATGCTAGTACAAAAAACAACATGGGATAACAAGGGAACACACATAAGAAAAGGGCGAGCTACAAAGCCATGTATGGGAATAAACATCGAATAAAATGATGAAATAAATTCTTTTATACAATAGAAATATCAATGGTGTCTCAACCCATCCCCCAGGGAATGTTCTGTGACTACCCCAAGATCACCTTCCATAGGCCAGTGGCTAGAGTCTAGCACCGAGTAGGCATATCCCAAAAAGGGAAGGAATTTGGCTTAAATATTTAACACAATCACAAACGTCAAACTGTGGAATGTAAACAAAAAGGAAGCCACATCATACATTGAGAAAAGTACTAATATTAAAATACAAATTGAAAGTACAAAGGGGTGAGAATACATGCCCAAAAATATAAAGGAATGTATAACTTCCACGGTCCATCTACTAGAGACCCCACATGAGGGGAAGGTAAATGGTAGATACCAATATCAATAAAATAATTCCCATCCTTCTTATCTCATTAAGCACCACCTAGTACCGGACCACAATGGTCTCTGTGGAATCATCGATCACTGGCATGTGGCATGACACATGCAGGAAAAGATTGTGAAAGGGTGAGTAACACAATACTCAGTAGGGATCCCAAAACAGAAAGGGAATTCCACAAAATAAGGCAAAAAAGTAAAGATAGCTCACATAAGGTATAATTCAAGGTATAGAATGTATGATTATCATTTATAAAGATGAATCATTTTGTACTGCTGAGGGACTCATCCCTGATGAGTCAATATGGTGTGCTTAGATAGTGGTCCACTGTGGTCTGCTCGACATGGGGACCACTGAGGTCTGTTTAGCTGTTGTACTAGTGTGGTCCTCTTAGAAGCTGTACAACTGAGGTCCCCTCGGTTGCTGGACCACTGAGGTCCACTCGGCTGTTGGACCATTAAGGTCGACTCCACTACTGAACCAATGAGTTCTTCTCGGATCCTAGACCACAGAGGTCTGAATTGGTACTGAACCACCATGTTCCACTCAGCTACTAGACCACCAAGGTCAACTCATAATATCCATCATGTCAAAGCCATCCATAGGATTCCCTCTCTCCAGCACACATGATTATGGGAGAATCTAATACTCAAGCCATCATGTGTATCTCGATTACTATGAAAATACACATAGAGTATACCAAATGGACCGCCCATCATAAGGGTCCTAACACCGCATATAGTGCATCAATCAGACACCTGATCTAAAAGATATTGGTGTTTTTGTAAACATGATCTGGTTGCGTCTGAACCCAATCCGACTTGGTCGGACCGACCAGACTAAACCAGACCAGGGGTTCAACATGATCATACCCGTATATGCCGATCCGACCCAGTTGGGTCTAGGATGACCCGATCCAACCTAGCCTAGTGGCTAGGCCACATGGGACTTATTGGATGTGAACCTGTTTTGTCGTGGGTCTAGCCCACCGGGTTGCCCAGTGAACTGATCTGCATTCCCCATCCCGGTCCAACATAGTCGGACCAATTTACATCAATATGGGCCGAATATTGTCCATATTTCATATATGGCCATGACCACATTGGCGGGACAACTCTTCTCATGCCCAAGCCACCCAACATCCCAGTTTACTACATCATCCTACCTTGTGTTTCCCTTACCACCACCCGACCTCCAATTCCTATCACAACCTTTTTGGACATGACTCCCCCTACCATCGTCTAATCCCATGTCGGTGGTCATTCACTTACTGTTTCCATCTCCCTCTGCCTCCTGCCCGGTTTGATTCATGGATGAAGTCATTCTTGGACCGCTGTTCTTGTCACATCACAAAGAATAGAAAAAAAGGCTGAGTAGAAGAACAAGAAAAGAACGCATAAAAGAAGGATCATGACCACTGTTCGTGTTAGTCTAATATTCCCTTATTGGGAGTTTTAACAAAGGATAATTAAAACACGAATCAACTTCCCATAAATTCCCTCATGAAAATTCCCATGTCCCACATAGATGATCATTTCATGGTTAAATCCTTTAGTGGATTATTACGACATTCATCATTTAGGAATAAGAACGGTGGGAGATAATCACTTAGAAAAATAAAACCCTACTGAGAGAATAGGTTAGATTGGAGGAATAATACTTCATTGAAGGTGATCCATTTATGAAAATCCTCGATCCTTCATCGAGGGTGATATCTCTTGAAGAAGAGGGGAAGAGCTCAATGTTGTTGGTGATCATCGTTATTAATTTGTTGTTCATAAATGGTGATCCTATAGAGATACAGAGTGATTTTCAAGATCCCAATATCATTACCAATTATATATATACCATTAAATGGATAAAATTCATCGCAACATTTCTGTTATGTGGAGATGATGTCATTATGATATTTGATTTAGGGAACAACATTTTTGTTACTTTAGGTTTTAGTGTCGTTGTGCGGTTTAATTAATGGAATGAAACGGTTGGCTCATCATTTCATTGTAGTGAAACTATTTCTAATAAAATAAAATTTTTATGTTTATTTTATTTTTCCTTAAAACATATGAAAAATAACATTTTTCCTTGACCTGTGCCGGTCGAGTTAAGGCCCCTCCGATGGTGAACATCACATTATAAACTCAAAAATGGTCTCAATTTTTTAGTAAAAGTTAACATTTGTGAGTTATAAGGATTTTAAAATAAAATAATTTTTACTTAAATTATTTTAATTATGGTTGCTTCCCAAAAAAAACATTCACAACTGGCTCGGCCCAAGTAATGTTATGTTCCGCCTAAGGGAATCACACCGCCAAGAAAACATAAGTAATCTCATATGTCCAATATTAGTATCCTTTTATGAGTTAAAATGAATTGAAAATAAATAATCATTATTCAATTATTTTATTTACAGGAGAAAAACCGCATTCCACTTTTGGCCTGCACAATCCAATGATAGGCTCTGAATTTGGAATGAAATACTTCACGATCTCCACAGTCATCTCAGATTTTCAATCTGAGTCACCATTCGGGTTTTATAAGTATTTGAAAGATAAAATAATTTTATTTAATTATTTTATTTACGTATATACCATTTTCATGTTTTCTCACTACAGGCCCACGTCGGCTAAATATAACCATGCCTATGGTAAACATGCCATTATAAATGCAATGGTGCTCTCATATTTTTTATCCGGGAAACCATTTATAAATTATTCCACTTTTTTTCAAGAATATCGCTCACGGGCACTATTTACAAATTAATATTTTTCAACCAATCATTTCAGGAACACGAGGCTGTGGAATCGCACTCCGTCTCTGTGCATGGTCTCGAAATAATCCCACATAATTTTTTAAAAAAAATTCGAATTATGGGACGTTACATTACCTCCACATTTTTTTTGATTTATTTGCTCATAATCCCAAACAAATTCCAAACAAAAAATGTGTGTACTAAGGGTAGATCATAGCCTCCCCCTCCCACATGATCTCTTTGAGACACTTGTGCTTCCACCAAATGTGCACAAGAAGAATCAATCCCCATGGGGGTCCTATCATATAGATCCATGATATGTACCATAAAATCCACAAAAGTTTCCCCATCATCGAATATCCTACATGTAGAGGCATTACGTTACCTCTACTAAACTCTGCTCTGGGGTAGTTAAGAAGTAGGTCGACTCGACGAGTCATTCATCGATCACCTAGATAGTAGTGTGTCTCCTGGATGTACATTGTAAACCAATAAAGATTTATATATTTATCACTTCCCACTTCCTTCCTAGTACCCCCCAATTATAAATAACAAACCACAAAATTGATTCATACAATCGTTTTGCTTTTTATCTCAACTGGTAAGCCCCGTTTCAACCTGTTCCATCGTCCCTGATGTCCAACTTGACACCCACACACATACCCCGATTCATCTCCCTACTCTACGAATAACCTATACAACTACACATCTTTAGAGAGGAACTATATTCTCCCAAACTTTTAAATAGATATCATGATAATTCCCTAAGGACATCTGGGCATGTGTAGTCTTGCACCTGAAATATCTGAGTTGCGCCACCTTGATTCACTATAAGAGTGGAGGGGAAACTACAATCAACTAATGAAAATCTATCTCCTCTCGATCCAAAAAGGATATCGGAAGCAAGGCCAACTTCTCTGAGGCCTTATTCAATAGTTGTGAAATCGATCTCCCACTAAGAGTATCATCCACCACGTTCCCTTTCTTAAGAGTATAGACTATCTCGAAGTCATAGTCATAGAGGAACTCTAGCCAGCATCACTATCTTTAATTTATATCCTTAGGAGAATAGATTTACATGAGGCACTTGTGTTTAGAGTAGAAGATGAATCGTTCTCCCAAAATATAGTGTCTCCATATCTCTAATATGAATACTACCGATGCCAACTCATGGTCATGAGTGACATTTTTCTTCTAATGTAGTCTCAGTTTTCATGAACCATTAAGAATAACTGCATTCCTATACATTTGGAAACAACCAATCATGGTTTTTGATGCATTATAGAACATCACGTTGTCAGTTCCCTGCTTTGGAAGCCTCAAGATTGGGGCACTCATCAAGCTATGCCTCAGCTACTGAAATATCTTCCGTCATATTTATATCCACATGAATGGTTTTATCTTCTATTTAAATGGTATCATGGGTGATAAAAATCTAGAGAAGTTGGGTAAAATACTTTGATAATACCCTTCCAACATAAGAAATTTTTTCCCCTTGATGAAACTCTTTTGTGGCTCCCAAGAAAGAACTACCTCGATCTTCGCTGACTCCACCACAACTCTAGACTTTGTGATGACATGTATCATAAAGTGGAAATTTTGTATATATACCTCACACTTCAAGAGAATTCCATAAATATTGTGCTCCCAGAGTTTGTCCAGAACTATCCTCTGGTTTATCGCGTGATCCTCCTCAGACGATGAATACACTAAGATGACATCAATGAAGACCACTACAAACTGGTCTATATATGGGTAGAAGATCATGATCATGAGTACCATGAAAACTACTAGGGAGTTAGTCATGCAAAACGACATCAATAATGACTCTTACAGGTAATAGATACATATTAAATCCATCTTCATGATATCCTCCTCTCGTACGTGAAGCTGGTGATAGCCTGATCTGAGTTCTATCATCGAGAATCATCTTGCACCATTCAGCTGATAAAAGAGCTCACCAATCCTTGGTAGAGGATACTTGTTCTTCATGGTCACCTGGTTCAGTTTCCTAATGTCCACGTATAATCTCATAATTTTTTCTACATTCTTGGAAATCAAAACTGGGGCTGCCCCTAGTGAAATGGTTGGCCTTACAAACCCCTTCCGCAGCAAGTCCTCTAACTAGACCCTCATCTCCTAGAGCTCTCCGGGAGCCAAATGATATTCAAGTGTAGATATATTTTCTGTCCTAAGATATAGATAAATACATAAATCAACATCACTACATGGATGAATTCCTTTAATGTCCTCTTGAATGACGTCCTTATACTCGTCCACCACTATAGGGAACTGAAAACTGAAAACATTGACTGTTATGAAGGCAATGATGGCTGCATGAAGCTACCCCTTCCTCTATCCTCAAGATTCATGAGCCTGATGTGTACCACCATGGGGTGGTGGTTAAAACATTCCAAAATTAATACCCCATTCTGATGCTATCCATGGACATCTACCATGTTTGGTGCCCTATAGATTAATCTCTTTCTGACTCTGCCTCCTCCCCAGTGGCCCATCCACTATTTCACTATCAGCATGATGGGCTGGAAAATTAATAGCGAGAACTTCCCTTCCATCTCTTGGAATGAATCACCTTTTTCGAGGAAAATTAGACTCACCCTATGAGATTTGATATGTAGATCCATAGGCATGGGACCTCTTCTCGGATCGTCTCACACATCCAAGTCTATGAGACTGACGTCATCTTATTTCTTTCCCAATGATGGCATACACTGGATATATCCTATCAGCCAAAGAAATTTCAACCACAAAGGTTCACTCTATAACCCTTGAATAAGTAGAAATAAATAGAGGAATAGTGATGCCTCTGATGTCCCAATACACATTTCGCTCGGTGGTCCTATTGTAACGCCCCGACCCCAGCTACCCAGAGCCGGTGCATTACTTCGTAACATTGGCATGATCCCAAAAGATCAAGTCTCGAAAGACCGATTAGTTTAGTAGCCTTGGAAACACTAGATACATTCATAAGTCTTTCATTACATCAAAATTAAACAAACTACAAAAAAACATGGTCTTCATAGTCCACACTCATATCTTCACTGATTATTCTTGCAAGTCAGTCATAAAATACTTCTTCACAACCTGGAAAATTTTTAAACATTGAAAGGGGTGAGCTCAAATGCTCAGTAAGGATAACAATAATGCGGAAGCTTTCATAAATAAACATTAACATTTAAGGCAATGTATAACTAAAACAAAAGCCTCTTAAACATGAACTTCAACATAATATGGCAAAAGTAAAATGAGATAATGCCATTTACTTCTTCACATGGATATTCTACTGGTCGAATAATCACATGTAATATCAATAACCACTTTCATAATGAGGGAATGTATAATGCCGGACATTCTGAAACATTTTGTCAAGGCCTCGGCCAAGACATCTAAAATGATTAAGGCCTCGGCCAAAACCATAAATCAAATTGGGAAAGGGCCTCGGCCAATTCCACGTCTAGTTGTCTCATGAGACCTACCGATGCATCGAGGAGCTATAGCGGGCTCCACCCGTCACTTATTAAGTCCAATACATTCCTCATATGAATAGGTTTAAACATATCATAAACCATAACATAATCATATCACATAAAACATGCATAAAGGAAACATAACATTTCCACATTTCAATCACAAGATATCAATAAGACATATTGATATAATAAAAACTCTTTCAAAACCATTTTCAATACCAAAATAAAAGAAAGTTAAAACTTTGTATTTATTTTTCATTAAAAAAATGATGGCTTGTAGAGGAAGCCGAAACTCAAATAATGGTCACGGCGGCGGAGAAGTCGTTGTCGCCGCATACGTACGACAAAAACATTCCCTTTTGTCGTTTAGTAAACGCTTCGTATAAAAAAGATTCCTTTTGAATAAACTTAAAAGTCAAAGGGGTTTATACACCGTATAAAAGAAAGTTGTGTATAAAACCAAATATGCCTCAATGAAAGGAGATTGAGACGAAGTCCTTAAAAAGATCATTTTTAAAATAAAATAGATATATTATGTGTATTCACTATAGGTACACATAAAGAAAGTAAAAATACAAAATAGGACATAATAACATCATGACATAATTTGAAAGTAGTAGATTAACCCAAAGAATGGAAGTTGGGTTAAGAAGTTCCCTTACCTTGTGTCCGACTTGACTCAACCGTTCTTTAACCTCCTGAATAATAAACTAGAGTTAATATATACCTTATTAAGAACCATTTTCAATTTCATTATCCTTATTATATCACTTATTACAATGATATGAACATTATGTAATTATTTAAGTTAATAATGTTCATTTTGTCGGTATTTGGTTCTTAAGTCAAAAATAGGCTTCTTACACTTACATGTTGTTAATTTGGTCAAAGGTTCATTATATCCAGAATGGTATTCATGATGTAGATATCATATATGTCATATATATCCAGTACATACATTCATTTATAATATTACATCACATTTAGAGGTAAGAAATGAAATGCACCGTTCATGGAGACGGTAAGCCGTACGTACGCATGAACGCTACTTCCATTTCTATTTCATATTTTCTGGAATGGAATCATAATGATATGAGAGTATATTATAATTCCAGTATAATAACATATATAATATCATTAACTTTATCCTTCACACATCCCACATATGGTATTAACGAATCAAATCACTTTCAGGGGGCGGTAGTCCGCGCTTCCTAAAATGAAGATATCGTGTTTTACCCATAATGGAAACCATAAAGGTATGCCCAAAATGAAAAAAAACAGAAGCTTAAGGAAAACATAAACATATTATATATCATATATAAAAATAGTGACATCATAATGGCCACCTTTGAAGGTGTTAAATGAGTGTTGAACAATCATCGTTTCGGGAGGCAGAATTTCGCCATCCACGGAAACCTTATGTTCTTTAACCATTTGATGTAGTTGTGTGGAAGTGTAGCTCAAATAAATATTATAACAACATCCTAGTATATTTAAGATACTGGTGTTGTTACAAAAGAAGTAAATAAAAAGAGTTTAGGGGGTTGGAGAAGCAAAATAAAACAAAAGAACATGAGAGAATGAATTACCTTAAAAAGTGTAACTCCTTTTGAGTTGAGCCTAAAGGCTTCCTTTGAAAGGATTCTGCCCAAAGGGAATCCTCTAGGATGAGGAGAGGGATGTGGAGAGAGCAAATGGGCAGGGGTTGGCCGAGCCAATGGCTTGAAGAGTGTGTGAAATGAGGTAGAGGTGGGGGCCTTTTATAAGAGGAGAGGAGGGGCACTTTTGGAAAGTAAAGGAACATTACATTATTTGAAAATGTGTTTCGGTTTTAAAAGGTCCCACATTGATAGAATTCGTGGATAAGGTGATAAGGCATCTAAATCCACTCATCCAATTGGTTTTGGCCATGTGTAGTTCATAGATTTTATATTATCTTTCCATTTTATTTAAATCGTCAAATAATGATGTCATCGCTGCATCATTATTATGTCATAAATAATTAAATTTATTTAATGTCTAAAAATTATAAAAAAAAAACTATGATATAGGAAATCTTTTTATCTTTCCAATGACTATTTATAATCAAAATTTGGACTTGTGTAACCCTACTTAAAAATTGTTTTAGTAAAACACTTTATGTTAGTGTCATTTTCACTTTAACATTAAATAAAAAGTAATTTATGTTATTTCCCAACAAAAGTGGATCCATGGGGTCCCCAAGTTAGGCCATGGCTTGTCTTGGTCGTCCATGACACAACCAATGAGGTTGGGACATGTGTCTAGGTCATTTAATATTATTAAAGTATTATTTATACCTTAAACTACCCTAATTACCACTAATCGCGATTAAGAACTTAATAAGTTACTATTCACCAAAAAATTATTTTTATCCCATTGAACCACATTTTACTTCTTAATGACAACCATGTATGTCGGATTTTTGAAAATCAAATCACAGAAGTGGTAATATTTCATTTAAACGAAAAATCAGTTATTTAACAACCACTTAGTGGTTTCACTATTCATCAAAAATTGAAGTTTTTCAGAATAAGGCCAAAATTTCACCCTAAGCTATAATTGATATTCCGAATTGAAAAATGATGTCTATTTTACAAAATTCCAAACATATTAGTTGCATTAATTAATTTTATAATTAATTCCCGCTGTCACAACAAATAGCGTGTTTTTAAGAAACAATTTATATCAAAAGATTGGCAATTGTTTATGTCCAATTTCAATGTTAAATTAATTCTAATGACCACCATTGGATAAAATGGTAAAAATATATTCTAATTATACTTTAAAACCATCAAATATTATAATTTATCACTATAAATTATTTTGATTAAAAAAGTTGTTTTAAGTATTTTTCACTATTTATAAAATTTTAGAAGTTCTCAGAAAAATACCAAAAATTCAACATAGGCTAATTTCGATATTACGAATACAAAAATGAAGTCCATTTTGACATATAAAATTTATAATATTTCAAAAAGAAGGTATTACTATTCATAACGGCTACTTTGATTAGTCGCGATGTTTTAGAACTCGAAGTTGCGTACAATGCAAGCTATTGTATTATTGAATGAGAAGCGTATCGTGGAAGCTCGGGGTGTTACATTCTCCCCTCCTTCAATAAATTGCGTCCTCGCAATTTGTTATTTTTCTTTAAAAATAAAAGGTTGAAAATAGAAAATACCTTTGAGGAAAACCCACATCGGAAATAAGGTTAATAAAATTTAGCCTTAATAAGAGGGAAAGGGAAATGAACAAGTCACCACCCAATTATGATCTCGATTAGGAGAACATTGGTGGCAATTAGAGACATATAATTAGAGGAAAAACGTAAATATTTGTAGGGAGTGATTGAGGTCATCAATCACAATCAACTGTCAAATTGAGGGCCTCAAAGCCTTCAATCTATGTTGATTTAAAATATCATCAGTTCAACAAGACATAAGGTATTAGGATAACACATTTTTTGTTTTAATATCCCTTTACTAAAGTTTAAGAATTAATTTATTCATTGAATAAGAGATAGGTATATATATATTTATGCTTGACAATTAGAGTTTCAACCATCAACTCATCTTTCACTCAAAAAGATAATAGAACTCAAAAATATTATACTTATCCTAATTGTATAAGGTTCCAAATGTTAAAACATACTATTTAGATTAGTAAAATTATTTTGTAATAACCAGGGACTTCCTGTAGGCTAGTGGTAGGAAATAAAGGCTTGTCGCACTATGGTTGTGGGTTCGATTCCTGCATCTTTGTCCGACGCGACGGGTTATGCCCCACCCTGCAGGTTGTCCTTTTCATAAAACTATAGTATTCCAAGAATAATATCCAGAAAATTTTTAACCTTAAATTTACTATCCAAGGTTCAACTTAATCCACTCCAACCTTTATAGTTATCCAAAATACCTCAATCCAGACTTCCTCTAAAAGGTCTCTTAATTCCAAAATCAATTTATCAGATTCCCCAAACAAATATTAGTTTCTCTTATTGTCACATACTAAAAATATGATTACCTTAATCATATTAAAACCTTACTGAAATCAAAAAGTACTGCAGTACAATCCTTATATAGATCACATTATTCTAATAACCAGAATATAATCCATGAGTCCAAAAGCCCCAATACATTAGTTATTCTGCTTCAACTGTAGTAATAGCATAAGATTGTCCTTGATCCCTTGGCCTTTTCTGAGGTAAGTTTCCTTGACGCTTAGGACATTCATTTGCATAATGACCCATTTCTCTACAATTGTAGCATTCAACTTTGACAGCCTCTTTCTTTCCCTTGCAATCACGAGCCTGGTGACCCTTTTCTCCACATTTATAACAAACTCCCATTCCTTTTAGGCAAGTACCAGGGTGATTCTTCCCACAATTATCACATACTGGAAAATCCTTCTTTCCCTTTTTCCCTTTATCTGTCTCTTGTTCCACCGTTCTCTTCTTCTCTTGCTTTACTTTGTTGTCATAAGACTTAGAGAATTCCTTTTCTGTCTTGATAGCACACGAGACAATATCTTCGTATGATGAGAAGGATTGTGATACCAAAGCTCGACGGAGAAATGGTTTTAACCCATCAAAGAAACGATCAATCTTACTCCTTGGGTTACGTATGTAATCTGCAGCATACCTTGCTAACCTTGTAAAGTTAGCCTCATACTTTGCGACATTCTCATCCTCCTTCTGCCTCAGACTCAGAAATTGCCTTTCCATATCTGCTCGATGGTCACGAGGAAAGTATTTTTCTAAGAAAAGCTCTTTGAACTCCTGCCATTCCATGTTTGTTAATTCATCATCTTCCTTTGTGTTTTGAATTAGTGACCACCATTGATCGGCATCTCCAGTGAGGCGGTAAACTGCCATGACGACCTTCTCCCTTTCACTACTCCCCAAGGCATGGAATATTTTCTCTAAGGAATTTATCCATTGCTCAGCTACTGTAGGATTTGTACTCCCATTGAAGGTTGGCGGTTGTTGCCTCATGAAACGGTCTAGCATTGATCCTCCACGTTGCGGATCAGGGTGCTCCATACGAGTAAGGTTGTTATTCATAACCTGCGTGAGTTGTCCCAGTATGGTAATAAGTTGATCAGCACCAGTTGTATCTTCAGGTCCACAATAATTATCTTGAGCAGGAGGGCAATCCCTACACGGAGTTCGTGCATTGATACAGTTTCCATTCCTTCTACTAGGCGCCATTTCTAAACAATGGCATAAACTAGATTAGTTTATGAATCAAAATACATAATTCCATACTTGTAAAATACTTAACATAAATTGAACTATTTATGGATATAATCCATAATCATAAAAAGGTTTTATTTGAGGAAGTATATACTCATAACCGTTCATAGTGGTTTGTAAAGAAAATGAGAATTATCCTAAGCGTATCCCCCGGGAGTGTCGTAACCAAGAGTGCAGCAAGGCCCGTTGTCGTGCACCAGTTCCCGTTCGAGTCTAGCTCAAAGCGGTGTTTTCGGTTTTTACCCCTAGGTACATCTGTGCCAGAGCCGTCTCTACCTGCTCGTATCCAGACAGGGATGTATTGCTCGGAAAACTCATATCATCTCTATAATACCAAAATTCTAGGAAGTTCTTCTATACTAATCCTCGAAGCCTATCTTTGGGCTATGCGTTCTAATCAGAGTTTATCTACATCTAGCTTCCAAGGTTAGTACTAAACTGCCTCTGATACCAACTGTAACGCCCCGACCCCAGCTACCCAGAGCCGTTGCATTACTTCGTAACATTGGCATGATCCCAAAAGATCAAGTCTCGAAAGACCGATTAGTTTAGTAGCCTTGGAAACACTAGATACATTCATAAGTCTTTCATTACATCAAAATTAAACAAACTACAAAAAAACATGGTCTTCATAGTCCACACTCATATCTTCACTGATTATTCTTGCAAGTCAGTCATAAAATACTTCTTCACAACCTGGAAAATTTTTAAACATTGAAAGGGGTGAGCTCAAATGCTCAGTAAGGATAACAATAATGCGGAAGCTTTCATAAATAAACATTAACATTTAAGGCAATGTATAACTAAAACAAAAGCCTCTTAAACATGAACTTCAACATAATATGGCAAAAGTAAAATGAGATAATGCCATTTACTTCTTCACATGGATATTCTACTGGTCGAATAATCACATGTAATATCAATAACCACTTTCATAATGAGGGAATGTATAATGCCGGACATTCTGAAACATTTTGTCAAGGCCTCGGCCAAGACATCTAAAATGATTAAGGCCTCGGCCAAAACCATAAATCAAATTGGGAAAGGGCCTCGGCCAATTCCACGTCTAGTTGTCTCATGAGACCTACCGATGCATCGAGGAGCTATAGCGGGCTCCACCCGTCACTTATTAAGTCCAATACATTCCTCATATGAATAGGTTTAAACATATCATAAACCATAACATAATCATATCACATAAAACATGCATAAAGGAAACATAACATTTCCACATTTCAATCACAAGATATCAATAAGACATATTGATATAATAAAAACTCTTTCAAAACCATTTTCAATACCAAAATAAAAGAAAGTTAAAACTTTGTATTTATTTTTCATTAAAAAAATGATGGCTTGTAGAGGAAGCCGAAACTCAAATAATGGTCACGGCGGCGGAGAAGTCGTTGTCGCCGCATACGTACGACAAAAACATTCCCTTTTGTCGTTTAGTAAACGCTTCGTATAAAAAAGATTCCTTTTGAATAAACTTAAAAGTCAAAGGGGTTTATACACCGTATAAAAGAAAGTTGTGTATAAAACCAAATATGCCTCAATGAAAGGAGATTGAGACGAAGTCCTTAAAAAGATCATTTTTAAAATAAAATAGATATATTATGTGTATTCACTATAGGTACACATAAAGAAAGTAAAAATACAAAATAGGACATAATAACATCATGACATAATTTGAAAGTAGTAGATTAACCCAAAGAATGGAAGTTGGGTTAAGAAGTTCCCTTACCTTGTGTCCGACTTGACTCAACCGTTCTTTAACCTCCTGAATAATAAACTAGAGTTAATATATACCTTATTAAGAACCATTTTCAATTTCATTATCCTTATTATATCACTTATTACAATGATATGAACATTATGTAATTATTTAAGTTAATAATGTTCATTTTGTCGGTATTTGGTTCTTAAGTCAAAAATAGGCTTCTTACACTTACATGTTGTTAATTTGGTCAAAGGTTCATTATATCCAGAATGGTATTCATGATGTAGATATCATATATGTCATATATATCCAGTACATACATTCATTTATAATATTACATCACATTTAGAGGTAAGAAATGAAATGCACCGTTCATGGAGACGGTAAGCCGTACGTACGCATGAACGCTACTTCCATTTCTATTTCATATTTTCTGGAATGGAATCATAATGATATGAGAGTATATTATAATTCCAGTATAATAACATATATAATATCATTAACTTTATCCTTCACACATCCCACATATGGTATTAACGAATCAAATCACTTTCAGGGGGCGGTAGTCCGCGCTTCCTAAAATGAAGATATCGTGTTTTACCCATAATGGAAACCATAAAGGTATGCCCAAAATGAAAAAAAACAGAAGCTTAAGGAAAACATAAACATATTATATATCATATATAAAAATAGTGACATCATAATGGCCACCTTTGAAGGTGTTAAATGAGTGTTGAACAATCATCGTTTCGGGAGGCAGAATTTCGCCATCCACGGAAACCTTATGTTCTTTAACCATTTGATGTAGTTGTGTGGAAGTGTAGCTCAAATAAATCTTATAACAACATCCTAGTATATTTAAGATACTGGTGTTGTTACAAAAGAAGTAAATAAAAAGAGTTTAGGGGGTTGGAGAAGCAAAATAAAACAAAAGAACATGAGAGAATGAATTACCTTAAAAAGTGTAACTCCTTTTGAGTTGAGCCTAAAGGCTTCCTTTGAAAGGATTCTGCCCAAAGGGAATCCTCTAGGATGAGGAGAGGGATGTGGAGAGAGCAAATGGGCAGGGGTTGGCCGAGCCAATGGCTTGAAGAGTGTGTGAAATGAGGTAGAGGTGGGGGCCTTTTATAAGAGGAGAGGAGGGGCACTTTTGGAAAGTAAAGGAACATTACATTATTTGAAAATGTGTTTCGGTTTTAAAAGGTCCCACATTGATAGAATTCGTGGATAAGGTGATAAGGCATCGAAATCCACTCATCCAATTGGTTTTGGCCAGGTGTAGTTCATAGATTTTATATTATCTTTCCATTTTATTTAAATCGTCAAATAATGATGTCATCGCTGCATCATTATTATGTCATAAATAATTAAATTTATTTAATGTCTAAAAATTATAAAAAAAAACTATGATATAGGAAATCTTTTTATCTTTCCAATGACTATTTATAATCAAAATTTGGACTTGTGTAACCCTACTTAAAAATTGTTTTAGTAAAACACTTTATGTTAGTGTCATTTTCACTTTAACATTAAATAAAAAGTAATTTATGTTATTTCCCAACAAAAGTGGATCCATGGGGTCCCCAAGTTAGGCCATGGCTTGTCTTGGTCGTCCATGACACAACCAATGAGGTTGGGACATGTGTCTAGGTCATTTAATATTATTAAAGTATTATTTATACCTTAAACTACCCTAATTACCACTAATCGCGATTAAGAACTTAATAAGTTACTATTCACCGAAAAATTATTTTTATCCCATTGAACCACATTTTACTTCTTAATGACAACCATGTATGTCGGATTTTTGAAAATCAAATCACAGAAGTGGTAATATTTCATTTAAACGAAAAATCAGTTATTTAACAACCACTTAGTGGTTTCACTATTCATCAAAAATTGAAGTTTTTCAGAATAAGGCCAAAATTTCACCCTAAGCTATAATTGATATTCCGAATTGAAAAATGATGTCTATTTTACAAAATTCCAAACATATTAGTTGCATTAATTAATTTTATAATTAATTCCCGCTGTCACAACAAATAGCGTGTTTTTAAGAAACAATTTATATCAAAAGATTGGCAATTGTTTATGTCCAATTTCAATGTTAAATTAATTCTAATGACCACCATTGGATAAAATGGTAAAAATATATTCTAATTATACTTTAAAACCATCAAATATTATAATTTATCACTATAAATTATTTTGATTAAAAAAGTTGTTTTAAGTATTTTTCACTATTTATAAAATTTTAGAAGTTCTCAGAAAAATACCAAAAATTCAACATAGGCTAATTTCGATATTACGAATACAAAAATGAAGTCCATTTTGACATATAAAATTTATAATATTTCAAAAAGAAGGTATTACTATTCATAACGGCTACTTTGATTAGTCGCGATGTTTTAGAACTCGAAGTTGCGTACAATGCAAGCTATTGTATTATTGAATGAGAAGCGTATCGTGGAAGCTCGGGGTGTTACACCTATCCCCAAAGAACATTTCAAATTGTACTTATCGGGTACATGGAATAGTCATCACACCATGATGAATACTCAACTACTAAAATGTATTCCTTCTAAAGCTGTTGAATCTCATGGGAATGCATATCTTATATGTTATATAGAAATAGCGCCATTTTATGATAAAGGTTCCTGATATCTGTCCACATAAATGTCACCTCATCATACGATCAGGTAATCTAAACCCCGCCATCACCCAACTGATCCACATAGAAGGATCACTTCCAGAACCGAAAAGTGATAAAATGGTTCCTTGGATTGATGGAAAACTCATTCACAACATCAAGACAGTCCTTATCCACCTATGAGTTTGGATCACCTTCGAACCTGAGGGGTCCCTATCGGTGAAACTCCCATAATTCACTAAGCCTATGTGTGTCCTCTACTGGTAGATTCGGTAGTAACTACAAACCAAATGGTGATGGTAATGCTGGGACACTTTTAGAGGGTTCCATCTTGAGAAATGGTTCGTATACTAAAGGTTCATCATTCTATGGACCACCCTCTTGGTCCCACACTGGAATTCTAGATGGAAGTCTTTATGGAGGCTTCTTGAAGGAGAACAAGACAAATCACAATTAGTAGATTATACCTGGTGAGATGACTCAGACTCAGAAAAATCATGAGAAAACATTTGAAGATACATTCAAGTATTATTTACATATACTGAGTTGAAATTTAGAATTCAGTGTCCTGGTGTATGGATATGTTGGCCCTTGCACCAACACTAGTATCCCTTGCCAAAAAGTAGAACGTGAAAAACATAACAATGTTTCCCCATAAATATTTATAATCTCATACTTATTTTTGGTATAACCAACTGCCCTTTGATAATACTTTGTCAAGACCCACCCCTAGGGCTCGTTCCATGACTACCCCAAGCCCGCCTTCCATAGGCTAGGGCTGGAGACTAGCAACGTGTAGGCATATCCACAATGGGAGGCATTTTCCTTAAAACCCATACCCAGACACAAAGCAAAAAACTGTAGAAAGTAAACAAAAAGTAAACCAAAATTGTCACTAAGAAAACTACTGAGAGTACAGTACAAACTATAAATAAAAAGGGTCTATAATACAATCCCAGAACCATATAGAAAGTAAAACTACCATGGTCTGTTCACTCCAGAACCCACCTTAAGGGTAGGTGAATTGTAGCTACTAGTAGCCATAGAAGTAGGCCCTTCAGTCCCTTATCAAGGAGCACCACCTGGTCCCCAACAATCATGGTCTCTGTCAAAGCGTTGATCTCTTACATAAGAAACAACATGTGTGGGAGAAGCCTGTGTAAGGGTGAGTATCACAATACTCGGTAGGGATGCTAAACCACATAGGAATGACCACAAAGCAAGGCCACAAATAAAATAAATCTTTCACCAGGTATAATTCAAGGTATATAATGTAAGATTATTAGTCATAAATCAGAATCAACTTGTACTATTGAAGGACTCATCCCTAATGAGTCACTGAGGTATACTCAGCTACTAGACCAATGAGGTCCACTTGGCTGCTGGAACACTTGGATTGATTGGATACTGGACCACTGAGGTCCCCTTGGATGCTAGACCATTGAGGTCTCCTCTACTGCGGGACCACTAAGGTCTACTTGGCTACTGGACCACTGAGGTCCGCTCAGGTACTAGACCCCTGCGGTCTGACCATGTGTTGGACCACTGAGGTCTGCTCGGCACCTGTACCATAGAGGTCCAATCTGCTACTAGACCACTGAGGTCCTATCTGCTACAATATCACCGAGTTCACCCCACCATATCCTTCATGTCATAGTTGTCCTTAAGATTCACACTCTCCATTGTGCTTGATTACGGGATAATCTTCTATTAAAGACATCGTTTGTATCTCGGATGGAATGAAAACACACATAACGTATACCCAAATCACAGTCTTGTTGAAAGGTTCCCAACACGAAAGATAGTGCATCCATCAAATTCCTGATCTGAATGATATTGGCATTTTAGAAAATTGGGGCATGTTGCATTCAGGTCCAACCCGACTTGGTCAGACCGACCCAACCAACCCAACCCAGGGGTTCCGCGTGACCTGACCCAACCTAGTCATTATGGGCCGACCTGGTCCAGCCTAGCCCAGTGTCTAGGACCATTGGGACTATCTGCCTCAGATCGGTTCGGCCATGGGTGCAACCCGCCGGGTTTCCGAGCGATGTAGTCTGATTTCTCCGACCCGTTCTAACTTAGTCGAACTAGTTTATTTCCAGTTGGGCCTCACAATAGCCCAATTTCCTATCCGACCCCACCCTAATTATTGGTGAGACTCTTCTCCCGCCTGAGCCACCCATTTTCGTAGTTTGCGGCACCGACCTGACCCATATCGGTGAGTCATCTTGGGTCCAACCGGATGCCCGATGGTGTCTGGGTTCATGAAGCAATGTGGCTGCTGAGGCCAGCCGCCTCCCTCCGCACAGAGTCTATCATGGTCTATGTGCTAGTGAATGATGTGGGCCACCCTATAGGACACTCCCTTTGAAGTGGAGGTTGACCGCTGCTATGCCCCAGCACTGCTGCAGGCTCCGCCTCCTTGGCACGCTGCCGGGACACACCACCTTACACCCGTGGCGGGTGTTGCGGGCCTCCTCCACATTCTTTCATGCTGGCTTCCCTTACCACAGCCACATCCTTCCATTCCCACCATGACTCTCTTGGCCACAAATCTCCCTCTTCCACCCCTAGCTTCCATTCCCGTGGTTTTTTATCCCAGATCCATCGTCTCCCTCACCCTCTGACATGGTTTAATCTACCTTTGTGGTTCTTCTTAGACCGAGGTTGTTGTCACATCCCAAATAAAAGATAAATTGGAGGAATAGAAGAACACACAAATAATAAATAAAGTTCGGACCACAACCATTATTTGTGTCAGAGTGGTTTGTCCTTGATAAGATGTTTTAAAAAGGATAATCAAAACACAAATCCACTTCACATTAATTCATGCCTGAAAATTCATATGTCCTGCAAAGACGACCTATCTGTAGGTAATTCTCTTAGTGTATATACCCTTTGTTAATCATTTAGTAAGATAAACGAGGGGGGGTAATCAATTAGAAAAATAAACCCATACCTACAAAATAGGTTCGATCGGAGGATGGCTTCATCTTTGAAGTTGATCTGTCTGCAAAAGTCCTCGAACAATCGTCGGGGTGAGATCTTTCGAAGAGGAGGGGGAGTTATCAGTGTTGTTGGACATCATAAATCTTCATTCATCATTCATAAATGGTGATATTCCATAATTTTGGAGTTATTTTGATGATCTTTCTCTGATCACCAATTCATGTTAACCCATTAATTGGAGAAAATGCACTACAACGTTTTTCGTATGCTGAGTCACCACCATTACACTATTTCATTTATAAAATAATGTTTCTGTTAATTTTTTGCAGCATCATTGTGGGGTTTCATTTATGGAATGTCGCGACTAACTTATCTTTGTATTGAAAAGAAATAGTTTTGAATAAAATATTCCTTTTAAGGTTATTTTATTTTTCCTTAAAACTTCCAAAAAATAAATTTTTCCCTAGACCTGTGCATATAAAAGATAGTCCCCTATTAAGGAGATCATCTCATTATGAACTCAATTTTGGTCTCATATTTATAATTTGAGTTACTGTTTGTGAGTTATGAGGATTTGGAAATAATATATTTTTTATTTAAATTATTTTATTTAGTGTTGCGTCCCAAAACCCAACATTTACAGCCAGCATGCATAGACTGATGTTAGGCTCCACTTAAAGGAATAACACAACCATGAACTCAATGGTGCGCTCATATTTACAATATGAGTTACCATTTATGAGATATAAATATCCGAAAATAAAATAACCTTTATTCAATTAATTTATTTATGGAAAAAATTAATTCCACTGTTGGCTGAAGCTGACAAATTATAGGCTCTTCCTAATGATGGAACTCCCTCATGAGCTCAACGGTGGTCTCATATTTTTAATCTGAGTCATTGTTTGTGGGTTGTATTGATTTGAAAAATAAAATAATTTTGTTTAATTATTTTATTTTCGGTTGTTCTATTTTAGAGTTTTTTTGAATCCAATCCCGTACTGACTAATCTTATGTAGCGCCTAGGGAAATACAACCATCTTGAACAAAATGGTTCCCTATGATTTCTGTTATGGGTGCATGATTAATAGTTATTTTACTTTTTCTAGAAAACTATTGAATCCCACTATTTAAAATATAACATTTTCCGATGAATCATTTTGGGCACTTCAGGCCTCATAATCGCACATTGTCTCCGTGCCTAGTCTCCAAATAATCCCATATAATTTTTTTTTAAAAAAATAAATGGAATTCTAATACCTTTTAATTGGGGAATAAAAGGGGAGATAATCATAAAAATGAACAATGAGACACAATATAACATGATAATCATAAAAGAAGAAAGGAAATTTGTCAATATTGAAAATGTGGAAACAACATAAAACACTGTATCATAAATATAGGTTAAGGATAACTTCCAAGAAATCATGATTAAAGTAATCGTATATAAGATTAAGATTCACATCATATTCAGAAATAATGTTTTATGATACAAAAAATTATCCAATACATTAGAACAATATATAAGTCCAGGTGCACCCATCACATTAATTTCATTCTTGTGCTAAAGTGTGCCACATAGATCATAAAATATGGATTAATTCATCATCGTATTTTATTACTAGATAAATGGGTGTGAAATAAGTACATGTAAATACCAACTCAAAGGATTATTAGTTTACAAGGGTAAAAACCCATGATAGGAAATGATTATGATATTCACTACACAATTTTTTTGGCTAGAAAAATCACGGTGAAATATGGGCAGCATAAAGACATCACATAAAAATTAATAAAATGAGTTGATGAGAGAGAAAGGGATGTATCATAATAGGTATATAAAATGGGTAGTAATAGGTAAATTGGAAATACCAATACCAACATTCGTAATTGGATATATAAGGATTATTATAATAAATCAACATTAATAAAGAGGAGATGGTGAGGGTCCCTTTGTAGACTGTGTGATTCCAAATTATGGAGTGGATCTTCTTGAGAGATTGGGGAAACCATTGGAGGACTCTATAGAGTGAAGGTAACAATATGGACATTAACTAATAACTTTTAGTGATTATAAATGGAATATTGGGTGGGATTATATAGGAAATTTGTGGGGTTTCATTATTGTTTCTCAAACTTATGTTTTGGATTCTATATAATTAAATAACCAAAATAAAAAACCTAAAAATGAATTTTTTTCCACATGGTTTCTTACACATGGGAAGGGTTATAATTATTTTTTGAAATCCAAGGCCGGAAAATTGTAAAATAATAAACTTGGTGATGTGGATGTTAGTAACACTCTTAAAGGAAAGATTTCTAAAAACATAAAATGTATTAATGTTTTCAGAGGATTAAAAAAGGCTCAATAAAAATAACCAAGTAAACATGAAATAAAATAATTTTAATTGGAAAACATATATTTGGTCTTGGATACCCTTTATATTATTTATTACAAAACTTTTGGGCCATTACAAGGTCATAATACACACCCTATAATTATACGTTAAATAATTTTTACTTGAAAATTTGAATGTCTCAAAAAATTATAAATAATTTACCATTGGATAAATTATCTGTTTTGATTAAAATAATAACATTTATTTTATCAAAATAATTTTATAAATATATGAACTTTTACTTTTAAAATAATAATAAACATTTATTGAAAAATTTTGGGTTTTTTTGACAATAATAGTTTTTGAACCGTGATAAAAATTACATTTTACTTCATAAAAATTATATGATAATTTATATTTAATAAAAATTATTTAATAGTACTATTTTATTAAATATTATTTATTCCAAAAAAATTATTAATTTATTAAAATAATTGCTTTAATATAATTTTAACATTACCCAAAATTACACTTGGTGTTTTATTGAATCAAAGTTAAAATTATTTATAACATAATAATAATAATAATTCAATATATACATTATTTTATTGAAATGAATTTACATACTTATATGGATACGGTATTCTTACAAATAAATACAATACACCAAAAAATTCCATAAGGGTATGTTGCACAATAATGAGACATTCAGGGGGTGGTTAGGTGAACATGATTTGATATGTGATCTAGATGATCTTGAACTTCCACCATAAATGGTTTCTCAAAAGATTAAGTAGTTAGATATCATATTGTGATTGGTAAAAGAAAAATCACAATGATTCTATCTCCTTAGGAGTATCTGATAAATGGGATTCATAGGGTGTGATTCTTATAGTTGATCCCATCAATTCCTTTGCCTATGTCAAAATGAAATTTAAAACTCTATATTTATACTAATCATGTGATCACTATTTAATGATAATATTATCAAATGTAATGATTTCTAATGTTCTTTTAAATTCTTATTATATAATAAAAAATTAATTTTACGAGTTTTATATAACTCTATTACATAATAAGACATTTAATTAAATCACAAGGGGAATTTTATTTATAATAGTTCGGGTCGTTACATCTCCCATAAGGATATTTCGCATTTATAAATCCAAAATAAAAATTTATTTATAACATATGGAAAGGAAAAATTATAAATGGTGAGCCCAAATTTTATGTGATGGTATTTAGAGGATATACATATGTATAACATGAACATTAGGGTTTGTAATCATGGGAATAAGATTTTAAGATCATACCAATCTAATTAATGATCATATACATGAGTCATAAATCAACAGTTCACCAAAAATGATTCATTAAAAAATAAATAACATAATCCATGATATCATATCATAGGAATCCAAAAAAGACTTATGGAACAAAAATTATCTTATTATAATGGGAATAGGTGTAAATAGAAACAGGTTCACTCAGTATGTTATGGACTTGGAATCAGGCTCTTGTATAAACTTATAGAGAAAAATATTGGTCCACATATAACATTTTGAACATATAATCATGTTCACATATAAAAATAATTTCATAGACATCAATTTTAATTACCAAAAAGTATTATAAAACATCATGGTGATTAAACGTACGGAGAGAGACACACCACCATCCCCAGTCATTGTCATTTCCTTATAATGGAATGGGATTCACCTACATCTCAAAATGAATCATGTTTCCCCATATTCCTAGAGTGTATCAGGTCTCCCAATATTATCATAGAGTATTAGTTCTCCCTATCTTCCCATAGTATATCAGGGAACACCTATTTCACATTTTGGATCAGTACACAAATGTTTCTGGTTGTAGATCAAGCCCATCAAATCTTTTCCCATCATTATCTCATGAGACATAAATCTTTAACCAAATTCATTGAAAAGAGATATTGGCCCCAACCATTACATACTAAAATCACACATAAATTGACCATAAGATAATAAAACAATCATCATATCTAGACCCATAAAAAGATACATGTTTCATAAACTTCATGTCACGACCCATGAAATAAAACAGGTATCATAAACACTTATTCACATCATTACCTACAAAAAATAGATAGGTATCATAATTATTTTAAGAAATCATAACCTGTAAAAATTACCAGGTTTCAAAAGTATATAGCCCATGAATGATAAACCATTTTCAAAAACATCATTCCATCAAAACATAAATCACTAAATAATGAATATGATTGATATTCTTGGATCATATACCATGTAAATCCTAAACTATAAAAATGTATTTTAAATTAGATGAATAAGGATTTTGAAAGATCACATGGATTATTTATTAAGAAAACTATCCTTTATTTAAAAATTATTTCCAAAAAACCATTTCAAAAATCCTTTTTTATAAATAAGTATTCAAAATTTCATTTTATATATGTCTTGAGGAAAATATATTTTTTACTTTGAAATTGAATTTTAAAATCTAAAATTTTTTAAACGAATTTTTTTTTAAAATATATTCTAAAACATGTAATGGAATTTTTAAAAATCATTTCTAACACTTTTTTAAAATAATATATTTTTAAAGGCTTTTTCATTGAAATATATTTAAAAACTTATAAATGAGCCTTTGAAAATAATTTAATACACTTTTTAAACATAAATTTTTAAAACCTATTTCATTGAAAGACACATCAAAACCAAAAAATATATATAATTTAAAGGAAAGGTTTCATTAAAATTAAAATTTTAAAATTAAAAATTTCGTTTCAATAAAATAATGGTCGTGATGGCGGCTATGTCGATACATTACAAACATTACTTTTTCACCATAAAAAGTTTTGATAAGTGAATTGGTCGGGAAATGAAAATAATTTTAATTTAAAAAATATATGTTTTCAATATATGAATCATTGGTAAATTTTTCTTTTAACCATCATATGATAATAGTAAAATGATTTTCAAAATAAATTTTGAAAACATAGTTTTGAAAGAATAGATATTTCTGACCGAAAGGAGAAATGATGTTGTATTATTATAATAACATTTTCTTAATTATCATAAGTAAAAAAAGGTAAAAATGTTAAAATTTCATGGATATAACATGAATAAAGACAGGATAAGAATATTAAATCTATTTATTAAGATATAGATTATAAAATTTTATCAACGGAAGTGTAATCGTAAACAACCCCGATAAATGATAAGATTGTAGAAATAAACTCTTTCCACTTTGGTAACATTAAATCATAAACTCCATGAGAGAATAAAATTTAAAGATTCATATAATATCATTAAAATAGGATTATTCATGATAAAAAATTTCAATGAGATAGTATACACACATCCTAAAAGAATATAGGTACATAATATAACATGTGTATCAAAGAAGGCAACTCAGGACATAATTACCTTACTGATTTCATAACATCTCTATCATAAACCCCATGAAAGAAAATATAATAAAATATATATGTAAATACCCACAAATTTATGTATATTTATCATGTAATACATTAATGGTTATTATACACACCACATAAATTAACGAAGTGGTAAACATGGCTTGTATCTTCTAAATATAAAAAGTGATATGAGAAAACCCTTACATTATGTGTTGAATTTTTTCATGCACATTCAAACATTTGGTATAATTATTAAAATTTTATTATATATATAAAAATTTATCATACTCTCATATATCATACCATATATTATTTTATTATTTCTATATATTACACATTTAATAATGATATCTTGTTAATGTTTCGTTTCAAGTAATATCCGATTTTTTCTATATATGTTTTGACATTTTATTATTGATCCTATTAATTCGATAATTTTTAACTTACATAATAGTGTAGAACATTATAAAAATATCATATATATTTATTTTATAAATATTTATAATAAAATTATATATATATATATGAAATGGAATACACTATTCATGGAGATGGTTGGTCGTACGTACACTTCAACATAATCTACATTTTGTTTTCATATTGAATGAATGAAAGAAAATGAAATATATGTATATATATTATTATACTAGTATAATTACTATGTAGTATATATAATATAATTTTACTAAACCAACCATTAATACATTCTATCTATAGTGTGAACAAATCATATCACATTGTGGTGGTGGTCATCCACACTTCGATAAACGAAGTTATCATATTAACAAAAATGGAATATATAAGGTATGTGTCATATTATTGTTACAGAAGAATTAATACACCATTAACCTCATATATAAATATATAAACTGAAATTACATCATTACTCTTAACCCTGATATGTGAAAATAGAATATCGAATGATATCAGTTCGAAAGGCAGTAGTCCGTCGTACACAAGAACGATCATTGCGCATCCCATTTGATGAAATTATGTATGATTTTGGACAAAAAACATTACATTACAAAATTTAATTATATTTTATATATTTATTTTAATATTTAATCATTTATTATGAAAATTTGAGGGGTGGGAAAACAAATAAAGACAATATGATTTTTGAAGGATGTTGCCTCTTCTTAGGGTAACTCTTTTTGGTTTTCATCAAATTGATTCCTCGATTGGAATTATTATCACAGGAGGTATCTATGATGAATTAATGGGATTTGGGAGGTTATTTTTATGGTTTTTACAATAAAATTCTTTAAGACATGTAAAGAGAGGGGGGAGGATAGGATGAATTTTTTAAGTGGAAAAAAGGTCACATTAGGTATTGTAAAAAAGAGAATATTATTGATACTAATAGTTTAATTAGTCTAAATATGTCTATAAATTAATATTTAGGCAAGTTTAGGGTCTTTTTTACATTATATTCTCTATTTAATCATTAATTAATCTAGTTTTTACATTAATCAAATTAATTAATTTTAATTAAATTCACTAATATTGTCAGTAAAAAACTTATTTTACCTTATTATAAATTTTAAAGTATTTTGATTCCAACAATGTTATCAATTTTCTTAAATTCAAAACACATAAGTGGAATAAATTAATTTAAAATTAATCTCGTAGATAAGATGAGACGACATGTTTTTAAAGTAGAAATTTCCAAAAAATTGATATGTTTTTATATAAAAATTGATCTGTAAATTTTTTATAAAGACCTAAATTTGATTAATTGATGTATTATTTATATAATTATACTTTAAATCCAAATTAATAAATATTTTTATTGTATAAATACATTATATTAAAAAAAAATTAAATTAATGTTCAGTATTTTTCAGTATTCATCAAAACATGAAAATTTTTAGAAAAATATAAATTAGTCCCCATAAGTAAAACATGATATTAATAAATTTCATATAATGTTTATTTTTTATATAAAAATTATAAATGTGTGAAAAATTATATTTAAAATTGTTTCTCCATTAAACGGTGGTATAATTTCCATTTTTAAAAAAATATATTTTTATTCATAAATTGGGATTAATATTAAAATAATCTATAAAATCTAATGGAGAGTGTCAATTTTTTATTGAATATTCAATATATAAATTTTATAAAAAAATTTTATCAAAATTGTTTTTTAATTTAAAGAGACAAAATTTGGTTTGTATGTAGAAAAGTTGTTTACTGAGTATAGGAATTTCTTAATTATAAGAATATTCTTAATTTCATTTATAACTAAATTATAACTAAATTTTTTATATTTTAAAAATGTATAAACTATAGTTTCATATTTTATTAAATATCATTAATATATAACATTTTAATAGCTAGGTGATAATTATAATACGATTTTAATAATAGTATATTGAAGTTAGATAAAACTATGTCTTGTGTGTAACATAAGATAACAGAGGGACTAGGTATTATGTGTCATAGAAGAGATGAATAGTGTTTCATGTACTGAAAGAAACTACATGTGTTTTATGTATCACAAGATTGACATGGTTTTGCATACAAAGAAAAAACAACTTGTTGTTTCTATATTAAACAAGTTAAATTTATTGTTTTATGGAATATAAAATATCAAAATGAATAAATTAATTTGTCAAAAACCAAAAAAGGGGTTAAATAATTCCATCATTAAAATGAATTTCACCCTGAAATTTCATTTAGTTTATCAAAGTTTTTACACATTAAATTTCTTCTCTCTAAATCCCATATCAAAAAATTAATAGTAAACATCCATTAAAAGGGATAGTTTTAATGATAGTGGTTATCCAAAGTAACATATAACTTGGATTCCAAATATAAGAACATTGGAGGGTAGGTTGAATATTGGTCATGGTGGAAAATCATAAAAAAATTATAGTTAGTGATAAATATAATTTATCACTAGTAAGTAAATGATAAATGAATAGTTAAGGTCCTCAAAAAAATAAATTTAAAATGATTTATAAGACCATCAGTTCAACAGAATTAAATGCACCAAGATAAATATTATTCAATATCTTTTCCCCATATTTGAGGAATTAATTTATAATAAAATAAAATAATTAAATATAATTACTTGATTTCATTCTATTTCATTTGGAAAATACTACCCATTGGTTGTGTCTTGAAAAATTTCCAATCCATGCCATACTCCAAAAAATTGAATGTCAAATATTTATCACGGGAGCACTAAAAAATCTGAAGATCCATTCGTGTAATGATATTCCATTCTATATAGGTTTACATAGAATCAAAATAGAATGGTTATAACAAGTTATACAATATTCATAAATCGTCACATGTTGATATAATACTTTAATCTCATAACCTCATCCAATGTTAAAATTAATCCATTCCATAAGTGGTTAGCCTTGTAACCATTCCAAAAGATGAAAATAAAAATAATTAGAAATAAAGACATTGAATTCACTTTACATTGATCCCCCACATATCATAAATAATTTCATGGTTGTCACATTCCAAATATGTGAATACCCTCATTGAATATTATCATGAAACGTAGTAATAACAATAGTTACCAAAATTCTATTGGGAAACCATATATTCTTCCTGAATCAAAATATTATGGGATATATTCCTTATATCAAAGAGGTTGTAAACTTCATCCATGATAACATAGCCTATTTTTAAAGAAAGCATTTATCAATTATGTTGTTATAAATACTCTAAAATTTACTCTATCTATATCATTATCTCTTTATCCATATAAAATAACATTTTCCTATCCTCATAAATATGTTAAGGATTGAATTCCCTAAAAGTTACTTTTTCATTAAATAAATTTCCAGTCGATCAATATCATTTAACAAAATCATGAAAATACTTAAATAAAAATTTTTATTAGTAATCCTTATATACTTAATGATTCATTTATTATAATCATTGAATTCCAAAACATATAAACATAAATCTTCCAACATTATTATTAAACCATTACTCAGGATTCATTAACTTATTCATTAATACCTTTATCCTATAACAATAAATATTGATCAAGTCTTAAGGTTACTAAATCTAAATCTAATCATTCTTCTTATACTTAATGTAAAAAATAATGGGAGAATATATCTTACCTTTCACATGACATTTTATGTCTCTTTATGTTCAATATTATAACAAATAATCATACCATATTCATTATTATCATCATGATATTTCCATTTAGGACATATATTTGTAAAATTCTCATACTATTCATATCTATAAACATTAAAGGTTAACCTATTTCCTTATAGTTAATACTACTGACTAAGAGTAGAAATCATAGTGTGAGAAACACTTATCCTAGATGAAATACACATAATCATGAAACATTTGTTATAGGATTCCTAAATTATGACACATTCTTTTGAATCTACAACACCATAGGATTATTCAGAGAAAAATCCCTAAACAATGCCCTAAAAATATCCCAAGGGATCTCAATAATGTTTTATCATCCTAGTTTCCAAAGGTTGAGTAACCCATCCCTTTCTTACAAACTATAATAACCAATTATTAACACCATATGAATATTACATCATTTTAGATGAATATTTAGCACATTATAAAAATACATTCCTAAGGACCATAATATTTTAGTATATTTGAAAACATTGAATCATAATCTTATAACATAGTGAAATATCATCAATATATTCAATAATGATCATCCCCCTTTATTATTGATACTTTAAACCCTTCTTCACAACATAAGGAAATGATAAATAATAAACAATGAGATAAGACGATCAATAAGGGTAAATAAAGTAGATATGTATGTGTAACATGGGAATAAAGGTATGATATCATATGAATAACATTTAAATATTAGACCCTATATATCAAAGATAATATTAATGATTCATGGAATAAATATTAACTTTCATATAACCAGAATCATAACTTAATAAATAGAATAATCCATGAGATAATAACATAGGATTAAACCATAGACTTGGGGCACACAAATTATCTTATAAAATAGTAAATATGTGAAAATAGAAATAAGTTCATTCATTTTGTTATGGACATGGAATCCATCTATCATATAAATGTATGGAAATGAGACTAGGTCAATGAATAATATTTTTAAAATGTAACTAGGTTCACACATAAAATAATTATCCTGATGTCATGGATCATTTCCAAAACTGATTGTCGAACATCATTTGGATTACACCTACTCGATGGGAAGCACCACCATCCCCTTTTGAAGTCATTTCCTTATTAGGGATTGGTTTCCCCCCCATTTTCGTAGTGTATCATGTTTCCCTAGATTCCCATAGTGGATTCGGATTCCCCATCTCCCCACTGTAGATCGAGTTTCCCAATTTTCTTATATGGGATCATGAAACACCTGTTTCCCATTGTGGATCATGACATACTTGTTTCCCATTATGGATCTAGTTTGTAAACCTATTTTCTATAATTATCATATAAGATATAATTATTTACCCAATGAATTGTATGTTAATATTTATCCCAACAATCATAGAATAAATGAAAACATACATGTTCCACAAGATAATAAAACGTGCACAATACCATAAACCATAAAAAGTTATGGGTTTCAAAAATATCATATCATAACCAATTAAATGTAATGGGCATCCTAAACATCTCGTCATATCATTAAATATTTAAAATATATATTTCTCTTAATAATTTCATTAAAACACAACACGTAAAAGGATATGGGTTTCAAAATCATATAACATGTGGAAGAGAAAAAAGTGTCATACCCATCATTCCATCAAAATATAAACAATTAACAAAATTATATTAATGTTATTCTTAGATCATATCCCATATAAATCATAAAATATAAGGAAGTATGTCTCTTTTGATGTATGAGGATTTCTAAAGATAAAATGGAAAATTTCTTAAGAAAAATATTTTCTTTGAAAATCATGTTTATAAGACTCTTTCAAATTTCATTATTTTATAAATAAATATTTTCAATTTTATTTAAAAATATTTGTGGAAGAAAATTTATTTTCTACTTTGAAAAACAATTTTTTTAATCATAAATAATTTTGAAAAACTTTTTATTTTAAAATATATTTTTAAATATATAAAATAATATTTATAAATCATTTAAAACATTTTTTAAAAATAATACATTTTTGAAATCATTTTTCATTGAAATATCATAGAAAAATTTTATAGAAATCTTTGAAATTTATTTAAAACAAATTTTAAACATAATTTCTAAAACATTTTTCATTGAATAACAATATTAAATAAAACAATTTCTATAATATTAAGAAAAAATTTTACATTTAAATATCATTATATCATAAAAAGGAAGCTTCAAGGAAATGAAGAGATTGATGGTGGGTAAGTATGTACATGAAGAACCTTCCTTTTGCGCCATAAAAAGTTTAGAAAAGTACCCTGATAAGAAAATGAAAAGAAGATTATATTTAAAAATGTTTTTTACAAATGTAAATTTTGGGTAAAAAATTCTTTTGAATATCATATGATTACTTTAAAAAAATTTTTAAAAACATATTTTTTAAAAATGTGTTTTAAAGAATACATATCTTCAACTAATGTAGTAATAAATTCAGATCTCCTAAAAACATTTTTCACATTGTTTTAAATAAAAAATTATAAAATAGTGAAATTACATGGAGAAAACAGAATAAAAGGATGATAATAAAATCAATAAGATTTATTATGAGGTATATTATAACATTTCACCAATGGAAGAATAATCAAAAACAATAATTACAAACAATGTATTGTAGTAACAAAATCTTACCACTTTGGTAACATTAAATCATAATTCCAATTAGAGAGTAACATTAAATGATGATTTTAATATAAAATAAATAAAAATATTGATGATTTAATATGTAAAATGTTCAATAAAACTATCTTTTAAAATAATATAGCTGCATAATAGAAATGTGTCTCAAAGAAGGTAACATGAGACAAAATTACATTACCAATTTAGTGACCTTTGAACCGCAATCCAAGTGAATGATTGGTCATAAAATATATTTTTACATACCCATAAATATAATTATAGGTATAATATAATAAATTAATGGGAATTATACACTCAAAAAAATAGTTGTGAACAAGGCATGTATCTCAAGGACATAAAAAATGAGATGAAAAAACCCTTACCTTATGTCTTGACATTCATAGTACACATTCAAACCACCTATATATTAAGTATAATTTTATTATAAATATACTAAATAACCATATAATAATATATAAAATGATATATGTTTTTATTATGGATTTATATTACCCTTTTATTAGCAATTTCATGTCAATGTTATGTTTCGGGTAATTTCAGCTTCGTTTTTTGTAAATGTTTTTCCTTGTTATTATTGATCCTCTAAATTAGACCATTATTTACTTATTTAAAGAATGTAAAACGTGATTTAAATATTATATATATTCAGTACCAAAATTGTTTTAATATTTTTTAAAATATAGAAATATGAAATGGAATACACTGTTCATTGATACGATATGATGTACGTATGCATGAACACTGTTTCTATATTTTTTTCAAATTGAAAAAAAGAAAATAATGAAATATATGTTTATATATAAATATTAATTCATGTATAATTATTATTTTATATATATCATAACATTTTACTAAACCCATTGTTAATACATTCAAAGTTAATTGTGAGTGAATCAAATTAATTTGACGAGCCTGTAGTCCACACGCCCCAAAACCAAGTTATCAAATTTACCAAAAATAGAAAGCATAATGGTATGTTTTATATAATTATTAAAAAGAATAAAACATTATAAATATCATATATATATATATATGTAATTAAGTAATTAATCCTTGCATTTAATGGTAGAAATGGAAGAATGAATGACATCAGTTCGTAAGAAGGTAGTCTGTTGTACACGTGAAAAATGATTGCAAATCCCATTTGATAAAAGTGTGTGTCTATGTAGATTAAATCCATAATATAAAATAATATAACTATATTGGTTATACTTATAATATTAGGTAATTATTTAATAATAATATTTTATAGTATGGATAATAAAATGAGGATAAAGTTCTTGTTGATGGATTTTACCTCTTATTTTGGTAACTCCTTTACGTTTGAACAAAAGGGCCTCCTTGATTGGATTTTGGCCCAAAGGGTTGATTATTGGATAAATGGAAGGGATTTTTTA
Source organism: Viscum album (assembly GCA_963277665.1). NCBI lineage: Eukaryota > Viridiplantae > Streptophyta > Magnoliopsida > Santalales > Viscaceae > Viscum > Viscum album. The sequence goes on from OY728160.1 coordinate 714,077,205, forward strand.
GGAGAATTTTTGTTTTTTTCCAATCCAAATGGAATGAGAGGTCTTATGATAGGGGGATGAGATGTGGCATTTTATAAGTAAGAAAAATGACATAATGGGTCTTCTTGATAATATTTGAGTTCTCCGCACAATATTCATGTCCCTAAGGGTTAAAAATAGACCATTATTGATCCTACAATGTATAATGGTCCTAATATGTCTATAAAATAATTTTATGACATGTTTAGTGAAATCTACGAACCTTATATTTTATCTCCTGTCATTAATTATGCTCATTTTACCTTAATAATTATAATTAAGATTAATTGCTTTCAAAAATAGTTTGGATCAAAAAATAAGTTTAAATTATAAGAAATTAGAAATTATTATTAATGAAAATATATAATACATTTTTAAAAATTTTAATCACATAATAGGTTTAAATTAATTTAAAATTAATCCCTCTTATGGGTTGAGACTACGAGTGTTTAATGTGAAGAAGTCTAAAAGTTGGAAATGTTTTTATATCTAGTTTCATTGTGAATTTTGTTAATGGACTAAATTGGATAAATTACAATATAATTTATGGGATAATTATTAAAATATAAATTAAAATATAATTATAATATATATATAAATTATATGAAAATGTTGTTTTCAAATAATGTTAAGTATTTTTCACTATTAATCAAAATAATAAACTTCTAAGAAAAATTAAAAAAGCTTACCGAATGTAAATATTTATATCACACCTTCAAAATTGAATTTTATTTTTAAATATAAAAATTATAAATGTTTCAAGTATTATATTTCAAATATGTTCTTCATTTAAAGGATGTAAAATAACTATTTTGAAAAATACATCTCTTTATTCATTAATTTGGGTTTATTTTTATCTCATTCCATTAAAATCTATTGGATGAGCATTAGAAATTATATTTAATATGAAATATCAAAATATAATTATAAAAATTAATAAAAAGTGGTTTTAAAAATTATTTTGACAAAATGGTGTTTCTATGTAAAAAAATAGTTTTATAAGAAAAATAATTACTATATTCTTAAGAAGTTCTTACATTCATTTATAACTAATAGATAATGAAAGGAATAATTTTATATACATTTGTAAACAAAATATTCATAGTTTAGTCAATCTATTTAGTATATTCCAGTCCAATGGTTATGTGATAATTAGATAATATTTTAATAATAGTATATTGTAGTTTAGTAAAACATGGTGATGCGTGAAACAGAAGTTATCAAAGGGACACTGTATTGTGTGTAACAGAATCCAAAAATAGTATTCCCTATACCAAAATAAATTGTATTTGTTGCATATAGAACATGATTTAATTGGAGTTGTGTAAAATGTAAGAGTAACTAGTTTCTTGCATATTATATAATAAATATTCAGTGTTTCCTGAAATGATAAATTTCATAAAGATTAAATTTATTTGGAAGAAATATTTCAGAAAATTCCATTGTGTTACACATATTAATGTTCATGTGATTCATTAATTACATTTATAGGCGTATATAATCATATAAGAATCATATTGATAGTAAGGGGGATATGAAAAAAAATCTAACATTAAAACTTTTAGATAAATACCATTTGATGATAAATTCCTCTGAAAAAATTGCTGAGGGAGAGGATCCCTTACCATGAGAGGGTGATTCCAAATTATTGTTAAGAGCTTCTATAGAGCTTAGAGGCACATTGGGAGGACTCTAGAGAGGGAAGGTAATATGAAATATGAGATAAAATATTTGTTAAGAGAAGATAAATGCGATATTGGATGTTTTCATATAATAAATGAGTGGGAAATTCATTATCATTTCTCAAACTTGGGTTCTGGTATTTATATAATAAAATAACCAAGACCATAAACATTACCATGTTTTTCCCCATGATTTCTCCCAATGTGAATTTTTTCATTATTTTAACAGAAAAAGGTCAGATTATAATAAAATAATTCCATTGTTGATATCGAAGTGAGTCATGATTTAAATAAATTATTTTAAAATTGTAAATGTATTATAGGTTTTGGAGGAATCAAAAAGAATTTATAAAATTAATAAAATAGACATAATATTACACTATTTTAAAATTAATCCACATTTTCTATCATCAAAATCCTATATGAATTATATTGAATATTTTTTTGTCATCATTATGTCATAATACACACTGTATATTAATAAAGTATTAAATTTTTATCCGAAACATTTTCTGTCCTTGAAAATTATGAAAAATTAAACATTGGATAATTTAAATGTTCTAAATCCAAAATTAATATTTATTTTATCAAAATAAATTTCTAAATATATGTATTTTTACATTTAAAATAATAATGGATATTTATTGAGAAATGTTGTGTTTTTTGACAATATTAGTTTTCAAACACTTATAAAAAGTATGTTTGACATCGTAAATATTATACGATAATTTATATTTCATAAAAAATATTTAATTATAATATTTAATTAAATTATTATCTACTTAAAAATTCCTTTTATTCACTGAGGAATTAATTGAATTTGAATATTACCAAAAATATATATTTTCTGGTTTATTGTATCATTATAAAAAAAACATTAATAAAGTAAAAATAAAAAATCACCAAATAGACATTATTATATATAATACACATAGTAATTTTATTTAGGTCTTAATATATATCCCCTTAATAAACCACTAAATACCCTAAGGGTAGGGTGTGAGATGGTGATACTTTCAGGTGGAGGTTTTACGTATATGGTTTATGTTGTGATATTGATGATCTTGAACTTCTACCATAAATGGTTTCTATTATGCTTATATAGTTGGACCATATCTCAATCTTGGTCAAGAGAATATACTAGTGATTATATATCTCTCATTAAATTTTATAAATGGGTTTAATAGGGAATGATCATATTGGTTGAGGCCATCACTTCCTATGCTTATATCAATTGTATTTCTTAAAACCCTAGATTTTTAAAAATAATATGATAAATATTAAAATATTATATTTTCAACAATAATGATTCTTAATAGTCTATTAAAAATGATATGATGTAATAAATCCAATGAAGTACATATGTTTTCTATATCCATAATATATGTTTATTCATTTGATTAAATCCCAAGGGGATTTTTTTATAAAATTTTATGTCATCAAAATCCTCCCCCTTCATAAATTGTTTCCTCGAAATTTTCATTTCACACAGTAAACCATATAGGGGTACTTCTATTTATTCATTTCCTCAAGTTCCCCTATTGATTCTTCAAACATGGGGTTTCTCCAAAACACTTTAACTTTATGAAATGTCTTATTTTTTAGAACATTGAATCTATGATCTAAATAATTCACCAAATAATCCTTATATGAGATATCATTATCCAATGGTACCACCTCTAGATTGATATATGTGAGGGTTCTAGTATATAATTCCAAATAGTGATATGTGGAACACATCATGTACTTGAGATATGTGAAGTTCAAGTACTAGTCAATAGGACACTACTCTGAGGAAATAAATGATCACAAAGGGACCCACGTCTCTTCCCAAATCCCATGAATTTATTACATCCATATATGTTATGGAATACATTGTCTCCAACCTAAAAAAAATTTCCTTTTAAAATATTTTAATCATTTATCTCTTGTCAACTCTGATCATCCTTTATGTGATTCTGAATTGTCTTCACCTTTTCCAAAATTTCCTTGACAATCTCAAGACATACAAATTTTCATTCCCAAACATCGCCCCAACTATAAGGTGTTAAGCACATATTAACATAATCGTATTCATTGGGATCCATCTAGATGATTGAGTGGAAACTATTATGTAATGAGAACCGGAACAATGGAAAATGTTTATCCAATCCTCATTTGAAGTCAATTGAGCATGCACCAAACATTCCATCGAGTGTATGGATAGTTCGATCGGTTAGAATTTTTTTTGAGGGTGATAATCCATGTTTAAGTTCCACGAAGTATTAAGATCCTGATTGATATGATTCTAGTACCTAGAGGTAAATCATGGTTCTTGATCAAATACAATCAATAGTGGTGTTTCATGTGGCCTCACCACTTCATTAATTTATAACTTTCATGTTTTTCTAATGATAAGTCCTCCCAAAATAAAATAAATTGAGAACTCTTTTTAAGTTAATACACCGAATCCCATATAGAATTATTTTACCTTAATGTAATCAGAAGACTAGTTAAAACGCCCTTGGTGATGTTTTTCCATTTCCATGTTGGTATGGGTAATGGTTCCATCATCACATTTTATTTCTACCTTTCTACCATCACCTGATGAAATATATAACAAATTGATGTATATTATACAATCTACTTATTCATATTGTCCCACCAATTGTTTTATCAATGATTCTAATATGCCTTTGTTCGTTTAGGATGTATGAAGAAGGTAAAGCAATCTACATCATCCAAAATAGCCTTCTTCAAATCATGAGTTTTTGGTACTCAAATTCTTGGCCCAAATATTACAAATCTTTCTTCATTTACATTTAACTATGATGATTTCACTTTTCTTTTAGATTCCATAATCAAATGACTTCCCACATCATCTATTTGTGCATCCCGTAAGATCTCCAAAATGGATGGTTGAGAAATAATTTGTGAAAGGTTCGATGATGTTCTTTAATTTATAATTCCCATTTTTATTATTTTCAATTTAAGAATATTAGGTAATTCTCAGTTTTAATTAATGCTAAAATTGTTGGATCAATTCAACATAAAGACTCTTCCACTTTATTTTATTTCCTATGATGGTAGTGGATTGAGAATATATTGTCCTTTATCATCTCTAACCATCTACATTTATGAATATTTAGCTATTTTTATATGAATATACACTATATTAATGTGTCATCCATATATATTTCAGTCTTTTCAAAAAAAAAAGATAATTCCACTATATTTTCAATGAAAATATCACTGTAGAGAACTGTATGTTAGGAGTTCGGTAGTTTTTTTCATGAACATTCAATTTAGTTGGAGAATAGGATATCATATTTAAATTTTTAATTAACACAAAACCCAATCCCTTTCTCAACACAACATTTAATAATGTGAAAATTTACCTACTCATTGGTAGTGTGAGTACTAACTGGAAATTATCTTTTTTTATTAACAAAAAAAATTTAAGGAGGAAAGTGATAAACCAAAATAGGTCATCCATGTTGAAAATAAAGATAATTTATCACAAACTAATTAAAAAATATGTTTTTTCTATTCAAAAAATTATCCCTAAATAATTTCTACAAGATAGATGAGACCTATGTTCCAAGATCGTCATTTAAAAGGTCATCAAAATGATGAGCCAGTTTGTCCCAGATTTTGAAGTACCGATCTCTGATGATATCACATTTTGTGAAACCTCCAATCAATGTAATTTTTATGTTTTTTTATCTAGGAACCCTTCTAACTAGTCGTATCAACTGGAATAATCATTTCCAATATCATGTCCACCTCCTCTTGTGTGGCATTAATGTCTTGAGATTCCTCCGCCCTTTATTCCTTTTAATCCATAAAAAAACTCTTAAGGATTCCCATTTAAATAATCCATCTCATATGTCTCCCATTGTAACATTCCACCCTTATAGGGGCTACCCATCACTATAAGGAACTCTCCATTCACATAATCAGATACCCTAGGAATATCATACAATATCTCATTGCCAGTAGACAACATCTCTTTTGCATCATATTTATTATAAATTTCTGTTGAAAAGTCAACTTGGTATAGTGAGTTCCAGTGCAATGATAAGACTTTATTTGAACTCTAAAGTTCTCTATTTAGATTCATCATTCCAAAAAAACATTAATCCCTTTGGAGTTATATTTTTTTAAGGGTCGGATCATCACGATAAATATCTAAAAAATAAATGATAGTACCCAACTAATCAAGGAAATCAATGTATATGTATCATAGATGTTTTCTTTATACATATTTGTTTTATTCTATCATCTAATGGTCTACAAATATCACATATATTTTGAAAATATTCCCTATGAATGAGACTCCCCTAAACCGGAACTCACATTTTCTATAATGCCCCAGCCTAATACATTTTCATAATCTTGAATAATGTCAAGAATTCTCTTTGAGTATATTTTCAGGTTTAGAGTTTTAGAGAATTAGTTTATAAGTATTACGTAAAAATTGGATAAAATTAAAACATAAGTCCTTTCATCATTAATATAAAAATTTAAATGTAAAATTGACATATTTTTCTTGATAAAAACCTTCTTTACTTCTTCCATTCCATAACACATCCTCATTCCCTATGAAAACATTTTATAAACATTCTAATAGTAAAACAATATCCTTAAAGGATAAAATAATGAAATAAAACAATAGTACATGAATATTTATAATCCCATGAAATCATAAGTATCCTAAAAAATGTCACAGAAATCATAAATCATAAAGGTAACTCATGGCATGCATATCATACGTACATTATAGATATCACAACTAGATAGGGAGTAAGCTTAAATGATATATTTGGAATACCCATCATAATAAATTCCCTAAATTTATTAAAAGAAACCATATCATTTAACTCTATCTCATTACCTAATGCATTAAAGAGCTATCATAGGAACACCCACCCTCAATTTATCATGAAACCAGCCAAATACATAAGCATTACTGAAGAACCATAACAAAATCATAACAAAAAAAAATGCATAATGAAAAAATAACATTTACACATTGTGATCATAAGAGATTATTCCATGATATTGATATAATTTATTCTTTATCAAAAAAAATTTCAATACCAAAATTCAGAAAATGTTAACACTTTATTTACTTTTATTTTAAAAACATCACATCTTGTAGAGGAAGACAAATACAAAATAATGTTTACGGTGGTATAAAAGTCATTGCCTCACATTTGTTAAAAAACATTCCTTTATTCATTTCGTAAAATGCTTCATATAAAAAAGATTCCTTTTTAAAATCATTGAATGAAATTAAATGAAAATGGGTAGATTATACACCCAATAAAATATAGTGGTTTGTATTATCAAAATATTTATCACTGAAAGGGGATTGAGACGAAATCCCTTTTCATGGGTCCAACTTGTATCATACATTTTTTATTGTCGTGAATAATAAAAATTGGTTAATTTATACTTTATTGATAAGTACTTTCTAGTTTATTATAACTTTTATATCACATATTACTATGTTATAAAAATTACATAACTATTAATGTGTATATCAGTAATTTTGTAGATATTGGGTACTTGAGACAAAAATGAACTTGTTTTTATGTAAATTGACCATGTGGTCAAAATTCATTCATCTATAGAATAGTATTAATGTTTTAAATATAATATATATATATAGTATGTATATATATATAATAATCTAAAATATTTGGAGATGCGAAATGAAGTCCACTGTACATTGAGACGGTAGGCCGTACGTACACATGAATGCTACATTCATTTCATTGTCATATTAAAAAAACAATTAAAAGGTTTTAAAAAGTATTATAATATAATTAATCTTTTAATTTCATATATGTCTCATTGGTATAACAAAACCATCCTTTAGAAATTCCATTCATAACAGTAATGAGTCATATCACTATGAGGAGGTGGTTGTCCACATTTCCTCAAACGAAATTATAATATTTACACATTGTGGAAATCATTAAGGTATTTTATAAATAAAAATTATAGAATAATTGATAAAATATAAATATAATATATATAATTGTTAAAAATAGTTTCCATTATCATATCTACCATGAGAGGTGGTAGGGAAAAATTGAACAATAATCATTTTGTGAGGTTTCAGTTTGCGATACATAGAAATAGTATGTCAGTTACCCATTAAATGGATGTGTGTGCTAGTGTAGACATAAAACATAGCATAACAACATACTAGTATATTTAGGATACTGTTTCTATTAGGTAATTATATAATAATAATAGTATAGCATGTGGATAAAGGAAATGAAACTAAAAATCATGATATATGGTGTCACCTCTTCATCAGGTAACTTCTTTTGGTTTATACCCAAATGATTTATTGGGAGGATTTATGCCCTATGATATTCTCATAGGATGAGAGGAGGGATTCCCAGAAGAGTTTTGGGAAGGTATTTTCAAATATAAAGTGTCCTTGAAGTGTTTTTATTAGGGTATATATGGTACCATTTTATAAGAGAGGGAAGGGGCACCCTTGAAAACTCAAAAAATTATTGAATTAATATAAATTATTATTTTTTAAATGCCACAAACATGAGATATGTCAAATAAAATATAAATATAGTTCAAAATATTCTCATTCAATATTTTTTATATATTTATTGACATTATTTTAAACCTTATCATATCAGTTTACCATTAATTATTATATTTTAATTTTAATTGTGATAACAAAATTTCTATTACAAAGAGGTTATTAATTTTAATTATATGGTGTAATTTCCACATAATTAGACACTTAATGACCTTTTAGAGCATATACTAGTAATTCTATTATTTTAAATGATTTTTATGAATTTTAAATAATTTAATAAATAACTATTTTCATATAATATCTATTTTTCCAATTTTAACGCTATTTATTTTATTGAATTTATATAAAATATAAAAAAGAATATAAATTAGAACCAAACCATTTAATTGTATTATAATATGTGATATTTATCTATAATAATAATTTGTGGCATAAATTATGTCATATAATATTTAGATTAATATGCATAATATCATTTATTTTCTTCCTTTGTTAATAAGTCTATTATTCCATTACCGTTGTGTTATAACTAAATTTAATTTTTTAATTTTTAAAAATTATAAATAAAATACCATGATATATTAAATATTTTTATACTTTTATCTACTCTTTATTGTTAAATTTATAACTTATATAAACCCATATTAAAATTGATTTCGTAAATAGATATATGTTTATAACATATTTTCCTTTACATAAAAGTAATGGTTATTAGTGTCATAATCACATCCAAGTGGAATCCAAAGTCCAAATATTATTCCTAAGGGTTTTTTTGGTCAGATATATATATCCAATAACATTAGTAAATGTTTTAGTGTAGTTTTATATTATTATAATATCATTTTAACCCTTATTTAAATGATTTATGCTTTAATTGTGATAAATAAAAATAATAATAAAGTTACCATTCAATATCTCCAAAAAGAAGAGGAACACATTTACATAATTTTTACATTATGATTATAAATATGGAATTTATTTTTCCAAATTCAAAATAGGTACATTTAACTAATTAATTTAAAATTAATTCCCATTGGTAAAATGATAAAACAAGTTTTTTAAAAGTAAAAAACCTCAAAAAACAACATGGTTTTGTATGAAATTTTAATTTTAAATTTACAATATTGACAAATATTTGATTACCTTATAAAAAAATAATCCAATTATAGATTTAATGCAATTAAAATCATAGTATATCAATATAAATAAATTATAATTTAAAGTAGTTTTTAATTAAAAAGCAATATTTTTCACTACTCATTATATTATGAATTTAATAAGAAAAATAAAAAAACTACATCCAAAGTAAAATTTTATTTCCCACTTAAAAAAAATGATTACTTGGTCTAATATAACATATAAAAATATCAAAACCTATATTGCAAATGGGTTTGCTATTAATAGGCGGCAAAGCGGCATTTTTTGAAAAATGCTACTTTAATATTGAGAAATTGGTTTTTTTTCTTATATCATGTCAATAAAACATTTAAAATGAAGTTAAAATATTATATTGAATATATTAAATATATATTTCAGTAGTAAAATCCATCCAGAGTGATTTTATTACATTATAATCTCACTGATTTTAAATTAAATATTATTTTTTAGAAAAAACATCTCTTTTAATTAAAAAATGTTTTATTTTAATTTACAAATAATTGCTCATAACATAATTACTTTTATACATGTGTATAACATATTTTCATAAATCAATTAATAATGATTATTCCTACAATTTTAATAGCTAGGTTATAAGGTATCATAATAATATTTATTTGTTTTCTTAAATTAGATGTGACATATTGTGTATGTTATCGAACATATTGTCCCCTAAAAAAACTCAAGTTGTTACATTCTATATACATTTCTATACATTGGTCCATCATAAGGTTCTTTGGAATAGTTCTTAGATTCCCCTCACTCTCCACATTTATTTTTCAGTATACTTTAATATCATATATAAATACTACCATAAATATTTTAGGGTTACCTCCAAATAATCGATTTATCATGACCATGAAGATTGCTGGATAATTAGTGAGTCTTAATTGTATTACTATATAATCATAGTTCCCATATCTTTTAAAAACAATTCATGGGAATATTCTCATTCTTTACACTATCATGATAATATCTGGATCGATGATCCACCTTAGAAAAGAATTGTGATCTAAATAGCTGATCGAACAAGAAATCAATCCAAGTTAGAGGATACTTGTATTTTTCAAAATGTTTTTCAGCTATAGATAATCAATGAAATGGAGAATTTACCCATCCTTCTTCTTAATTATGTAGACTAGTCCACCCCATGGTAATGCACACGGGTGAATGAACCCTTTATCTAGATTGTAATGTAATTATTTATTTATCTTTTTGTGTTCCAAAATAAAAAAAAATTTATAGAGTCTTGGATAATAGTAATTACCAAGGTATAAGCTCAATTAAAAATTCAACCTCTCAACTAAGAGGAAGACCATAATATTTTTATGGAAAAACAGTATCATATTAAATCAAAATGGGATTGTCTTCAAGGATGATACTTTTCTTATAATCAATCATTTGAGAAAGATAAACATGATTGTAGGGAAATTGTATCCATTCTTGATATACTGGTGCTAAATACGATTCCTCCTCCTCCTTATAGTTGTACAAAATTATGGGGTTGATTTGTGATACAGAGAATGATTTACTTCTCAAGGAAATTTATGTATTCAATATAAGGAATTCTATTCCATGCCCATAATTTCATAAAATTACACTAAACGGGGTATCAAAATGATTTCTAGAAAATTTAGTCAACAAATTTTGATACTGGAGGATTGATGTTTTTGGGATTAAAAAAAATTCCCATTTTTCGTTTTCACCAACATTTTTAATTCAATGATTTTTAGTGATGTTTTAATAGTTTTTTTCAAAATGTGTGATATGAATAAATGATAAGAACCATAAAAATTAAAATTGATATTATTGAATTAATAAATAAAATACCATTCACCAAATCATTATCAGGATCCACATTAGTGTTTAAGATAGAAAAACATCACCCTTAATACCTTAAAGGTTTTTTGTTTTCTCTAAAAACCCTTGTCATAGTGTATATGTTTTCAATGTTTCAGGGTTATTTGATTTTCTCCCTCCACGTGATCAACATCCAATATAACCTTCACTTTCTTAGAACATTTAAATATAGAGAATATAACCTCATTGGAGTTAATATATTATTCCTTGATTAAGGGATCTGATGATCAATTGAAATTATAATTCCTTTTCTACATAAAGGACTCAATTATAACATTCTAATTCTTAAGGGAATTTGGGAACTCCACCTAATCCATGTTTCTTTTCCTAAGAAAAGGAATCTGAGATAGTATCATCCTAAAATTCATTATTTTTTCCCATTATGTTGGGGATCTCTATTGGGATTTCATCACGTTGCCCTTCATGTTGGTTGTTTATCTGATTTCTCCCATTTATGGGAATTGACTTGAATAAAGGAAAAATTAGAGAATAATTATTTTTAATCTATTCAAAACATTACTGGTAATCTAATTAAATTAAATAGATAAAATATAAGTGTAACTTATTTAATATCGTATGAATTTATAGGCGTCTATTTATGTTTTCCATGATCTAATTTATAATATATACTCTTATGGAAATTTTTTTACTGTAATAATTGTTTGTAACGATAATTTGAATTTACCAATGTATATACCCCTTCTATTTGAAGCTAGGCATAGATAATATCCTATTTTCATGTTGCATTTTCTACAATTAGTCTTGATCAATGCAATGATTTAATGTTTTATCCATGTGTATATCTATGCCAGAGCCACATCCACTTAATGTATCAATATAGAGAAGTATTTTTATGATAAAAAAACATACTATATAGATTACCAATATTTATGGTTGTTTTCTTGTAACTTCTTTTTATCCAAAAGGATTTCTATATAGTTTTATAATTAAAGTATCCAAAAAACTAAACTTTCCTTTGATACCAAATTTGACAACCCAAATATTTATTATAATTTCATTCATTATTTATGACATAATATTGAAAACAATAAAACCTAGATAATAAATAATTCTAATTAATTTTATAATTAGGAACATTTCATGAAATAATAAAATATGGGATGCAAAAATGTTATTGAAAAATTCCATGACATGAACATATTATTCCATTATACGTAAAACTGTTTGGGAGAACCTAGTGACATGCATAAGAAAGTGGTGGACTATAATGCCACTTAATGGAATAAACATGGAATAACTTAAAGAAATTAATATGTGTTATAAAATAGGCATATTAATGAGGCATGAATGGAGAGATAATTATAACTTGAACAATTAGTCATGATATAACATGATAATCATAAAGGGAACATGAGAGATCATCAATGATATAAAACACTACCATATAAACATAGGTCTAGGATTACATTCAAGATATCATGATGTAAAATGTCTAATGATGGATTTGGTTCACTACCTAATCTTTTTCATTTTATCTCATAAGACAAATACATTACCTATTGTATTGTAGTACTATATAATTCTAGGCCTCCCGTCACATTCAGCTCATTCTCATGCTTAAGAGTTCCACATAGATCATAAAACATGGAATCATTTATCACCATATTTTATTCCATAATTATGGATAATGAAATAAATACATTTTACTCAATAATAAAATATGAATATGTTAAAGAATGTAAATAGTCTTGATAGAAAATGGGTAGTTATATTTTGTACAAAATTTTTTGGCTTGAAAAATCATGGTAAAATTTATATTGAAAAATGGGTGCATATATATGGTCATAGGAGGGATTATTGATATTGGAAGGTGTTTCTCATCATTTATTATTCATATTTAAAGTAATTTAGATATGGAAAAACATATCCCATAATTTGGAATTAGAGATAAAATGTATAAGATAATATAGCCACGTGAGAAAAAGAGGAGAAGGATAGAATCCCTTACCTTAAGAGGGTGATTCCTAATGATTAAGAGGAGATTCATGAGAATATGGGGGAACTGTAAGAGGATTTTAGAGTGGGGGTGTGAGATGAGTAATGACATTCACTATAGTTTTTTGGTGATGATAAACTAGAGTTGATGTGGCTTTATATAAGAAATGTTTTGGTAATTTTAATAATTTCTCAAACATCAGTTTGGATATCTCTGTAATAAAATAATGAAAAATTCAATCCTCACAATGGTTTTTCCCATAATTTTATCCAATGTGGGATGATTTAAATTATTTTACTGTTCCAAGGTCCAAAAATATTAAAATAATACCCTTTATTATGTGGATGTGAGTCACATTTTTAATGTAATGATTTTAAATTCTTAAAATATATTATTGGTTTTTCAGGATTATTTAATGATTTATAATTTTAATAAAATAAAACTAAGTTTACATTATTTTAAATGGAAAAAATATATTTGGTCATTTTTTACCCTTTATTCTATTTATCACATCATTTTTTGGTCCTTATGTTATCATAATACAAATCCTCCATTTATATTGTATTACTATTTTTCTTGAAAATCCAAATATCATTGAAAATTATGATAAATTCAATGTGGGATAATTTTTAGGAGAAGATAAAAAAACTTATAAAAATATTTTCTAGAAGATGTGATTTTTTTCATTGAAATAATAATCGATTTTTTTTAGAAATGTTGGTTTCTTTTTGACAATAATAGTTTTTGAACCCATATAAAAATTCAATTTGATTTCATTAAAATTATATGATTTTTTATTTCTAATAAGAATTGATTAATAATATTATTTTGATAAAATATTGTCTATTTTAAAAATCCCTTAATTCTTTATTAACCTAATTTACATTTTACATTACCCAAAAATGTATTTTTTATACTTTATAAAATTCAAAAATCATTTATAATGTAGTAATAATAAAATGAAAAAATATTCACTATTATATACAATAGTGAAATTAATATTATTAGGGTCTTGATTCGAATACATTTAGTACCCTAGAAAATTACCTTAGGGTATTATGTGTGATGGTGATACTTTCAGGGGTGGCTCGGTGTACGTGGTTTGGGTCATGATCTTGATGAGCTTGAATATCTCTCATAAATTGATTTTATCATGGTTAATTTATTGGATCTCAGCTTGGGATGGGTCATGTGAAATTCCAAAGGATTTTATCTCAATATTATGCTTTAATAAATTGGATTTATAGGGTATGATCATACTAGTTGACAAAATCACTACCATTGTCCATGTCAACTGGATTTCTAAAAAAACTCTATTTATACTAATCATATAATCATTGTTCAACAGCTATATTATCAATTTAAAAGATTCTTAATGGTTCTTCAAATAGTATATGATATAATGAAACCAAATAAGTTCATGTATTTTCTATATCCATAATATATAATAATTATTTTAGTTAAATCAAAAGTAGAATTTTATTTACAGAATTTGGGTCTTTATATTTTCTAGATAAAGGATTCATACAATAATAAAATGAGTATTGTTTTCTAATAACAATAGAAGATAACGTGATACAAGTCAATATATCAAGACTCCTTAATGATAATGTAAAAGAATAAAAATTGATAAAATTTACCCATGTTGATAGATATACACCTCAAATAAATGTCAACATATACTTCCATCAATAACCACCAATAAAAATGAAACCATATGTTATCAGTGGAATTAAGATCCATCACTCACCATAATTACTCCATGGCTTAAGGAATTAAAAACATCTACAAAAAATTGTTTCATTCCCATTTAAATGCCCTAGTATAAAAAATATGTAAAAACAAAAAGTCCATGGTAGTGTGTGATCTATAAATACTACTAGGGCCTCACAAAGTGTTCTATATTAGATTCCATAATAATAAAAAAATAAATCAATTAATTTATATAAAAATTAATTGAATAATGTATCATTTTCATATTTAAAAGAAAAAATTATCTCATTTTATAAGATGGACAATATTTTAAACATTTCTTATATAACCATTTAAAATAAAAGAACATATACAAATCATTTATAATGAAAAAAATAGTTGTATATTCAAATGAATTTGTAATCAAACTATTTAAAATAAGAAACATGGTTATCTACCTAGTAGTTCACTAGTTCACGGCTATTGGATCCTCATAATTCTAAAATTAGGGATCGTAGCTAAATATGTTTTCACACATCCCTTAGGCTTGGTCTCAATAAGACTCATTGATATCAAATCATCGATAATCATATTTAATAAGGTTTTTAGAGATTATATTATCAATAAATTTTTAGGTTTTCAATATCATGTTGTTCATGTCCCAAATATCCTTCTAACTACCCAATATCACATGTTCACAATAAATCATTAAAAATTGTGTAAATAGTCACATTTCAAAACAATTATCATTTACATTTCAATTGCCCGTTTTATTTACAATATTCCATTTCAAATTCCAAACCAGAACATAGGTTTTTTATCATTTTATGAATTTTCATTCAAAAACATATTATGTATTTACATAATTTAAATTAAACCATTTTTCTCAAAATATATCTGAAAAAATTTCATTAATTTCCATTATTCTCAGAATTCTTCCCTCAAATCCAACACCTTTGGAATTGGGGATATTTATAAAAACCTAAGGAATTTATAATATCATAATCACAACATTATAAATCAAGGTATTATAAATAAATTGAAATATATTTTAGTTAAATAGAACTATTCATGGTTTCAATTACAAGGTAAATCTCAAATGTAACAACCAACCTCAAAATCGCAAGATCAAATGATGAACACCCATAACCGGAAAACCAATGACGATAAATGGAGAAGAATATATAAAAATGAAATCTATAATTGGTAATAGACCAAATAATTATTATATCCATAAAAATTATGTATAGATCCATTATGATAATGATGATATGACCCTGTCTAGGGAGGATAGAAATAAAGATTAAATGAAAACAACTATTAGAAGATCCACTTACTCTAGAGGGACCAAATCATCATCCAGTATATTGTTTAAAAAATTGATGATTTTTTCTAGATATCAAATCATAAATAGGGAGAATCCAAGGATAATTAAATCATATTAGGCTGGATTGGGTTGGTTAGGGATTTTAAAATCCATGTTCATGAATTTTAAAATAATGTTCAACAAATTAAAATCTGGTCCGAATGGTAAGTTGGACGGGGTGCATAGTTAGGAAAAATCATGGACCAACCATGTGGCCATAATATTTTCTGAGAATAAGTTCTTAGGGTGGGAAAATAGTTTGGGAAACATTATCAAATTGTTCATTCCCCATTGTCATGTGAGGGTACTTTTTTCACTATGGGGTGGATGGTTTGGTCAAACCATTTCCAAGAATACACTTCCTTAAAATCCAAAAAAATTACCATGTTCATCCATAGTGACACCAATACAGGACCCTATTTAAATAAGATAAAAAATGGGTGATGGAATACCAGAAATTATTTAACATTATGATACAACCACCACACTATAAAAAGATTATATACCTATTAAAAAATTCAATAGGTTTCTATATTAATGAGATGATCCCACTACTGTCTAAATGGTACCTCAAACTACCAAGTCTAATGTGAATCAAAACCATAGTACAATATAATATAGGATTAATCAATCATCCTCCTATGATGTTAATGTTTCATATAATAATAAATCTGTATTGGATACTCAATCTCAGATAAATTGGTCTCAACATCAATATCCTCCCAACTCAAGACATGTGATTGGTCTCAGTGATACTTTCAATGATGTGATACATGGAACATGTAATATATCAACATCAACTTTGATAGAAGTGATAAATAGTAATCCACTTTACCCACCTACGTAATAAAATTCAAATTTCCCACTAATTGTTGTCAAAGATTCCCATGTTCTCCATGATATTAGTGACCCAACCAAGGAGAAACACCTAACAACACCCGATCAATACCCAAAAACTATAACCATCATTGATAAAAATCCACATAATATTTATATGATATCATTTCCATAACAATTATATGAAAAATAACTTGAATATTAGTCATTGTATCTTGGACTATACTTGGTCCTACCGAGAAGGATTCGCCAATATCTTACCAACAAAACATAGATTTACATGGGAAACTGTAAAAATCCTCAATGGGTTCCATTTGAATTAATGACCGATAATTATTGGCATATTAAAATTAGTCATCCCCATATGGATTCCCTATGATTCCCCAAAATAGGTGATGTATGTATGAAGCATGTCTTCTAAAATCTATATAGACCGTTTTATATAATCATTCATATGTTGTTGATATACCATGAAAATCTCACCTAATTTACCATTTCTTCCTAGAGGCATCTCTAATAATGAGAAGTGAACCAGGGTTCCCTATCATAAATTCTCCCAGATGTGCCCCCTTGTAACTTGATTACCACTTGTACATATACGATTAATAAATAATCATATTTGGTTATATATAATTGGCATACAAAGTGAGTCGATTTGGTCGACTAATTTATCACAAACCATATCGTATTAATTTTTTTGGGATAATAGAAATACCAACCATATGGACCATATAAATCTCATCACACTTCCATGATGGAGCTTGATGGGGTTGGAGAAACCCCAAGGGTTTTTGGTGCTTGATATTGATCAATTGGAATGTATAGAATTGATTAATAATGTTCTAAATGTCTTATATCTTCTATATAAATGAGAAGATAAAATACATATCATAAAACATTTTGATGGTTTCTAGGTTCCCTACGCACTATGAATTATGACAGTAACCGATCACATCATTCATGACATAAAATGGACAACATACCATTTCTAGAAACATATAATAACATTTGATGAGAAATTCCTCACAACTATGGTCCCACCCCAAGAATATAATCTATAAAACCATAGAAATAATTTTCACACTACTGATCCTAAGAAATAATCATAGGAAGAGAGGAAGTAAAACAATCATTGATCAAAAAAAACCTCAGAATCATTGTCTTGGAATCATAAATAGACATGTGAAAATATTTCCATAAAATTCCAATCTTATGATGTTTCATTAATGTCCTAGTTTATTGGATTCTTGATCAAATAATATATAATGATATTCATAATTCCTAACATATAAGAAATAATAAAATATAATGACTACGATTACTCCAACCAACACCCCTAAAGAAGATTAAAATCATTCTGAGAGAAGATATAACATTGATTTTTGTGATCATAATATATGGTAAACAATTACTAAAAAAGGTAATGTTATAAACCAATAAGATTATTTATCAACAATGTGAGTATGAGATCATGTGTCAGATAATTATTATCATGTGTCCTATGTTTTCTAGAGCAATAAGAAATTATGTGATCACCCTGCCAACGAACACAACCTGAACCTGAACATGATGATTCACAAAAGACTATATATCTATACTATTTATCTAGAAGATTCAACAAAATTGTAGAATTAAAAATATGTTTTATCTAAAAATTTATTTGGAAATTTTTCATCCTAAATAGAACACACTTCTTTTGGTGTTTGGGAGGTCATTCGTGAATCCTTCTTTGAGAAATCCTTGAAAAATTGCAGTAAAACCATGTCAATGCCAAAAATCTATGAATCTTAAAATAATTTTATGGATTTTTCCTTATTATTATATCTTTCAAAATCACATGATAAACTAAAATACTAGGTTCTGAGACTATATATCTAATAAAAATCCCCTTCCAAATCCGAAAAAACATTTCAATCGATCTTCTTAATGATGATGATAACTAAAAAATTAAAACACATTCCTTAGAATATTTACTTGGACCTCCTTAGTTTTTAATCAATCAAAGATATTATCCACAAAGACTTTGAAAAATATTTTGAGATACTCAATGAAAATCTTATTTATCGAAGACATGGAATCTATAGGTTAATTTTCTTGAGACAGTTTCATCAATTGATACCCATAATGGAGATACATATTCATAAATATTGTTTTTATGATGTTAGATTATATAATTTGCAACATGTGGGATCTAGACCGCAGATCAATCTTCAAGAACCATATATCTCCATTTAATTGGATAAATAGATCATTAATCGTAAGTAATGGATACTTGTTTTTCAATGTATCTTGGTTCAGTTTATGGAAATAAATACATAGTCCAAGTGCACCATAAAATTATTTGTAATGAGAATGTGTGCCAATAAAGGTGTCAAACTCGGGAATATAAAACTTTTCTCACAAAAAAACATCAAATTGAGTCTTAACCTCTTTATGTTCAGTTGGTTCCACATGGGATGATAGAATAGATACTATTTGTGTACCAAGTACTTAATCAATTAAAAATTCCATCTCAAATTCCTATATAAGAAGATATAAATGAAAGGAAAAATATCAATAAACTCCAAGAAAACTAACTAGGGATCATCAATAAAATATTCTAGATCCATGAAAAAAGAAAACACTGATATTACCATACCTAACTTTATAAAATTAGGTCATAATATATTTTATCTAGGGTCCCATTCTACATAATTGACATGGAACACCCCATCATGCCTGGGGAAGGAGAACCACAAGAAGATAATAGTCAATATGAACATGATGAATGATCATCTAATCAATCATGACCATGAAGTTAGGATAATTAATATTAATAAGCAAAAAATTCCAGTAAAGATAAATCTATGACAAAGATGAAGAACAATAAGGACACCAAAGACCCTTATCTCTATTCATTACGAGGGGAATTGTAATATCCATCATGTATGATAAAATGAACCATATGAGCACTTGTCAAATCAAAAACATGTGTAGATATGATTGAGTGAGAATAAAAAGTATCAAATAAGGAAATCACTAAGGATAATGATATATTGATGGTATATCTTATAGTCACTAGACCCATATTAATATCCTCTATAGACACTTCCACAACATGAAGAATCTACATTCCACATTTCGATGACTATAACAGTTTTGTTATTGAATAATCTAATTTCACTAGTTTACTTTTAGATTTTTTTGAGCTTGTTACACTATGTAAGGTATAAATGATATAACATAATTTATGCATGTGACCTGAGATTCCACTAGAAAACGAATATTTACTTTATGGAAAACCATTTCAAATTACCAACCTGGCCATATATAAATTAGGTCAAAGGGCATCTTCCATTTACTGAAGGTGGTCTATAAGAACCCTACTATCAAGATCCACCATGAGACGGATCACTTGTACTCTTACCATTAAATGAATTCATTGAACTACAACATGGAGAAAAAGGAACTCCCATCAATCCTAACATACCAGCTTGGACAAGCTCAACTATTGATTCTGTATCCCATACATTATCATATGAAGTCATAATTATCCTAAAAAACTATGATAAAATATCAACATTATTTATATCTCAAATCATTCGACCATTATATTATCACTAGTAAAAATTTCTAGAGAAAATTACAACAGACCAAAAAAGTGGATTACATACTAATTCATGTTCTCGAAATTTTTTTAGTGTTTAAGAAACTCCATAAAATATCTAAATCCATGGGATATGAATAAAACTAATCAGTAATAAGGAACATGAGGCCTTTCTACTCCATGCCTTCATTGTCCTTCTCCAACACCATCTAATCCCACCACCTCTTAAAAATCGACTTAAGATTAATGGATCCACACATTATAATAATTTAATATTTTGTTTCCAAAACACCAAAATCTTCTCAATTCAATTAAACTATACATCTACCTATTGAGGATTATAAGGGACATTAAAATATGGTGGATTCTTTTGAATAAAATTTTGTTCATGATATCTATAGTTGTACCTTTTAGGTTTCATGGTTGGATCGAGAATTGGAATGTTTGTGGCTACATGCCTTACATGTCAGATAGCATGCACCACTCTCTCAATGACAATATGGTCTACATGAATATTCATATGAGAATGTAAACCATCAGATCCCTCCCCAGATTAGTTCAAATGTTATCTTGGAGGCCTGATTCTACACATCATCAATAAAAAAAATTGATAACACAATCATTTAGATCAAAAACTAAAATGGGAGTTAAAAGAATTCAAATTTCTTAAACACTCAAATAAAAAAGGAATGATTCTTAAAATAAACCACCTATTAATTCCTATCGATTATAGAACATATCTAATAGGAAAACCTATAACATACACTAAAATTAAGGAATGGTTCTTAAAATAAACCTATGATACATAATATTCTTAAACCATCTATGATACTCTAGTACCCGGATACCCAATTCAGATCCTACATTACTCTAAGGGAATTCCCAAACTCTATGAAATTATCTTTAAGGGAGTCCCCAATCCCCATAGCTTGGAGTATAACACATGGAATCATAATAGAATAAAAAGGGAATTGTTTTTACACTTAATATTGATGATAACATGATACAATTAAGTATATAAAAAATCCTCAATGAGAATGTACTCTAAGTCAAACATGTATGAAAGTACCAATGAATAAATATAATGAACTAAATGAAACATCAACCCAAATCACCATAAAAACATCTACAGAATCTAAACCCTAATTAAAAAGTGTAACTCAGCTCCAAAAATTACCATAATTAGTCCATGACACAAGGGATCAAGAATAAGAAAAATATCCATGCAGTGACTTCCATTTTCTCAATCCATCCATAATAAAATATGTAGATAAATGAATAAAAACATAGGGCATGTGTTATAAATTTCAATATGGTCTCTCTGTGTTTCCCTTAATGGATTCCCCAAGAATAAACTAATCATTATTTAATTTTAAATAAAACAAGGCATATAATATAGTACAATTATTTTATTTTAAAAAATTAATTCATTTCAATAGATGGATTTTTTTGGACATGGATTAAATAAAAAATTTATATCTTTGAATTTTTCAAAATCAACTAGCATGACCAAAATAGTTTTATAATCAAATGAATATTTAATGAAATCATACACAATAAAACCCATGATCAAATTCCCGAAATTTTGATACTTAAAAGATTTAAATTCTATACACTTATCAAAATATTGATAAATTATTGTGAAAACATCCCTTGGTCTCTGGCTATATAAGAATAATAAATATCCAATTAGGGATAATCATGCCGGACAATTTTTTTCTTAGTGTTTAAATAATCAATCCATTGCTAGGGGATCAAGTTCCTTGTGTGATTATCCCATGTAACCAACTAACTACATGAGAGAGCATATTCTCAATAAATCAAAAAATAGGGACAAAATAATCTCATATAAAATAAATAGTCATTTATAATTAAAATTTCCAATTTTTAGATTCAACATGTCAATTTTATTTGAAAATCAAAACATGGGTATTTCATTATTTCATTCCTTTTCATTCAAAAAACAATCATGGGTTTTCATCATTTCAATTTAATCCATTTTCTCAAAATAAATAAAAAATAAGTTAAAAAATTTCCATCATCCTCAAAATTCATCTCTCAATAAAAACTCTATTGGAATTTGTGGTTTTTCTCAAAATACATTCAATTTTGAATTTCATAATAAAATCATTCCAAGTAGAGTTTTTATAAAAAAAATTAAAATCTATTTCAAAAAATTTAAGAAAAATAAGTTTTCAATGGCATGGAAAATCTCAAATGGAACCACATACCATTAAATCCCATAATATAATAATCAACATATATAATGGGAACAAAAATTACGATTGAAGGAGAATAATATAAACAAATAAAATCTATAATCAAGATATAATAATACAAGGATTGGATAAATTGAAATGTATTTTAGATTCATAAATAAGATGATGATTTAACACTATATAAGGAGGAGATAAAAGAATATTATTATAGAATACCTGAGAAGAGATTTAATTTCTATAGAGGGATTAGATCTTCCACCAACATTTTGATTCACTATAGAGAAAATTTGTAGGAGACTAAATTAGTTTCATTGAGCCTATAAGGATAAATAAATCAATTTTTTTCTATGTGGATAGGTTATGGATCATGAATGGGGGTGAGTTTGGGAATTTAAAAATATTATTTAGAACTATAAAATCCAATGTCCATGATTAGATGGATGAGTGGGAGGGACATTCTTAGGGTAAAACATGTGATATCCATGCTCCCACACTACTTAGGGTGCATGGATTCCACTAGGTGGGAACATCGTTTTGGAAACTGTGCACCAAATGTGAATTCCCCATTGTAAAAGGGGTGGAATGTTTTCATTGGGAATATCATGATTGGTTAAACATGTGAAAATGATTCACTTCCCATAAAGCCTCAAAAACATCCCATGTTCCACTATTATGACGCCAAAATAAGAGCCTAATCAAAGGAGATCAATACAAGGGTTGTGAAATACCAGAGAAAATGTCACAAGATGTCATAACATTGATTAAGGGATATATTTTTTAAAAATATACAATTAAATAAATATTTGGGAAATAATTTTACATTAATTCTGATATACATAGTTGATACCGAATAATTTTCATTAGACACGACCCTAGGGAAGGGGTATGTTCGATGTGGTACCCGATATTCATTACCTTGTGAAGACTTGGTAGATCGATGGGATACCACACATGAGTATGAAACTATAACTCTTGAATCCATGGTGTGTGTTGAGACATTGTTTTGGGCATTCCAAAAGTTTTTGAAAATGTTTTATGCTATGTTTATCACTTTTTGTGAAAATTTTTTACAGTTTTTATTTCAGCTGTTTAAGTTTTTTTTAAGTGATTTATAAAAATTGTGCTAACTTGTTTTTTTCCTTTTGAGTGAGTTTGTATTTAATTGGAGAAAACCAACTTGTTTTAGACTCAACCCCTTTTTGGTGATTGTTGTGTATTTCCAAATGTCATCTACTAAGGAACTTGTAAAATAAATGTTTCTTAGTTCATTAGTTATTATTTATTATGCCTTGGGAATTTATTGAGAATTTGGAGCTTCGATATTGGTTATCTCTTTCAATGTATGATTCCATATGGTATTCATGGATCTTAGAGTCTCAATATAGTTTTCTAGTTTTGTATTGGGATTCTCGTTTGTACATTTATATGGGTTTTTTTATCTCTTTAGATCTATTTTTATAAACATGCATCATATATAGGCTTTTTAATAATTTTTTTGCAGTATGATTTAGCTATCAATGGTAAAATCATACCCCCAATGTTATCAAGGAACATATCATTCAATCCCATATTTTTGTTTCTTGGGGATGTAATCTAAGGAAATGTGTCTCCCCCATACCTCCTCAAGAAAATAAGAAGGGAAGTATGTTACAAGAGAAGTGTTAACATTGCAATAAAATTTCATACATTTTTTTGTGAATAAGTTAAAATTGTACTATAAATATAAATGATACTGTCCATAGAAAATTATGGTTATATTTTACCAATAAAAAGTGTTAAATAATGTATGATATGATTAATGATATATTAGTTCATATCCACCTTACAATATGATTAATTATTTTTTTAATATATTATAACTAAAGGATTCTTGATTTAGTATTGGGATGGATCCCATGTGATCCAATGTAAAAATGAAGGGGAATGAAAATTTTGGGGATTTAAGAAAAATAAACCCAATGAAATTTGAAATATAATGACATCTCTTGAGGTTATTCTTATCCAACTACCCCAGGATGTGATTAACATTGTTAACCAATTTCAGTTTTTCGATGTTACCAACTAAGAGAAAAATGGTCATCCATGGATGTTAATGATATGATGATCAGGAAATTAAATTGATTAAATTTTCTAGGTTTCAAGAACATGAGAAGATGCAACTAGGTAAATATATAAAATTAATGTAAATATGTTTTTTATGTGGTTAAGGTGGTAATAATCCCATAATCATCTAATAAAAAGAATGGGTGTATTAATACCTAGAAGTGGGATATTGTAATTCCCAATGAATAAATTTAATTTTTTAAATGTAAGGACTATAAGAATTATAAAAATTGACGTCCAAGGGGGGAAAACTAATGAATAGGATCAACAAGACAACATAGATAAATGTTCATAAATACCTAATAAAATTATAATTTAAGTTGATGAAACTATAATTGACATAAGAAATGAATGAATATTTTTTAACCTTATGTTTTGATATATATAAATTAATTGTAGAATAATATTGAATTTCACGGTTAATTTATTATGAATAATGTTTATTTATTCAATAGTATATACATATGGAATAATTATTTATGATGTTGTGGTTGATTTAAGGATTTTAGTGTGTTTAAAATCATTAATAAACCTTTGATATTTTAGCGAATGGGAGTAACATAGATATTTTTATTGAGCTTTGATAAATGTTTTACGTATATGTTAAACATAATGTTTACATGTTAAAAAGGAATATAATGATATATTATTTTACATTTTGTGGAAATAAGTTTAAATATATTGATAAACTTTAGGGTTTATATGAACTTTGATATTAATCATATTAGGGGTTATTACAATTCAGGAACATATATTTTATCAAATTTATAGTAATAGGATTAAAATGTTATTGGGTAATTAAGTGATTAATTTAAATTATGAATAAGTACACTATTTTCAGGAAACTCATATGAAATTGGTGAATGAACATATTTTTGGATAAGATGGGATTTTATTTTAAGAATAATTTTTGATTTTATTTTGGATGATTTAATGGGTTTGGATATTGAAGTAAATAATTAACTTATCTTTGGGATTATGTGAATAATGAATATAAATTCTTGGAATAAGTATATAATAGTGATTGATTTTATTTGTAGATAAATGAAAATTTATCTAGGAATAATATGTGATAAATTCATTATAATATTTGGGTTTATATATCAGTTTAGAATTTTTTTAAAATTATTAATGGATTGTTATTTATTGAATTATTTCATTTTAACTTAGAATATTAATATTTATATATAGAGATTACTGTATAATTTTATTATATATTAGTTTATTTATTTTTTAAATTATATTAACATGAAATAAACATTTTAGTTTTGGTTAATGTTTAGAGATATATTGATTATCTTATTATCCATTATTGGAATATTTTTCACTATAGAAGATGATTTTAGTGCCCTAGTCATGAAAACGTTTAATCTACAATATAAATTTTTTAAAGGAACATATGATATTATGGTGTTAATATATTAAATCATGAAATTATAGCTATTAAGTAAGTATATTTCCTTTCATTATAATTATACATTGTAAATTAGTTCCTTAAATAATAGAAAAAGATCTGAAAAAGAAGTTTTCGTATTACCTTAATTTTGGATGAATCAATGGAAATTATCACATCTCATTGATTTACATATTTTTTTCTATTTAACATTAAAATGATCATTCGCTTTCTTGTGTCAATTTCCTCTATAACTCTCCTTAACTATTTTGACATTACTATTTTCCACATGTCCATATATTCATTTCCCTTTAATTTTCACTTATTTAGAAACTGTTTATGTCTTATTCAAGATGAATTTCATATTTCTTTTTCCTTATATTTAAAAAAGGATGTTTTATTATCACTTATAAAATATTGGATTCCTTAAATTTTATATTCAAATCTCAAACCCTTTATTAAAATTATTGAGTTCAAAATATGATGTCTAAATTTATTAAATAGTGGAGAATGTAATATCTGAATTTTTTAAAATAATACGATGTTAAACATTACACAATATGAAACATTGAGCTTATGTGAATAATGATATACCATTATTTAAATATTATAGTTATAAACTGTAGTTTGGATTGGTTGTTAAGGATATGATTAATTTCATTATGAAATATGTCACCACCCCCTGCCCATAATGTGTACCCCTCCTGTGTCGGCAATGTGAGAAGGGACATAATGACAACCAAGTCCCGCTTCTAGTAGGCCCCGGGTTGGCCAATAGTACCAAGGGTATAAAAAACACACAAATGAGAGGCATTACCCTCTAAGAGAACACATGCGGAAGAGAGGGATAAGATAGACACCGACCAACTCCAACCCATAACTGTAAAATAAATGAAATCGCAAGTGCACATATTAAATGTCATGCAAATGTACTACAACTAGAAGGAAAAAATTGCATGTACCCAAAAGAAAGTAAAAACAGCAGCAACCACAATACCGAACACCTCCTAGAACCCCAAGCTAGTAGAAACCAGCTTGATCTCCAACCTGATCCATGTGACCTGAAAAAACGTTTGTATATACATAGGGTGATTATAACAGTATACTCAGTAGGATCCTCCTTGAAGCCTCTCGTACAAAAGTAAATAAATCATGCTATATCACATTGAACAACAAGTGAAACTAACTCATCACCTAAATAGGTATTCTAAGATCCCAACCTCACCATGGATATGCTCACCAAGTAACTCATACAAGAATATATCAAATAATAAATAATATCAAGGGTACCCCACTACTACTTACCCACTGGTTTTCCACTTTTCACCAATGTTGTACGTCCTAAGCATCTCTCTCCAAAAGGCTTGACCGCAAACACCTGGGAGAAGCACCATAATATGCACCTCATGAAACAAAACCACTACGTCCACACACCAAAGTAACCAAGTAGTTTATGGGAGCCACCACAACTCTAATAACGTGTATCGTACGTCGGGTATTATACCTCAAGCCATCACAACCCATTAATCGAGTAAGGATCCTCAATCCATCAGAACCTATACACGTTACACCTATAGTAGTCCATAGAAAAATATATCAAGAATATATGTGTGTGAATAACCACAAGACATTATAGCACTCTACACACATATATGGTTAAAACTAACCAATGTTCCTGCTAGCACAAGAAACTACCAAGAGAATAGATTAGGGCCAAAGGTGGTAGTCAGCCATCCATCCTCCCACCAGAATGTTGGGGAAAACACCCCACTAGGGATCAAAATACTCGGGGTGTTAGTTGCCTATAATTTCAGGGTGGAGTAGCATATAGAAACACAAAATGTGTAAAATATACTATAACTCACAACCACGCTATGGGAATAACCTTGTCTTAGACACAACTATAGATAACATCTCTCAGACTCTGGGATGATACATCTAATACTAGGTATCCTATAAGAACACAACCATTTTAAGAGATTTATTATATTAATTCATTCCCTTTTTATCAGTTCAACTTTACGTTAATTAATTATTTAATCATTAATTAAACATGAACAATTCCACATTAAATTTCATTAGCCTCACACCCAAAGCCCACTGTTCCTTCAAAATTACATCCACATCATTATGTTCCAGCAACTCCATCCCCATGGGTTAACACCATTTACTCAATTATTAATTGCAGAAATACTTTCCCACATTCTGAGGCATTCTAGAATAACATTATATACTACTAAACACAAGGGGGGTCAACATGGTGATTAGATGTGTTACCAGTTGAGTCTTTTCCACTAATAGCAATAGAATATACTCATCCTTCCTTGAGAATCTAAACATGGAAAGAACGTGGCATACCCCACATGTCTTCTCCTCTTTCAGAAGAAGGGTATGTAAGACCAGGTTCCTTGAGTAGTGGGGAAAAGTAAAGTTGATAAACAACCAAAGAATCAACAACCATCCAACAATCACATCCATCCCATTCCATCATCCCCGGTGTCCTCCCCGGAACCCACAAGCATAAACTGATGCATCTCACCACTCTAGGCGTCATCTGATTCCACAAAAAAAAGCCTCCATGCCCCCACATATCACAATGGCCATCCAAGATCACTTTACAACACAAGTAGTGGGAAAAACAAAATCACATCAATTGGGCTAATGGCCCTTTAACAATCAAGAGGGTAACTCAGAACCCTTCAAGGAATTATCAAACAATCAGTTATTTAACAAAAATCACATCAATTGGGCTATTGGACCTTTAACAATCAAGAGGGTAACTCATAACTATTCAAGGAATTATCAAACAATCAGTTACTTAATCCATCTTTAATTAATAGATTTTTTATTTGTAGGTCCAAAATTCAGGAAACCTAAATAGTAAGCTATCACAAATAAAATTAAACATCCTTACTGAATCATTTTGTTTAACATAAAAATTACAACAAGAACAACAAGATTCATTTACATGCCTCTTAATATTTATCCAAAAAATTATCAATTAATCCCGGTTTACATTCTTTACCAATTTCTGTCAAGAACGAACAGTAATACGAAGCAAGCATAGATATCACACTATCTAGAAAAAGAAGAGGAAATAACATATGATCGATATTAATTTATTTATCTGGTTATAATATTTATTATGTACATTACACTGTCATCCAGTGGTATTAAACATGCTAACAATATAGTTACACATAAATTAAAGAGAAGCAACGAATCCCCTACCTCAAACAGTTCCTCTCATTCTTTATCCACATAACAGGTCACGATCCTCCTCTCGCGACAACTACATCCACCCAAGGATTCCACGGTACGACCACACTAACCAAATCCCATTATAATCATGGAGATTACATGCTATAATATGGAAAGTAGAAATATGAGAAGATGAGACCCAATGGAACAACGATAGAGTATACCTTATTTCAAATATTGATCGATATAGCTTGGTTGCATCAAAACAGAGTGGAACAAATCTGAGGAGTAAAGTTTGATTGTGAGACTCTTATGGGAATGATTGAAAGGTTCTAGCATCTCATAGTCGAGAAGAAAGAGTAAGAACAAGGGATGAAGATATCTAGTCCCTTTTTAGGATTTAATTGGGCGACGGGTTAAGATAAATTTAATTCCCCATTAAAATCGGATCGCATTAACCCATGCAGTTTAACCAAGTAAAAATATCCCGATCCATAGGAATAATTAATATAGGATTTATGGACTTCGAATCGGCCTTAAGAGTCCATAAAATAAGGCTTTAAATGTATTTTACATCAAAGGAAATGTCAAAGGGGCGAAACTATAGGAAACTGGAAGCACTATACACCTACGGTTACTGTACACCTAACGTTAGAGGTTACCGATAGTGGTTACTAATAGAACCCACCATTCTGGAAACATTGTACACCTACTGTTACTATACACCTACCATTAGAGGTTACCAATAAACCTCACCATTATGAAAACATTGTACACCTACCGTTATTGTACACCTACTGTTATTGTACACTTACCGTTAGAGGTTACCGATAGAGGTTACCAATAGACCTCACAGTTATGGAAACATTGTACACCTACTGTTACTATACACCTATCGTTACTATAAACCTACCGTTAAAGGTTACAGATAGAGGTTACCAATAAACCTCACCGTTCTGGAAACACTGTTCACTAATACTCACCGATAGAACATGGTTCACTGAACCTCATCGAGAGAACAATGTTCACTAAACCTCACCGATAGAACACTATTCAGTGAACCTCACTGATAGGAAACTGTTCACTAAACCTCACTGATAGAACATTGTTCACTGAACCTCACCGATAGAACACTGTTCATTAAACCTCACTAATAGAACACTATCCACTAAAACTCACCGATAGAATAGTATTCACCTACCGTTATAGGTTACTGATAGAACAGTTCACCGATGGAACTGTTCATAGAATTGGAAATTTGGAAAAGTTTTGGGGATAAGTCACCTTGACCTCTCAGAACACCTCAAACACCACATTTTTACAAAGTAATGGACCAGAGAGGTCTGAGGCATTACATCAGATACCTCTCAAAACATTCTCATCCTCGAGAATTTAAAACCCACCAAATGAAAAATAAAATGAAACGGGGTTCTAACAACCACCCATCGAGACACCTCTCAAAATAGTTCAAGCCCCAAAAGCAACAAAATAAAATCATAAATAAAACATGAAAGGTCTAACCACAAAGGGAACATAGTTACATGAAAAGAGTTAAACATCAAACAAATATGTGTACTAAGCACGTATCTATGACCCACGTTCCTAGTTACTCTCATCCATGCCACCGTGTCACCGCAAGACACGAACTATAGGGATATAACGCCTTCACAACACCTTCTCCTTGAGATCTTGGATCGCCAAAGGTCACTCCTCAAAGGTTGCATCATCATCAACATCGATCTCTCCCCAATCGATGATATGAGAGTCATCATGAAGATAACGATGGAGTTCTGATAGATGGAAAACATCATGTATCTAACTAATATGTGGGGGAAGTGCTACTTGATACGCCATAGCTCCAAAATGAGCTAACACCTCGAAAGTCCCAACAGACTAGGGAGAAAGATTACTTCCATGACCAAAGCTTCGCTGCCCATGATGGGGAGTCACCTTAAAAAACACATGATCCCCAATATTAAACTCTAAGGGTCTCCTTCTTTGATCAACATATGATTTCTGATGATCTTGTGTTGTCTTCATCCTCTCACGAATCACCTGGACCATCTCTGTTGTATTCTGCACTCGTTCCTGTCCAAGAATTGCTGACTCTCTAACCCGAGTCCAGCATAACTAAGAATGGAAAGGCCGAAAATACAAGGATTCAAATGGAGCCATACTGATGGTGGAGTGAAAACTATTATTGTAAGAAAACTCCACCAATGTTTAGTGCCTCATCCATGAACCTCCAAAATCAAGAACACAAGAGCGTAACATGTCTTCAAGATTCTGGATGGTCTGCTCTGTCTGACCATCCGTTTGAGGATAAAAGCAGGGATAAGGAATAGTTGAGAATCTAAAGCATGTTAGAGACCTCTCCACACCATGGAGGTAAAATGAGGAACTCAATCAGAAGTGATCATCCTAGGGACTCCATGAAGTCTCACGACCTCCTCTAGATACTTCCTCGACAAAGATTCCACTCTTCTTGACTCCTTGATCGCTATGAAGTGGGCCGATTTTGTTAAACAATCCACTACCACCCAAATAGCATCATGTAATCCAAGAGATCAAGGTAAACTAGTAACAAATTCCATTGAGATGTCCTCCCACTTCCACTGAGGAATCTCTAATGGCTAGAGAAGACCACTAGGAACATGGTGTTCGGCCTTCACCTTCTGGAAGACCAAATATCGAGACACAAACTCTGCAACCGCACGCTTCATCCCAGGCCACCAAAACTGGCTCCTCAAGGCTCGGTACATCTTTTTCATGCTAGGATGCACAAATAAAGGTGAACTATGTAACTCTTTGAGAACCATATCATACATCGTCAAAGTAACAAAAATCCTTCCATGATACAACAATCAGTGTTGTTCATCCTCAGTCCAACCATTAGGGGACTCACCACAAACAACTCGATCTCTCCAGACATCCACCTCAAGATCCCCCAAATGGGACTCTTCCACCATCTACATAATGGATGATATTAGAGTCATCTGAAAAATACAACTTCTTCCCACAACTTCTCCCATATCAAGATGTAATGCTGAAATTTCTTCCATTACTCTCCAGGAATCACCAGATTCACGCACCACATCACTACGTGACTTTCAACTCATCCCATAAGCTACAACATTCAATTTACCAGGTTTATAAAATATTTGGATGTCATATTCCTGTAAGAACTCCATCCACCGACACTGTCGTATGTTCAATTCACGCTGGGAGAAAACATACATCAAACTCTTATGATCGATGAAAAAGAAAAAGTGTTCACCAATGAGGTAATGTCTCCACAACATCATAGAAAACACCACGACTGACATCTCAAGATAATCGGTGAAATAGTTGTGTTCATGGGGACACAACTTCCGAGACCCATAAGAAACAACTGACCTCTACTACATGAGAACACAGCCTAAACCAAGATGTGAAGAGTTACGTAAAACCTCAAACTGAACTCCCTCGACTGGAAGACAATGAACTGGAGCACTTACTAACTTCTCCTTTAGATACTCGAAATATCCATAACACTGATCAGTCCATACGAATGCCTGATGCTTCCTAGTAAAAGCTATCAGAGGAGTCACAACTCGTGAGAAATTGGCTATGAACCTCATGTAGTATCCTGTTAGGCCAAGGAAGCATCGCACCTCTTACACTATCTTGGGGGATGCCTAAGACACAACTAATTCTATCTTCGATGGATCAAAAACCAAACCCTATTGGGACACAACATTCCATAAGAAACGTAATTCTAGAGCCCAAAACCCACACTTCAAAAACATCCCAAATAGCTGATGTTGACGAAGAACTCCCAAAATGGATTGTATATGCTCTGCATGCTCCTCCTTAGATGTGGAGTACGAAATGATGTTGTCGATGAAAACTACCATGAACATGTGCAGGAACTCACGGAACAAAACATTCATAAATCCCATGAATACAGATGGAGCATTCATCATGCCAAACAACATTACCACAAAATCATAATGCCAATTACAATAATGGATGGCAGTCTTCGGGATATCCCCATCATTCACATGTATCAGATGATATCCTGACGACATGTTGATCTTTTTGAACCAACATTCACCCAGCAGTTGATTGAATAAATCATCAATCTATGGAAGAGGATAAAGATTATTTGTTTTCACTTTGTTTAAGTGGGGATAATCACCAGACAACTACAAACTGTCGTCGGCCTTCTTCACGAAAAAATGGGTGCACCCCATGATGACACACTTGGTCGAACAAAACCAAAATGTAACAGGACATCAAGATGTGCATGTAGCTTTCATGACTCATAAGGGTCCATCCTCTACAGATACATAGTGATAGGAGATGCTCCTAGCTGTATCTCGATCCCAAACTCGATCATTCGTCGAGGGGGTAAAGTTATAACCTCTTCTGGAAAGACATCTGGGTACTCCTCAACGACCCTAGGAAACTCCAATTGTTGAACCTCTAAAGAACTCAAAATCATCTCAACCATCATGGTTGATATGGATGGAATGCTCCTATGACCCATCCAAGGATCTCACTCACCAAAAAACACCACTAGATCTCTATCTGCACCAATGAAGATGACATTCTTCCTGAAGAAATCCATGATAGCCTGTACTAAATACAACCAATCCATGTCAAGGATGACATCATAAGGTTGTATTCGTAGACATAGGAAATCTCCCCAAGAGTGGTGTTTCCCCAACAATAGCTCATATTCTCGACATACTTCAAACAGGTCTTCTCGACCTCCAACTAGCCTAGTCAACACCAAGGGCACTCGATTCCTCTCTATCTCTAGTCCCACAACATGGAAAAGGGTAGGTGATATGAAAGAGTGTGTCGCTCCCGAATCAAACAAGGAATACACCATGGTAGAAAACAAGGAATGGGTACCTTGAACGACGTCTGGGTCTCCTGGATATGGAAATGCTAGAACATGAACCTGACCACGACCTCCTCCACAGCCTCTCTGACCCTGATGACGACCACCACCACAGCTGAGCGCTACTCTATAACGATGGGGAGCGCCATGGGGATGTCCTCTACCTGCCCCATCTACCCTCTGCTGATATAAAGCTGGTGCAACCGGCTGCTGCTGGCTCAGCGGGAACTACCTCAACGGAGGAACGTGGAGCATATCACCTACTGCATGATGACCGCACTGACATGTCGGGCATTCCCACTACTGGTGACCATGAACACCACAAGAAAAAAAGTGCATGATCCCTTGGCATAGGCATGAGAGTTTCTACCTCTGGAGAAATGAGATGTGAAGGGCTATGACCTACCCCTGGCTAAACGAAAACTCTTCTGCACTGAAAACTGAGAACCCCAGACCAAAACTCTGC
This sequence comes from Viscum album, assembly GCA_963277665.1. Taxonomy (NCBI): domain Eukaryota; kingdom Viridiplantae; phylum Streptophyta; class Magnoliopsida; order Santalales; family Viscaceae; genus Viscum; species Viscum album. The sequence goes on from OY728160.1 coordinate 714,112,193, forward strand.
TTCGTGAGGAATCATGCTAATTCCCCTATCATTATGATCTGGTCCTGGCCAAAGTCCACTCGATAACCTCTACCCTTTCCAGTACCTCAAGATATTTTTTCAGCATAAATGGGGTGAACTGGCACTGGATCTCTGGATGAAAATCCTCTTTGAAATGTCTTTCCCTAGTCTCCTTATATGGCAACAGGTCTGAAGCATATCGTAAATGGTTATTGAAACAAATTCCAAACTCTCGAACACTAGAGTTCCCCTATTGAAGGGTAAGAAGCTCTTGACGACTGGACGCCTTCGCAGTTGAAGAAAGAAACACGACTCTAAACATGTCTTGAAACTCCTCCCATGAGATGGCTGACTCCTTACGATCCCCGAGGAAAACGAACCACCATTTCCTCACTGCTCCACATAGCATCTTCACAACCAAGGACACCCAGTTCTCATTTCGAGCACGAATCAAACTAAATCTGATATCTACCTCTTCTAACCAGGCTTCCATGAATGCGTCTGAAATGAATCCCTCGTACTTCTGCAGACTCTGGTGCTGAAACTAACGAAGTGTCTTCCTCCAAGTGTCATCGTGCTCAACCTATACCATGTGGTGATCTGCTGGAACAGGATTCTTGACATTTTTTGTGGAAACTTGATGAGGACGTCAACCTGGATCCATACCTGTAAAATAAAAAACTGTTAGAGCTCCTAAAATTGGAATATGGAAGACTAAACATTAATTAATTAATTATTTTCTTTTATTAATTTTAGGTTAACCTATACCAAGGTCTACCAATTCAAACCCAGGAACAAAAAAGAATGATGCATGATCCTTTCCTAGGTCTATACCTCGCAACTAGTACCACCTTGTTTAGTATCCATTGTAAAATTAAAGGTCTGCACATCATATCATAGGGGGGCCTAAATGCCTATGTCTTAGCCGGTCTCCAGTGTTTACCTCACATGATTATAATGAATGAAACTGTTGCCCTACCAACCCATGAAACCTCACCTTTTCCTAACTCCCAACTCCATCCTATCGCTCAACCAACCCTCTGATACCACTCTATCATGACCCTTTCCCCACAAAGTGTACCCCTCCTAGGTCGAAAATGTGATAAGGGAGATAATGACCCCTAAGTCCCTCCTCCAGTAGGCCCCAGGTTGGCGACTAGAACCAAGTGTAAAATAAACACACAAATGGGAGGCATTACCCTCTAAGAGAACACATGTAGAAGAGAGGGATAAGACAGACACCAACCAACTCCAACACAGAACTGGAATATAAAAGAAAACCCATGTTCACATATGAAATGTCATGAAAAAGTACTACAACTGGAATGGAAAACCTGAAAGTTCCCAAAAGAATGTAAAAACAACAATAAACCCAAGCCCGAATAGCTCATGCAACCCCATGCTAGTAGAAACTAGTTTGATCTCCAACTTGCTCCAAGTGACCTGAAAAAAAGTTAGTATATGCATAGGGTGAGAATAATAGTATAATCAGTAGGATCCTCCCAAGAGCATATCATGCAAAAGTAAAGAAAGCATGCTAAAGAAGAGTGAACAAAAATTGAAACTAAATTTTCACCTAAATAGTTATACTAAGTTCATAGCCTCACTATGGATACTCTCACCATGTAACATATACAAGAATATATCATATAATAAATAATATCAAGGCGACCCCGCTACTACTTCCTCACTGGTTTGCCGCTTTGCCCCAACATCGTACGTCCTAAGCATCTCTCTCCAAAAAGGCTTGCCTACAGACACCTGGGCGAATCACCACAATATGCACCTCATGCAACAAAACCACCATGTCCACACACCAAATTAACCAGGTAGTTTCTGGGAGCCACCATATCTCGCATAACATTTATCGTACGTTAGGTATTATACATCAAGCCATCATAGCCCATACACTAAGTAAGGATCCTCAAGACACCACAACCTATACATGTTACACCTATAGAAGTAAATAGAAAACTATATCCCGAATATATGTGTGTGAATAACCACAAGCCATTACATCCCTCTACACACATATATGGGGAAAAATATCCAATGTGCCTGCCAGCACAAGTATCTACCAAGAGAAGAGAACAGGGCTAAAGGGGGAAGTCATCCACCCATCGTCCCACTAGCATGTTGGGGAAAACACCCCCAGGGCTCAGAATCACCGGGGTGTCAGTTTCCCTTACTGACAGGGTGGAGTAGTGTATAGAAACCCAAAAAGTACAGAATATAATATAAATCACAACCACAATATGGGCATAACCTAGTCTTAGAAACAACTGCAGCCAACATGTCTCAAACTCTGGGTTGCTACTTCTAATACTATGTATCCTATAAACACACAAAAATTTAAAGAGATTTATTAGAATACTTCATTCACATTTCATCAGTTCCACTTTAAGTTAATTATTTCTTTAAACATTAATTAACTATAAACAATTCCACATTAAATTTCATTAGCATAAAACCCAAATTCCACTATTCCTTCAAAGTTACAACCTCATAATTATGTTCCAGCAACTCAATCCCATGGGTTAACACCATTTTTTCAATTATTCAGTACAAAAATACCTTCCCACATTCCCAGGTAATCTATAAAAACATTTTATGCTACTAAACACAATGGGGCTCAACACGGTGAGTAGATGTACTACCTGTCGAGTCTTTGCAGCTTATAGCAAGAGAAAATACCCATCCTTCCTTGAGATGATAAACATGGAAAGCACGTGGAATACCCTATGTGTCTTCGACTCTTTCAGAATAAGGGTAATTAAGACCAGATTCCCTGAGCAGTGGGGAAAAGTAAAGTAGATAAACAACCAAAGAATCAGCAAGTATCCAACAATCACATCCATCCCATTCCATCATCCCTAGTTTCCTCCCCAACACCCACATGAATAAACCGATGCATCTCACAACTCTAAGAGTCATTTGGTGCCACAACCAAAAGCCTCCATGCCCCCACATATCACAATGGCCATCCAGGATCACATTAAAACACAAGCAGCAGCCAAAACAATCATCACATCAATTGGGCTATTGGCCCTTTAAAAATCAAGAGGGAAACTCAGAACCCTTCGAGGAATTATCAAACAATCAGTTGTTCAATCCTTCTTGATTTAACAGATTTATTTTTCATTGGTCCCAAATTCGAGAAAACTAAAAAGTAAGCCATCACAAATAAAACCAAACATGCTTACTGCACCATTTTGGTTAACATGAAAATAACAACAAGAAGAACCAGATTCATGTACATGCCTCTTAATCTTTATCCAAACAATTATCAATTAATCCCGGTTTACGTTCTTTACCAATTTCTGTCAAGAACAAACAGCTATACGAAGCATGCATAGATATCACAATATCTAGAAAAATAAGATCCAATAGAATACGATCGATATTAATTTATTTATCCAGTTAAAATATTTATTATGTCAATTACATTGTCATCCAGTGGGATTAAACATGCTAACAATACAGTTGCACATAAAAGATAGAGAAGCAATGAATCCCCTACCTCAAACAGTTCCTCACGTTCTTTATCAAAACAATGGGTCACGATCCACCTCTCGTGATAACTGCATCCACCTGAGGATTCCATGGTATGACCGCACCAACCAAACCCCATTACAAGCATGGATATTACATGATATAATATGGAAAGGAGAAACAAGAGAAGATGATCCGCAACGGAATAATGATAAAACATACCTTATATCGAAGGTTGAATTATACATCTTGGTTGCATCAAATCAGAGAGGAACCAATCTAAGGAATAAAGTTTGATTGTGCAACACCTATGGGAAGGATTAAAAGGATATAGTGCCTCATAGCTGAGAAAAAGGAGGAAGAACAAGGGAGAAAGATATCTTGTCCCTTTTGAATATTTAATGGGGTGATGGTTTAAGATACGCTTAATTCCCCATTAAAAGAGGATCGCATTAACCCACACGGTTTGACCAAGTAAAAACATCCCTATCCATAGGAATAATTAATATAGAATTTATGGCCTTTGAATCAGCCTTAAGAGTCCATAAAATATGTCTTTAAATGTATTTTATGTCAAAGGAAACGTCAAAGGGGCAAAACTGTACGAAGCAGGAAACACTGTACACCTACCATTACCGTACACCTATAGTTACTGTACACCTACCGTTAGGGGTTACCCATAGACCTTAGTGTTCTGGAAACCCTGTACACCTACCATTACTTTACACCTACCGTTACTGTACACCTACCGTTTGAGGTTACCAATAGAGTTTATAGATAAACCTCACCGTTCTAGAAACATTGTACACGTACCGTTACTGTACACCTACCATTATTGTACACCTACTTTTAGAGGATACCGATAGAGGTTACCGATAGACCTCACCTGTAACGTCCCAGCCTCGGGTGCCATGCAACGGGTGCCCCGAGCCCAGTTCTCCACGTGACCTCAAGTGCATTTCCCCAAACGCCAGAGGCTGCCGACTAGAAATGAGGGCCTAGGTCTGATAGTGGGGAAACAATGCCCTCATTTGTCAAAGTGTAGCACAGCGGAATACCAAAATAAGCATACAACAACAGGGGAAGCAATAAACATACACAATTTAAATAAATACAGTAGTGGATATAGACAACTATATAAAAGTGATGATGATACATGTTCAAATTCTAAGAAAACAGCCAGAACATATTATACATCACTGTGCTACAACCAAAAGCAAAGTATAGCAAAATAAGTAAACAGGTGGAAGCAGCATCGCGAGCCTAGGCTCGGTCCCATGCCCTCCTACTCCTCAGCAACTATCAAGTACCTGTATAGGGACTCTTTCCCCTATCTACACCTGCAGAAATGTAATCTGTTTGGGCCGAAAAGCGTGACCCAAATAGGTTGTGAGAAATATATCTCAGTAGGAACCCACCAAAGGCCCGTGCTCAACTGTGTGTAAAACATGCAACAAGTGTGCAGTAGTAAATGCAATAACTAAGCAGTACTCAAAAGTAACTAACATTACAGTTAAATTGCCATTTTATTATTCATTTAATTCCTTTAATTTAATAATGTTTTTGTGCTCGGCACCAAGCCCTCAGGCTAACCAGAACTGTGCCCTCAGGCTAAAATAGTAACCACGCCCTCAGGCTTGCCCTCAGGCCATACAGAATCCAACCCGTAGGTATTGCCCTCAGGCGTAACAGAAATTCTTTCCCTCAGGCTTACGAAGTGTCGCCCTCAGGCACAGAAGTCAAGCCCTCAGGCACGAATGGTTTCCCGGAGGCGGAATAACGACATCCCTCGGGCTAAAACAGTCGCGCCCTCAGGCTAATCACAACAACGCCCTCAGTCTAAATAGGTAACTGGGCCATTCCCAACATATCAAAATGCAGTAAATAAGCAATTCCTCTCAAGTAAATTCTACAGTTACTACATTTAAGGCATACCCTCGGGTATCCTGGCCAAATGGCTAAACAGAGGAACACACCCCTCAGGATGGTCCTGGATCAAAGAAATGATCCCAAACATCATTTTATTATCACCATTTAATCACCTATGCAATTCTAGGCATTAAATATAGCAACATCCTCAGCCACACGACACCCCAACATGGGTTCGTGGCACGAAAACGCACCAAAACGCACGACAGTTGGAAAATAAACACCAAGCCACCTACCTTATGTGTCAACGAACACTATACCCGAACGCCGGCTCCAGAAACACCCATGAACGGAGTAGATATGACGAAGAAAAAAACCCATTCAAACATAAATAACTTATATTGGGATAAGAATTGGCAAGAACGGTACCAGGAGGAGGAAGGGCTTACCCGTGCGGTTCCAACAAGATCGTCCGAAGCCGAATCGGATTCCTGACGAAATCCCGGTGGATATTCAAAGGTCTGGTCTCCTCCTTTGGCTCCAAAATGGCTCAAATGCCTCCTCTACCAAATGAGGAGGCTACTTCCTGTTTTAAGCCAAAAAACAAAGTACACAGCGTGTACTTCTGAGTACACGGTGTGTACTTCTTTCATTTAACTGTTCATTTGGCGGTACATGCACTGTTCACCTGTCGACAAGAGTACACGGCATGTACTCCCGAGTAAACAGCGTGTACTTCCGCCCAGCTGGCGGCGACTCCACCGCCTTAATTTTTAACCTGCCGACTGACTACACGGCATGTAAAGGACCACTACACGGCGTGTAGTCGGTTCCTACACCCTTTGTGGCCGGTGATGCTACACGCCCTGTGTACTTATCCCAACACTTCCAAAAGTACACAGCGTGTGGGAAAAGTACACGGCGTGTAGTTTCAAAATTTAGGATTTTTCCCCATTTTTTCATATTTTCTCAAAATCACTTAATGAAAAGGAAAAGAAGAAGCCTGTACCTCTAAAACAAGAACTGGGTTCTTACAAACTCCCCCCCTTATAGCAATTCGTCCCCGAATTTCCCTTTCGAGGGTGGCAAAGAGAATGCTCAGAACAGCTCTGGCCACTGAGCACGTACATCAGCCTCCCACTCCCAGGTCTCGTCCTGCACTCGGCCATGCTGCCATAGCACCCGTACGAGAGGAACTGACCGGCCTCGGAGGACCTTCATGCTCCAGTCAACGATACGGATCGAATTCTCCTCAAAGGAAGTATCATGTTGAAGCTCAACCTCCTCAGGCTTAAAGGTGTGAGACGGGTCTGAATGGTAGTGACGCAACTGAGACACGTGGAAGACGTCGTGCATGGCTCGGTACTGCTGTGGTAACTACAACCGATAGGCAACCAGCCCGACTCTCTCCAGAATCTCGAATGGCCCTACATACCTCGGTGAAAGCTTACCCTGTCTCCTGATCCATTTGTGTCCCAGCCTCGGCGAAACACGCAAGAAAACTTGATCCCCAACCATGAACTCCAAAGGTCGTTTGCGGCGATCAGCATAAGACTTTTGATGAGACTGCGCGGTAGCCATCCACTTCCGAATCAACTGGACCTGCTCAGATGTCTCCTGCACGAGTTGTGGTCCCAGTAAAGCTGCCTCACCTTCCTCTAACCAGCACAAAGGTGGTCGGCATGGACTACCATATAAAGCCTCATGTGGTTCCATCTCAATAGTTTCCTGAAAACTATTTTTATAGGAAAACTAGACTAAGGGTATATGCTTCTCCCAAGAGCCCCCTAAGTCTAGGACGCATGCACGCAGCATGTCCTCTAGCACCTGTATCGTCCGCTCTAACTGGCCATATGTCTGAGGGTGGTATGTTGTGCTCAGAAGCACCTGTGTACCCAACACCCTCTGAAAACTCTGCTAGAAACGAGACGTGAAGCGGGAGTCCCTATCTGAAACGATAGAATGAGGGACCCCATGAAGACGTACGATCTCTAGGATATACAGCCTTCCGAGCTCGTCCACACCAAAGGTCTCCTTGATTGGCAAGAAGTGATCTACCATCTTAAGTCTGTCCACAACAACCCATATGGCGTCATTGCCTCGAGGTGACCTTGGAATTCCCATCACGAAATCCATCGCGACATCATCCCATTTCCACTCGGGAATGGGAAACTACTATAACATCCCAACTGGTCTCTGATGCTCTGCCTTCACCTGCTGATAGGTGGCACACCTCGTAACAAAACCAGCTGTCTCTCTCTTCATACCCGACCACCAGTACTGACGTCTCAAGTCTCGGTACATCTTGGTAACCCAGGGATGAACTGCCCAAACTGAAGCATGAAACTCCGTCAACAGCTCCTCGTGTATATCCCCTGGAACCCATACACGTCCATGGAAATGCAAAACCGCATCATCGCCTATCGTCCAACCGGAAGGAGGGTCCTCACTTGCCATAGACTCCTGTAGAACTAGGCCTTCTGAAACCGATAGCTGCCTCATCCTCACTCTGTCCAAGAGGGTAGAAGTCACAGCTAACGAGGAAAGATAATTCTATCCCTGAATTCCATGCACCTCCAGATGCATCTCAGAGAACAAAGCCATAAGATGCCATTCACCACTGGCCTCCTGCACTACCTGTATCTGAGTCTTCCTGCTCAATGCATTGGCTATTGCATTACCTTTACCAGGTGTATAGGAAAGCTCAAAATCGAAGGACTGTAGGTACTCGACCCACCTTCTTTGCCTTAGATTTAGGTCACGCTGAGTAAAGATATACTTGAGGCTTTTTTAGTCGGTGAAAACCACAAAATGCTCTCCCAACAGGTAATGTCTCCAATAGCGCAACACATGCACAACTGCAGCCAACTCGAGATCTTGCGTCAGGTAATTCCTCTCATGTGGCCTCAACTACCGAGACACGTACGCCACAACTCGGTCGCCCTGCATCAAAACGGATCCCAGCCCCATCCCTGATGCATCACAGTAAACCGTATAGTTATTCCCCTGCTCTGGGAGTATCAGGATCGGTACTGATGTCAGCCTTCCCTTCAGGTCCTAAAAAGCTGTCGCGCAAGCTTCTGACAAAATGAACATCACACCCTTCTTAGTCAGACCTGTCAACGGTGCTGCTAAGTGGGAGAAGTCCTGTATGAAGTGTCTGTAGTAACCATCCAGCCCTATGAAACTTCGTATCTCAAACACATTCTTGGGATCCTCCCAGGAAACTACTGCTCTCACCTTCTCTGGGTCCACTACAACTCCTGCCTCTGAGATGATATGACCCAGGAAGTGAATCTGGTCCATCCAAAAGTTGCACTTCGAGAGATTAGCATATAGGCGATGCTCTCTCAGTGTACTCAATACGATCTCAAGATGGTGGCATGGTCGTGTCAAGTGTGAGAGTACACCAAGATGTCATCCATGAATACTACCACAAATTAATCAAGATACGGATGGAACACACGATTCATCAGAGCCATGAAAACTGCTGGCGTGTTATTGAGTCCGAATGGAATAACCGTATACTCATATAGACCATACCTTCTCCTGAAAGCTGTGAGAGGTATATCAGATGGTCTAATGCGCAGCTGATGATATCCAGATCTCAAGTCAATCTTAGAGAACACTCGTGCTCCACGAAGCTGATCAAACAAATCATCTATCCTTGGAAAGGGATATCGTTTCTTAACCGTCAACTAGTTCAGCTTCTGATAATCCACACAAATCCTAAGGGTACCATCCGCCTTCTTCGTAAAAAGGACCGGAGAACCCCATGGAGAAGTACTAGGTCGGATAAAAACCCTTTTCCTGTAGCTCCTCTAACTGCCTCTTGAGCTCCTGCAACTCAGGCGTGGCCATCGTATAAGGAGGAATGGACACCGGTGCTTCTCCTGGCACAAGCTCGATAGAGAAATCCACCTCACGCACCGGAGGTAGACCTGAAAAGTTGTCCAGGAAGACATCCCTGAAATGATCGACAACTGGAGGGAAAACCGTCTGACGAGTCCCCTGGTCATCCAGATATAAACTCGCAATCTGGGCTGTGACTCCACCTCGCCCATGATGCTCTGGTCCATCTCGACTCGCCTGAACATCCCACTCGCCCTTGTATAGAAACTCCCCGCCCTCTGGTGATGTGAAATGCATCCTGCGACGATAGCAGTCTATAATGGCTCGAAAGGGAACCAACCAGTCCATCCCGAGAATGACGTCATAGCTCGTCATCTCCAGGACATAGAGGTCCCAAAGGAAGTGACACCCACCAACCTCAAGGGGGAACTCCTTGCACTGACGCACACCAACCATCCTGGTCCCCAACGGAGTTTCTAGCATCAAGATAGCAGAAGAAGTAGAAACACCGAGCCCAAGGATCTCCACAATGGGTACTAATATAAAACTATGTGTAGCACCCGTATCAAAAAGTACTGAAGACAAGACAGAAGCTACTAGAATAGTACCTCTGACTGTCGAAGGTCTGGGATCCTGCTCCTGCTGGGTCTGTTGCACTGCATATACCTGACCAGTGTCGTGGCCCTGCGACACAGCCTGGCTACCCTGAGCTGTCCCGCCCTATTGCCTCTGAGATCCTGGTGTCTGGCTACCATGGCCACGACCACCATCTCTTCCTGCACGCCCTGACGTATTCCAGTTCCCTAACTGGTAAGAAGCCACCGGTCCTGATCCCGCAGGCGGAGTCTGCACAGAACCCCTCTCAATAGCCACTGGTAGAAACGCCCTGCAAAAGCACTGCAGATGACCCATCTTGCCGGAAGCTCGGCACTCCACTGGGTCTCGTGGACACTGCGGCCTCTTGTTCCCCTCTCTGCCACACTGGTAGCACCTGATCGGGCCACCTGAAGAAGCTCCCTGGCTGGTACTGCCGCCCGGAGAGAAGTCCATCTGCCTCTTCTTCTTGCCAGCATAAATAGTACCAGTAACTGGTGCCGAACCGCCCTGGCCCACACCACTAAATTCTCGCAGGTTCCTCTCTGTAATCAACGTCTTGTTCACAATCGCGTGTACAGTAGGTAACCTGAAAACATTCACCAGTGCTCAGATGTCATACCGAATACCATCCTCAAAACTTCTGGCTCTCAGCGTCTCATCACCCACCAGCACGGGTGCAAAGTGCTGAAGCTCCGTAAAACGAGCAGAATAGTCCATCACTGACATAGAGCCCTGCTGCAGATTCATGAACTCTCGAGCTCTATCTGCTCTCAGTGTCTCGGGAAAGAAGAATTCATAGAAGACTGTCTGAAAATCCTCCCACGCCATGTCCCTGTGATGCTCTGACTGGGTGGTAACATCCCACCACCTCTTGGCGGAATCACGCAGCATGTAAGTCGCGAGCTTGACCCTCCGCCCTGGAGGCATCTCAAGATACTCGAAAATAGTCTGCATCGATCCTAGCCAAGACTCTGCCGCCTGTGGTCTTCCATCCCCTGAAAACGTAGGCGGATGCTGCTGTTGGAAGATACGCGTCATCTCGGCCATAGATGTGGCAGCCTGCGGTGCTCCCTGAAAGGTCTGCATGAACTGCAATAAGCCTTCACAGAACTGCGCCTCTGTGCCCGTGTCCATTATAACAGCTGGTGCCGCATCTGGCTCTATTGGTGGATCAATTGGTAGCCCATGGCCCACCATCTCCGGAGTATAATTGTCACCGGTCTCTTGGCGAACAACTCGCGGTCGTCTAGGAGGCATGACTCTACAAGGTCAAAAGCACGCCTCAGATTCAAGATTATTAAGACTGAAATCGAAGGAACCACAAAGGAACAAGAGGAAGAAGGCGTTTCAAAATTTTCAAAACAAGACTACACGGCGTGTAGACTGACTACACGGCATGTACTTGACTTCCTTTCCCCTGCCCGGGTCCTTCCACACGGCTTCCGTTCAACCAAACTACACGGCGTGTATTTTATCTACACGGCATGTATGGTGTTATTTTCCAACTGCTCGTGCCATCTGTGACACGGCCGACCACTCAGCTTTACTCTACACGGCGTGTTACACCCGTACACGGCGTGTACACCACGCCGTTTCCCAGCCACATGGCTAATTCCACACGGTCTTTCCTTGGACAAGACTACACGGCGTTTCCCAAAGGTACACAGCGTGTTCTGAAAGAGGTGACACCGGCCCGTGTTGTTAGTTACACGGCCGAGTCCCCAGGTCACACTACACGGCGTGTCTATAATTGACATGGCGTGTTTTGTCTAGGAGTTCACCGACCCGTTTTTTTAGTTACACGGCCGGACTCCGGGTCAACACTACACGGCGTGTCTTACCCAACCCCTTTCCCTACCCTGTTTCGCCGCCCACACGGTTTGTGACATGGGAAGAGACTACACGGCGTGTACTCAGGGTACACGGCGTGAACTCGAAAGTTCATATTTCTTCCCGAACAGAAGAACATACACGGCGTGTACAAAAATACTACACGGCGTGTATACTGGGTTTCCGGACAGTATGCCTCAGAAACTTCTCCGGAACCTAGAAAATACTGAAAACGACACCTAAGTGTCAAATTCCGACCCGTGGGGGCCCATACACCCCAAGAATCAAAGTTTGACATCTTATTTGTGTTATAACCAATAACCAGACAATGATATACCAAATTTTGGTCAATGGGGGCCCATAATCCCCAAAGACCAAAGTTTGGCTTCCATTCTATAAACAAGCTCAAACAATAATACCATATCACAAGGCAGGTATTTATCAAGAAGTTATCACAACAGCATGCTTTACTAGCACAAATACTATCACAACAACATGAAAATTCTAATGCACCTACATGGCATGGAGACTATCCATGGCATGTGATATCTAGAATGTGCCTATATGATGCATGAGACGGAATACCCTCATCTCATCGAGTTGCAACTAAATAGAACCCACAGATAAAATATAAACAGCACAATCCAAGTGTGTCACCCAATGGTGAAAACATATCAACTATAAAATTACAAGATCAAAGAATAAAAAGTACGAGGTAGACTGGCTTTTCCCTTTACACGGGTTAGCTACGCCCGGGCATAGATTATTACCAACAACTGTTCGTCCTAACTCTGACTATAGCTCCAAATACTAAGTCAAAGAAAAGAAACCCATCTGATACCACTTTGTAACGTCCCGACCCTGGGTGCCACGCAACGGGTTCCCCGAGCCCGGTTCGCCACGTGACCTCAAGCACATTTCCCTAAATGCCAGAGGCTGCCGACTAGTAGCGAGGGCCCAGGTCTGATAGTGGGGAAACTATGCCCTCATTTGTCAAAGTGTAGCACAACGGAATACCAAAATAAACATACAACAATAGCGGAAGCAGTAAACATACACAACTGAAATACCTACAGTAGTGGATATAGACAACTTTATAAAAGTGATGATGCTACGTGTTCAAATTCTAAGAAAACAGCCAGAACATGTTATACATCACTATGATACAACCAAAAGCAAAGTACAGCAAAACAAGTAAACAGTTGGCAGTGGCATCGCGAGCCTAGGATCAGTCCCATGCCCTCCTACTCCTCAGCAACTGTCAAGTACCTATACAGGGAATCTTTCCCCTATCTACACCTATAGCAATGTAATCTGTTTGGGCCGAAAAGCGTGACCCAAACAGGGTGTGAGAAATATATCTCAGTAGGCACCCACCAAAGGCACGTGCTCAACTATGTGTAAAACATGCAACAAGTGTGAAATATTAAATCCAATAACTAAGCAGTACTCAAAAGTAACTAACATAACAGTTAAATTTCCATATTATTATTCATTTAATTCCTTTAATTTAGTAACGTTTTTGTGCTCAGCACCAAGCCCTCAGGCTAACCAGAACCGTGCCCTCAGGCTAAAATAGTAACCACGCCCTCAGGCTTGCCCTCAGGCCATACAGAATCCAACCCGCAGGTATTCCCCTCAGGCGTAACATAAATTCTCGCCCTCAGGCTTACTAAGTGTCACCCTCAGGCACAGATGTCAAGCCCTCAGGCACGAAAGGTTGCCCTCAGGCGGAATAACGACAGCCCTCGGGCTAAAACAGTCACGCCCTCAGGCTAATCACAACAACACCCTCAGGCTAAACAGGTAACCGGGTCATGCCCAACATATCAAAATACAGTAAACAAGCAATTCCTCTCAAGGAAATTCTACAGTTACTACATTTAAGGCATACCCTCGGGTATCCTGGTCAAACAGCTAAACAGAGGAACACACCCCTCGGGATGGTCCTGGATCCAAGCAACGATCCCAAACATCATTTTATTATCACCATTTAATCACCTATGCAATTATAGGCATTAAATATAGCAACGGCCTCAGCCACACGACACCCCAACATGGGTTTGTGGCACGAAAAGGCAAAAAACGCACGACAGTTGGAAAATAAACACCAAGCCACCTACCTTATGTGCCAACGAACACTATACCCAAATGCCAGCTCCAGAAATTCCCTAGAATGGCGTAGATCTGACGAAGAACAAAACCCATTCAAACGTAAATAACTTACATTGAGAGAATAATTGGCAAGAATGGTAACAGGAGGAGGAAGGTCTTACCCGTGCGGTTCCAACGAGATCGTCCGAAGCCGAATCGGATTCCGGACGAACTCCTGGTGGATCTTCAAAGGTTCGGCCTCCTCCTTTGGCTCCAAAATGGCTCAAACGCCTCCTCTGCCAAATGAGGAGGCTACTGCCTGTTTTAAGCCGAAAAAACAAAGTACACGACATGTACTTATGAGTACACGGCGTGTACTTCTTTCATTTAACTGTTCATTTGGAGGCACCGGCACTGTTCACCTGCCGACAAGAGTACACGGCATGTACTCCCAAGTACACGGCGTGTACTGCCACCCAGCTGGTGCCGACTCCACCGCCTTACTTTTTAACTTGCCGACTAACTACACGGCGTGTAAAGGACCACTACACGGCGTGTAGTCGGTTCGGCCAAAAGTACACGGCGTGTGGGAAAAGTACACAGCGTGTAGTTTCAAAATTTAGGATTTTCCCCCATTTTTCCATATTTTCTCAAAATCACTTAAGGAAAAGGAAAAGAAGAAGCCCGTACCTCTAAAACAAGAACCGGGTTCTTACATCACCATTCTCGAACCATTGTACACCAACCGTTACTGTACACTTACCATTAGAGGTTACCGATAAACCTCACCATTCCGGAAACACTATTCACTGAACCTCACTGATAGAACACTGTTCACTAAACCTCACCGAGAGGACACTATTCACTGAACCTCACCGACAAAACACTGTTCACTCAACCTCACAAATAGAACACTATTCACTGAACCTCACTGATATGACATTGTTCACTGAACATCACCGATAGAATACGGTTCCCCTATCGTTTAGGTTACTGATAGAACTATTCACCGATTGAACTGTTCCTAGAATTGGAAATTTGGAAAAGTGTTGGGGATAAGTCACCTTGAGCTCCCAGAACACCTCAAACACCACATTTTCACAAAGTAATGGTGTGGAGAGGTCCAGAACATTACAAAATATATATAATGTGTAACACCCAAAGATTTCATAGTACGTTATTTCTTCAAAGTAATTCAATAACTTTCACTTCATGCAACACCGAGTTTTAGCGCACCATGACTTACCAATCTAGCCATTGAAAAGAGGTTATGAATATTATAAATTGAATATTGAAGTTTATATAATACTTATAATTTTAGAATCAATATTATGAGTTTCTTAGACATTATATAGGAACAAATTCATTTTTTGAAAGATAAAAAATTATTTTTCAAAAAATGCAATTTTACCACCTTTTAATGGAGATCTTTTTTTAAATACAATATTTGAAACTTTTATATATTCAATTTGACAAATTAAACTTCTTCTTCATAATAGGGACATAATATTTTAGTTTCAATAAATTTTTGGTAGTTTTCTGATAACTTTCATATTTTGATGAATAGTGAAAAGTACTAAATTTTAATTAAAAACTACCTTTTTAATCGAAATAATTAATAGTGATAAATTTTGCATTTGAGTGATTTTAAAGTATAATTAGATTATATTTTTACCATTTAATCCAATTTTGGTCATTGTAAATAATTTCACATTTAAACTGGATATAAGTAAGTGTCAATCATTTGATAGTTATTATTTCTTAAAAACACGCTTTTTGTTTTGACAACGGGAATTAATTTTAAATTAATTTAAGCCACTTATGTGATTTGAATTTAGAAATATGGATTAAATATTTAGAATCAATAGGTCCAAATTTTTTAAATTGGTAATTATATTTTTAGACATTTTGAATAATTACTTCGGTAAATATTTTATTTACCATGGTTAAAGGGTAAATATAGTAAATAAGGGTAACCGATAATATTATAATAATATTAAATTGCCCTAAAACATGTCCTAACTCTATTGGATGATACATTTCCGATCATGGTCATCTTTGGGTTGCTTTTGGGACCCCATGGAGCCACTTGTATGTGATAATACACTTTATATTAATTAAGTTAAAGTAAATACAAAAATGACATAAACATATATCGTTTAGAAAAACAATTTTTTAATAGGGTTATATAAGTTATATTTTAGACTATAAATATTCATTAGAAATATACTGAGATTTACTACATAATCGTATTTTATTTATAATTTTTAAACATTTAATAATAATATTTATTTATGACATAATAATGATGTTGTATTTTTCTTTATTAATCAAAGAATCAAATAATTGGTATTATAAATGTTAAAATAAATATAATTTGAAAGTTTTGATGCCATCCAAAGATTTTATTAGTTAATATAACATGTTAGTAATTATTAAATGAATTTTGTTCGAATTAATAAAGTTTTTATGACTTTAAAAAAAATCAAATATTAAATAGTGTCAAAATTGATATAATGGAGTTTTAAAAAAAAATTATATTATAAAAGGATATAATATTCCAAAAAATATTTTGTTTAGAAAATGGACATATATAATGATATTTGTATCATTAATGAACCACTTGGAGTTCTCTTGGAAGTATATAGTATGTTTATGAACCATATAATATAAAAATACAAGGAGACATGGTAAATGTCAAACTATTTAACTAAGAGATAAATCTAAATGCTATGGTTAATATAGTGAATCAAACCTATATAAAACCTATTGTTTGAGTGGTTCTAGACCCCTAACCACCTTATCCTTTACATAATGTATTTTAGATCCATTATAAACCGAAAATGATTTTATTATAAAATAATATTTTAATTTTTTCCTAAGGTGCCTTGCACCCCTCTTATAAAATGGCACTCCCCCTTCACTCTAATTCACACCTTCAAATCCATTTGTCTCGGACAAACCCAGCCCAAATATCCTCCCAGACTCCATAAATTCAACCTAATGTCCTTATTTTGATCATAAAGACAACCTAAGGAGTCCTTTTGATCAAATAAAAAGGAAGAACAGAAGAAGAGGTAATGATTTCACCACCCTCTTTCAAGTTCCTTTCTTCTTCCAATTATTATGTCTTTGTTATTTCTATTCAAAAATAATAACTCCAGTATATTCTATATAAAATGATGTTATTAAAAATATTTTACAACTATATTCAATATTCTATCCATCTTATGAATGATAATGTCACCATACGTGCGTATGTACGGCATACCATCTCCACGTTGTGGTGTTATTTATTATTCAACACTACATTATTTGGATGGATATAATGATTATTAATATGTATATAAATAATGAAAATAAAATGATAATGTCTCTTTAAAATTAATATACCAACCAATTCCACACCATTAAGGAAATGATATTGTCGCTTGTACGTATGTACGGATTACACTCTCCACGGTGCGATGAGACTCATTTCCACATTCACCATTCATCGATGATTATAAAAATATATATTAATAATATGTTTTTAATACATGAAATAATAATGCTAATGGATATATATATATATATATATATATATTTACTTAAATATATTTTATTCACTTAGTTCTGTTCAATACGTTATGAAAACAGAAATAGTATTTATGCGTACGTGCGGACTACCGTCTTCATAAACGATGTTTTCCATTTCATATATATGTCTATTATAAATATTTATATTCTAAATATATATGATATATAAATCATTTTTTATATTCGGGAAGTATTTAAATCATGATATAATTGATACAATCAAGAGTAACAAGTTAAAACACGTACAATAAAGAAAGCGATTATTACCCAAAAAGTTATTTTAACATGGAAATTATTATTAAATGGGTATTATAAATTCATAAATTAATAATTAATGATATCATAAATGTTAATATGGTTCTGGTATAATTTAATAACATACTGTGGTCTTTATACAGAAGGTTAAACATACCCTCGACTAATGGAAAGTGCAAGGTAAGGGGTTTTCATCTCACTCTTTATTCCCATGATATTAATGCCATATTGTCACTATTACCTTTTGTGTGGTGTATATACTGCCCATAATTGTATTATTTACATAATACACTTTAATTTATGTGTATTTACAAATTCATTTTATGATACATCTTTCATGGGGTGTATGTTTCATGAGTTACCAAATTGGTAAGGGTAAATTTCACAATCTCTTTATTATCTACGGTTGTTCTTACATATGTATATAATGGGACATATTTATTATCCATGTACATGATTCATGAAATAGTTTTCAAAGGATTTATTTTAAGACTCTTTTATTCAAAAACAACATTTCAAAAGTTTTAAATATTTATTCTTCTAAATCTTTCTCATTATTGTCCATGTCTTCAAAATGGTTTTTAAGGATTTGAAGGTTTTGTGATATGTTTGACTATGGATGTGTTATTTTTATACCATTCCTGGTTTAGGGATAAAGTATTGACATTTCGTATGCTACTTTTAATATGAATGTTTATGTTATGTTTAAACCTATTCATATGAGGAATGCATTGGAGTTAGTAAGTGACGGGTGGAGCTCGCTATAGCTCCTCGATGCATCGGTAGGTCTGCTTAGACAAACTAGTGTCTTGGAACAAGGCCTTGACAAAATATTATTTGTTGTCTTGAGACAAGTCCTTGACTATGTGGTTCTGATAGTCTGGCTTTATCCATTCCATCATTATAAAAGTGGTTAGTGATATTGTATGTGATTATTCGACTAGTAGAATATTAATGTGAATAAGTAAATGACATTAAATCATTTTATTTTTTCCATATTATGCTGAAGTTCAAGTTTAAAAGGATTTTGTTTTATTTATACATTGTCGTAAATGCTTATGCTTATTAATGAAAGTTTCCACTGTATTGTTATCATTACTGAGCATCTAAGCTCACCCCTTTCTATGTTTTATTTTTTCCAGTATTCCAAGAAGTTTATTGTGATTTATATAAAGGGTTAATCCAAGGGAATAATGTCATTCATAATGGATTATTTATGTTTTTTTTGTACGTTTTAAAGTGTAATCTAACATTCAGGTATGTAATCTATTTTCCAAGACTGGTAAACCGATCGGTCCTTCGGGACTTGATTCCTTGTAATCATGCCAATGTATAAAAATAATGCACCGACTCTGGGTAACTAGGGTCGGGGTGTTACAGTTGGTATTAGAGGAAGTTTAGAAATAACCTTGGAAGCTTGATTTAGATAAATTCTGATTATATCACATAGACCTAAGGTAGACTTTGAGGATTAGTATAGAATAAATTCCTAGAATTTTGGAAATGTAGAGATTTTGTGAGTTTTACAAACAAATAAATCCATGTCTGGATACGACTAGATAGAGGCAGCTCCGGCACAGATGTACCTAGGTGTAAAACCTGAAAACACCATTTTGAGCTAGACTCGAACGGGAACCGGTGTGTGACAACAGGACTTGCTACACTCTTGGTTGTGACACTCTCGGGGGATATGGTTAGGATAATTTTCAATTTCATTACAAATCATTATGAATGGTTTATGAGTATATACTTCCTCAATGAAAACATTTTTATGATTATGGATTATATCCATAAATAGTTCAATTTAAGTTAGGTATTTTATATGTTTGAAATTATTCATTTCAATTCATAAACTGAACTAGTTTATGCCATTGTATAGAAATGGCGCCCAGTAGAAGGAATGTGAACTCCAGCAATATGTATGATCCAAAGAGTAGAAAGGATCATGTCTTTGATGTTATTAATCCAACATATAGAAGGGAAATAGTCTCCCATGTATTCTCAACATATGAAAAAATAGTATCATGTGTTAATAAAAGAAGTGAAGAACTCTCTGAGTCATATGGATTTGAAGGGAAGCAAGAGAAAAAAAGGATGGAAGAGAGAAATATGGATAAAGGGAAGATAGAAAAGAAGAATTTTCCCATATGTGATAACTGTGGGAAGAAACACCCAGGAACTTACCTGAAGGGAATGAGAGTTTGTTATAAGTATGGAGAAAAAGGAAACCATGTACATGACTGCATGGGTAAGAAAAAGGTTTCAAATGTACAATGCTTCATATGCAAGGAGTTGGGACACTACGCGATCCAATGTCCAAATCATTAGAGTATGGCCCAAATGATACTATTGGATATTAATCAAGTTATGATACTACCACATATGAGGATTAATGATTAGTGTTCTTATGTTGTTATTAGATAATTATGTCATTTTAGTGTTGTATCAACAATGTACTGGTTATAATAATTATAGAGTATATAAGGATTGTATTGCAGTAAAATTTCATTAACGACTTGAGATTGTGTGTAACCATGAAAAGTGACTCAATATCAGGTTAAATTTTTGGAAAATATATGGTTGAGAGAATGATAAACCATAATATGGTTCTGATACCGAGGTAGTGATTTGGAATAATTCATGATTGTTTTGGATAAATTATATTGGATATTCTTGACTATCTTGAAACTGATTAATGATTTGTATATTCCATCATTTTTTGAGTTTACAACATTTTTGGATAGAAGTATTACAACCAGTATTCTATAAGGAATAATGGATCATGAATGTAGTCAATAAGGTTTTATGGTAATTCATGATGTTGTAGTGTTTTAAAATAATACATGATGAAGGTGTTCACATGTTATTACGTGACAAAAAGGATCTTCATTGTGTTTACCGTCCTTATAAATTTTGGACTATGATTTTGGATGGAAGTTTTTTGGATAATTGTTGTTTGAGATTATTTTTGGATTGCCATAAATGGACAACCCAGAGGTCGGGCGGCAACCCGTTGTGTCTGGAAAGGCTGTGAGACTTGAACCCGTAATAGATGGGCGACAAGGGTGTATCACCTACCACTGGCCCACATGATGTCCTGGATTGAATAATGTAGTCTTTTTTAAAAAAAATCTGGTAGAAGAATTATAAATTCATTTGTTTAACCTCATAGTAATAGGATAAATAAAATATTATTTTTAAGTTCTATTATCTTTTAGAGTGAAAGATGAGTTTGTGGTAGAAATTAGTTAAAGGATGGGACCCTACTTGTCAATTATATACTTTTCTTCTTCTCTTATTCTATGAAGAAATTAATTCTTATACTTTAGTGAAGGGATCTTAAAACCAAAAATATGTTATCCTAATACCATATGTTTTATTGAACATATGGTATTTTAAATCATTATAGACTGATGAATTTAAGGCCCTCAATTTTACACTTGTTTGTGATTGATGACCTCAATCACAACTTATAAATATTTATGTTTTCCATTAATTATATGTCTCTAATTTCCACCAATGTTCTTTTAATCTAGATCATAATTTGGTGGTGACGCTTTGATTTCCATTTTCCTCTTATTATGACTAAATTTTATTAACTTAATTTCCGATGTGGGTTTTCCCAAAGGTATTTTCGATTTTCAACCTTTTATTTTAAAAAAATAATTTCAAATTGCGAGGATGCAATTTATTGAAGGAGTGAATAATGTAACACCCCAAGATTTCATTGTACGTTATTCATTCAATGTAATTCAATAACATTCACTACACGCAACACCGAGTTCTAGCGCACCATGAATTACCAATCTAGCCGTTCAAAAGCGATTATGATTAGTATTAACTAAATTTTGAACTTTATGTAATCATTATACTTTTAGAATCAATATTATGAGTTTCTTAGACATAATATTGGAACAAATTCATTTTTTTAATGATAAAAAAGTATTTTTTTTTAAATGCAATTTTACCGCCTTTTAATGGATATCCTTTTTTAAGTACAATATTTGAAACTTTTATATATTAAATTTGGAAAAGTAACCTTCTTCATCATAATCGGGACATAATATTTCAGTTGTTATAAATTTTTGTACTTTTCTGATAACTTTCATATTTTGATGAATAGTGAAATTTACTAAATTTTAATTAAAAACAACTTTTTTAATCGAAATAATTAATAATGATAAATTATGAATTTGAGTTATTTTAAAGTATAATTAGAATATATTTTTACCATTTAATCCAATTTTGGTCATTGGATATAATTTCCCATTTAAACTGAACATAAGCAAGTGTTAATCTTTTGATAGTTATTATTTCTTAAAAACACGCTTTTTGTTTTGACAACGAGAATAAATTTTAAATTAATTTCTGCCACTTTATTGATTTGAATTTAAAAAAATGGATTCCATATTTAGAATCAGGAGGTCAAAATTGAGTAAATAGGTATCTTTTATTTTTACACATTTTGAATAATTACTTTGGTAAATATTTTATTTATCATGGTTAAAGGGTAAATTCAATAAATAAGGTTAAAAATAATATTATAATAACATTAAATTACCCTAAAACACGTCCTAACCCTATTTTATGATACATGTCAGACCATGGTAATATTTGGGTCGATTTTTGGACCTCATGGAGCCACTTGTAAGTGATAATGGCATTTTATATTAATTAAGTTAATGTAAATACAAAAAATGACATAAGCATATATCGTTTAGAAAAAAAATTCATAGGTTTATATATGTTATATTTTTTACTCTAAATATTCATTAGAATGATAAAATGATATCCTACATAATGGTTTTTTATTTATAATTTTTAGACATTGAATAATTAAATTTATTTATGACATAATAATGATGTTGTATTTTCCATATTAATCAAAGAATCAAATAATTGGTATTATAAATGTTAAAATAAATATAATTGGAAAGTTTTGATGCCATAAAATAATTTTATTAGTTAATATAACATGTTATTAATTCTTAAATTAATTTTTTTCTAATTAATAAAGTTTCTAAGACTTTAAAAAAATCAAATATTAAATAGTGTCAAAATTGACATAAAGGAGTTTTTAAAACAAATATTATATTATAAATTGATATAATATTCCTAAAAATCTAAGTTTTGGCCAAAAGACATATATAATAATAGTTGTATCATTAATGAACCACTTGGGGTTCTATTGGAAGTATATATTAATTTTATTAACCATATAATATAAAAATACAAAGAGACACGGTAAATGTCAAACTATTTAACTAAGAGTTAAATATAATAGGTAAGGTTAATATAGTGACCCAAACCTGTCTAAAAACTATTAGTTGAGTGGTTTCCAACCCATACCCACCTTATCCTTTAAATAATACATTTTAAGACATTATAAATAGAAAATTATTTTATTATAAAATAATATTTTATGTTTATTCTAAGGTTCCCCCCACCCCTCTTATAAAAGGGCACTCCCCCTTCACTCTAATTCACACCTTCAAAGCCATTTGGATCGGCCAAAACCTGCCCAAATATCCTCAAAACTTACATTAATTCAACATAGAGGCCTTATTTTGAACTAAAATCCAACCTATGGAGACCTTTTGATAAAATAAAAAGGACAAACCTGAACAAGAGGTAATGATTTCACAACCATCTTTCAAGTTCCTTTCTTCTTCCACTACTTATTTCTTTGTTATTTATATTCTAAAACAATAAATCATGTATCTTTTATATACTGTGATGTTGTTTTAAATTTTTCAAAACTATATTCATTATTCTATCATTCTTATGAATGATAATGTCACCATGTGTGTGTGCGTACGGCTTACCGTCTCTACGTCGTGGGGTAATTTATTATTCAACACTATTATATTTGGATGGATATAAAGATTAGTAAAATGTATATAAATAATGAAAATAACATGATAATTTCTCTTTAAAATTAATATACCATCCAATTCCACACCTTTAAGGAAATGATATTGTCGCTCGTGCGTACGTACAGATTACCATCTCCACGACGTGATGTGATTTATTTCCACATTCACCATTCATCGATGATTATAAAAATATATATTACTAATATGTTTTTAATACATGAAATAATAATTCTAATGGATATATATATATATATATATATTTATATATATATCTATGAACTTACAAATATTTTATTCACTTAGTTCCGGTCAATACGTTATGAAAACGGAAACATTGTTTATGCATACGTACGGACTACCATCTCCATAAACCGTGTTTTCCATTTCATATATATGTATATTATAAAAATTTATATTATAAATATATATGATATATAAATCATGTTTTATATTTTGGAATAATTTAAATAATGATCTATGTGATACAATCAAGAGTAACATGTTAAAACACATACGATAAAGAAATCGATTATTACACGAAATGATAATTTAACATGGAAATTATTATTAAATGGGTAGTATAAAGTCATAAATTAATAATGTATGATATCATAAATATTAATATGGTTCTATTATAATTTAATAACATACTACGGTCTTCATACAAGAGGTTAAATGTACCCTTAACTAAAGGAAAGTACATGGTAAGGGGTTCTCATCTCACTCCTTATTCCCGTGAGATTCGTGCCATATTGCCATTTTATATACATCCCATAATTGTATTCTTTGTGTAATACACTTTAATTTATGTTTATTTACATATTAATTGTTTGATACCTCTTTCATGGGGTGTATGTTTCGTAAGTTACCAAATTGGTAAGGGTTAATTTTACAATCTATTTATTATTCGAGGTTGTTTTTACGTAAGTATCTAACGGGACATATTTATTATCCATGTCCATGTTTGATGATAGTGTTTTCAAAGGGATTATTTTAAGGCACTTTTTTACAAAAACATCATTTCAAATCTTTTAAATATTTATTCTTCTAAATCTTTGTTATTAATGTTCAAGTCTTCAAAATGGTTTTGGAGGATTTATTTATAATGACATGAATGTTTTTAAAATGTTAATTCCTTTCAAAAGTTTCAAAGTTGTATGGGACACTTGGATTCAAAAATGTATTTAAATATATTCCTTTATAAATTGTGTGACTTTAAAATGTTTTCATGAAAAAGGTATATATCTCTCAAAGAGTTTCACAAACCATTTTCATCTATGTCAACATCCATTGATGGATTTTAGTCCTGTTTGAAGATGATTTATCATGATAAAAATCATCCATATTGAATTTATGGTTTTGTGATATGTTTGACTATGGATGTGTAATTTATATACCATTCATGGTTTAGGGATAAAGTATTGACATTTCATATGCTAGTTTTAATATGAATATTTATGTTCTGTTTAAACATTTTTATATGAGGAATGCATTGGACATAGTAAGTAACTGGTGGATCCCTCTATAGCTCCTCGATACATCGGTAGGTATCATTAGACAAACTAGTGTCTTAGAACAAGGCCTTGAGAAAATCTTATTTTTAGTCTTGGTATAAGGCCTTGACTATGTGGTTGTGATAGTCTGGCATTATGCATTCCATCATTATGAAATTTGTTAGTGATATTGCATGTGATTATTCAACTTGTAGAATATAAATGTGAATAAGTAAATGGCATTACTTCATTTTATTTTTTCCATATTATTTTGAAGTTTAAGTTTAAATGGCTTTTGTTTTAGTTATACATTGCCTTAAATGTTTATGCTTATTTGTGAAAGTTTTCACTGTATTTTTATCCTTACTAAGAATTTGAGCCCACGCCATTCTATATTTTATTTTTCCCATGATTCCATGAAGTGTATTTTTATTGATAATTAGGGTTACATCAAGGGAATAATGGCGTTCATAAAGGATTATTTATGATGTTTTGTATGTTATAAAGTGTAATGTAACATTCATGTATGTAGTCTATTTTCCAAGACTGCTAAACCGATAGGTCCTTCGGGATTTGATTTCTTGTAATCATGACAATGTAATAAAATAAAGCACCAACTCTAGGTAACTAGAGTCTGGGCGTTACATAATGGATATACTGAATAAAAATTCATTTGGTAATACTTTGGAAATAAGAACTAAATTTTTAGTAATGTAATTTTATGAATCAATATAAATTTTATTCCAAAATCCTTAATATTTCATTTTATGAGTTAATATTTTAATTAATTTCTAAAATAATTTTAAATTTTAATTGATAAAAAGGATTTCATTTTTTAAATATTAATATCAATGATATATTATGGTGAAATTTAAGGATTTAATTGAAATTGTTTTAGTGAGTAGAGGAAAATTGATATTTTGTTAAAACTATAATTTCATTCATTATTAGGTCACATTATGGAATTAATTTTATATTAATTTATCAATTTAATAATTTTGTTATATATAACATAAATAATTACATATTAATCATATTTTTAATTATTATTTTCATATGTTCACTAATGGTATTAAAATGTTAATTTAAAAAACTCTTTTCTGTTGCATTTTTCATGTTAAAATTAAATTAATTTATAAAAAATCAATAAATCTAATCATAAATAATGGATAAATTATTTTATATAAGTATTACGAAATTTGGTGAATATTTACCATTAATTTATTTCTATTATGGATTGTGACTGTGTTATATATTTTTGAACTCGATAAGGGTAAAACAAGTAATTAAAGTAAAAAATAATGTTACGATGCATGATTGTCTACACTAAACATGTATTTATTATATTAGAAAACTACGTTCTAACAATGAAGGTAATTGATTTGAAAAATTTTCAATTCTATACAACTTAACATTTATTTTTTCATTTATCTTATTATAAGTATATATAATGTAAAAAATTTCCCTCTTTTACTTTTAATATCTATAATATTTTGAGGCATGGATAAAAACAACATATATTGTGTTTCGAATGGTTATTTTTTATTGAAATAATTTTTTCAAATGGTAATTTGTTTTAAAATTTATTTATAAAATAATTACCTTATCTTCTCATACAATGTTGACACAATCCTTCTAGAAAAAGTAGAAAAATCACGTAAATTTTTAAAAAAATGATAATGTAGTTTTGTTGGGGTGTGTTTTAGGGTCCCATTAATTTTATAAACAAAAGAATATTATCCATATATTAAATGATTAGTTTTTAAATCAATAATTATAATGTTGTTTTCAAATTCCAATTAAATAAAATGTTATTGAAATGACATTACTGATATTTTATAATACACAATATTATATTAATTGATTAAAAATTCATAAAAAATATATATTCAGACAACTGGATCAGATATGGGTTAAAATATCATCCATGGTCTATTTACAAGCCTCTTTTCCTTTTTTAAAATCTTAAATGACTCATTTAATGATAAAAAATTTATAGCATGTTAATCCTCAAAATGGTTAATGATGGGTAACAACGTATAAGGATACAAAAATCATCAAAAATATTAAAAAAAATTATTTTTTGAGATTATTTATACTCCTAATCAAATTATTTTATAATTATATTAATTTTTTATAAATTTTCCTGGAATTTTAATTCTTTAATTTTAATACGTTATTGAATTCAAAGAGTTCCCATCTTCTTATTTACCAAATAGAATGCCATTTCCATGATTCCTCAATCATTTATCAAATTTTAGAAATGAAAATATAGAATTAAACACCTTCCATAAAAACCTACCTAGATCATAGATTTTAATTTATTATCATAAAACCAACTAATGATGTTATTACATAAAATATTAAAGAAGTTATCTGAAGAAGAGATATAAATCTCAAGTGATTTTAATCATTTTATTTATTCTTACTCATCATTAAAATATTCTTAAAACAAGTTGAAATTGTAATATAACTATATTAAATATTCATATATGTTATTATTTTAATTTAAAAACCAATACTTGTCTCATCTTCCATCAGATTCATATAAAAATCATCATTCATGTTTACAATAGACCATTGCATCATGAACTATTGCAATTGACTTTCAATCACCACCTCTAATTGATGTTTATAATTATGTATTTATTGTATACAAATTATATTCATCATATATTTATCATTGTAAAAATTAAATATTTTTTTTAATTTCATACATTTATATCCATAAAGATATGGTAACGTTGTCTGTGTGTATATGTGGACTTCCACATCTACGAAGTTATATAATTAATTTTTTCATTACTTTATGTCATGAATGATGTATTTTTATATGTGTTATTAAAATCTATAATATTATATTTATGGAATAATATATCATATTATATTATAAAATTATATTTACATTCTTTCCAACATGATCATTGAAAAATGGGAACGTTACTCTTGCATACATACAACCCACCATCTCCATTACTGCAACATAACATATTTTTCATAACCATATTTCATTGATGTTCTCAAGTATAAAATTTATCAATGTAAATGGTAATTATTAATTTTTTATTCTTATGGATATGTTGGAATAATTACCACTATAACCATAGTCAATATACCAATGTAATTTTCAATAGTTGATCCAAATACAATCAAAAAATGTAATAGGATATGAATTAATTAATTAATTTTATA
Organism: Viscum album; assembly: GCA_963277665.1. Taxonomy (NCBI): domain Eukaryota; kingdom Viridiplantae; phylum Streptophyta; class Magnoliopsida; order Santalales; family Viscaceae; genus Viscum; species Viscum album. The sequence goes on from OY728160.1 coordinate 714,140,322, forward strand.
TAAATTCGTAATATATAAAATAAGAATAATATTAAAAAAGAAAAATTCACATAATAATTTAATAAAATAACATAATTTTATTATTTAGGATGATAAGGAATGTATGTGATGTGTTATACTCGAGGTAAGAAAAATTTTAACATAAAACTTCATTTTTAATGTTTTAATGGTTTATCATAAATAGAATTTTCATTCAAGTAATTTTCTATAAAGATATTTTAAGAATATATTTATATTAAAATAAATTATTTACAAGGTAAATTTTATTTATCCTCTCAATTATTTTAATTTTTTTCGAAAAGGAATCAATTTATGTAATTTATGCATAACTCTTTACAGAAAGGAAGAAAAAATGTTCTATTTTAACATGTACAATATGAAGGTGTTTCCCTCCACCACAACTGTTATTTGATAATTTCATTATTTATTAGATTCTATGTTTTAATAAAATAATTCTTATAATTCATTATAATATAGTAAAATCAATTTTCAAAATTAAGTTTCAAAATGAAATGGTATTTCAATATCCATAATTGTATTCCATATGGGTTAAGAGGATTATTTCAAGTGTTTTATGATGAAACAATGATAAAATGAAATTTTTTAATCAATATAAGGATATGGAGAATTATATATTATGATGGTAGAGATTGATAAACATGATAATTATAGAATATGACTAGTAAGACAGAAATAGTTTACACGAACTAGTGAGCCTAATACAACATATAAAAATAAGTGAGACAAAATTAACATATATTATATTCTCATCCTAGTATAGCTCTACAATGCACTGGGTAGTGTTCCATATCATAAAATTAAATATTGTGGAGTAAAATGTGTTACTTTGTCCTATATATTTAACTTGGATCTAGTTATTCTTAATATAAGTGAACAAATATTTTGAATATGATGATATAAGTTTCTTAAAATGATTTAATATTTCATGATATAGGTTTTAAAAGTTTTCATTATGAAATTATTTTCCTTATGTGTATATAATTTATTCTATATTATTTAAAAATAAAATGAAAAAGGAACTCATTTTTTGAGATTTCATTATTTCCCTGAGACTTATATATTTTTCTAATTTTATGTCCCTTATTGAGTTGTTTTTTTGATCCATCAATTTTTCTAAAAATATTTCACCGGATTTATCCAACTGTATGAAAAAAAGAGAATTAGAATGCCATGATAAATTATAATGAAAATAATTTTTATTTCTTTTAAAATGTTTTATATTTAGGGGAAAATGGATACTGAGAAGATGTTTCTATATTGTAATATATTGGGGTGTAATGTAAAATTTACAGCCTAGTTATCCTAAACAGAAAATATAAATGGTTCTTGGGTGTGTATGGATGTGAATTATTGTCTATGGAAAGTAAAATATGTAATGTTTAAGGATTGTTATTTAAAATAAACTTAATGTTATCTAATCCTCTGATTTTTAATGTAAGAATAGTTCTGAATCTATATTGGTGAGATAGGATAGGTTTTTAATGAAAATTATATTTTTAATAATTGTCCCTTCCATATAAACCGGGTCTTTAAATATTTAAACATGTTAATATAGATCCTATATAAGTACATAATGATTAATTTAATGTTTAATAGTTATTAGATTCATAATTACTAGTGGAAACCTGTTCTATTCTTATATTTAAAATATTATTGTTGAGGTTAATGATATATGATTTTTTACTATAACATAAACAATTAGGTTTTTTGTGTTAATTAGAAATTAATTTTTAGGAATATATTGATGACATGATGATGATAAAGTTATTCCTAAATATTTATTGGTTATTGAAATAATATATATTATTCCAATAGATATTTTATAACATCTATATTATTCAAAAGTTTTGTTAAAATTAAAAAGGATAGACATTGGTAAATAATTGGAAGGCAAAATAATAATGGTTTCATTCATGTTTTCGAGATGAAGAATGCCCGCTATGATAACATATATATTTCAATCATAGATATAAATGTCAAAATACGTGAATTTTTATCTCATTTATAACTTTAGTAGAGAAGGAAACAATTATGATTAAATAAAGTAAGATATGTTGTTTTTGATACACATAGATATGATTTTTTTAATTCAATAACATTATTTTAGGGGGTAATAAAATGAAATCATATAGTTTTGGAATTTATAATATTTCTATTAATGAAAATTTTATGGAAATATTGTTAATTTATAGAATTATTACTCAATTATATCCTAGTATTGTGAAAATAAATACTCTAGGCATACGATGTATAGGTTTTAAATTACCATATAGATAATAATATGAGGTAAAAGGTCACAATAAACGAAGAAAAGTTGGTTGGAAATTTACAAAATGTTTCTTCAAGATTCTAATGAAGGCCATTGAAACCTAGGGTGTTGTAATTAAAGAGTAATAATTAGGTATGATTTTCATATCAAAGATATACCAGAAATCATATGTTAAACTCTATATATTTTCAATGTCAAGTATGAATGTCGTAGAAATTATCTTTGAAAGGTATATGATCATAAATTTTTATTTTATTAATGTCCTCATATAAAATATAAATATTCCAAGAACATTTATTACCATATATGAAATAGTATATTTTTATGATATTTTTACAGAATGGAAATAAATGTTAATTCATTCACAATGAATATATAAATTTATATATAGATATACTATTAATTAAGAGAGATGATAATTTATCCATCAAAATATGTATTTCAGTTTTCTCTAAATGATATTTACAATGGATTATTATTGTTTATAAAAAAATTTAATGCTACTTTATGTATTATTATAATATACATATATAGAATATTCTAATGATGAACAAAACAATTAATGTGATTATTTCTGAGTTCTAGATACCCTAATATGTATATCAAATGGAGAGTGATAAATATTTATTTGGTATAATAGGTGTTCATGGATCATATTTTATTCCCCACTACATGAGTTTGGAGAGATGCCTACCTGTGGAACCATTATAGTTTGATACAGTACTTACGAAATTCTACATATTGACTTAGAAAATATAGGGGTTGTTGGATTTTATGTTGATCATTTTGTCTATTATAGATTAACCATGAAGGTATTTTTCTTATTGTTTAACAATTAACACATTGGGTTCATCGACTGAGATAGAGTATGGGAGTGTTCATCCCCTCCATGATATTCTATTTTTATACATATATGTTCTATATGATGTACTTATCCATAAATATGAAGAACATGTTTAAAATTCATTATTCATATTAGTGTACCCTCAATGATTCATGGAATTATGTGTTGGATATATGTGTTGACATTCTCCATTACCCATGGTCACATGATATCTTAGATAAAGTGAAAATATGTGAATTCACATTTTCTTATGATGTGGACCAGTGGAGACTCGTGTAGAGATACATGTTTTCAATGAACATGGCACTATATATTTTTACATCTTTAGTAGCATCAATTATTTTGAATAGGATATTATCCTTCTACCTATATAAATCTGGAGATTTTTATTTTTGGGCTAAACTAAAAAGGACCATGGTGTCACAATATTAGTTTGATTGAATGAGAATTGAGTTTGAATTATAAAGATACTCTCAATGTTTTTTAGAGATAATGCAAAAGTGTTTTTGTATGGGAACTCCCAATGTATTATTTATGATGTTATACGATTTGATATTAATTCTACCTCCCAATTTTTTTTTTAAATATATCAAAAAGAGTTTTCAATATGGTTTCATGAGTGATTTTTTATTATACATTATATGTTTAAATAGTAAAAATTCTTTTAGATGTTATTGAAAGTGATATATTGATGGAAATATTCCATAAATATTTATACGTAAATATAATATATATATATATATAAGAGATATATTAAATATATATATATATATATATATAAGATATATATTTGACATGAATTTTGGATTTGATAGAAAAGAATTGGCTCTGTTATGTGTCTATTAGACAACCTAATTATCTTCAATTCATGCATTCATTAAAATAAGTATTTCATAAGATGAAACAAATTATAGTTCAATTAATTTATGAATATGAGGAATGAATTATTAAAGGTGTTAATAAATGAATTATAATCACATTAATTAAAGTATAAACCTCCCAAAAGCCTCCCCATGTTTGATTAAATTACTATTTTAAAATTATGAAATATTGGTGAGGATTTTATATACATATTATTTTCAAATACTCCATAACCCAATGACCTCTATCAAATTTCTTACATTCATATATAGGTACTAGAATATCTTGGGTAAAAGGGTAAGACTATCTAAATATATGATAATGTAGTTCATCACATGGATACCTATGTATGTGGGATTTCATTAAACTATAACTATTTGAAATTTATAATAATAATTTCAATATATATGAAGGTTATAGATATAGAAACCCATGATTTACATTCATGGATATTAAATAATTGTATATGAATATTATGTACAATACCTAAATACATGCATGATGACCTCAACAGTTTAGTGTCTTTAGAAACAAGGAATAAAATATTACTCTCACGGTTAAAGATCATCAAAATCTCCAATAATGATATCAACCATTAGTAAATAAACCTAAAACCTTTGTTCATAACTTGAGTAATGGTATAATATAAAGTGGTTGACTCTAATTATTAGTTAAATTAAACAAATTAATCCTACAAGTAAAATCATGGGCATAATGGTGTGAGAAAAATATCATAATAATAGAAGATCATACCGAACATATGAAATATCATATACATGAATCATGTTATAAAATTTTTTATTTTATATGGCATGAATCTTGAGGAAATTAAAAACATAAGTAATGAAAGAATAAAATATGAATAAAAATGAAATTGTTTTTGAAACCTAAAAATATATAATGATTTCCATAGTAGTGAAGGCATTGATTCCAAGACAATCTTAGTGGAAAAATTCCTTTACTGAACTTGGTTTACACCTATTCTAGTCGAATATTTATTAACAGAGATCACCCCTCATTTGATCCTTGTATTACTGAACCAAATTAATTTCTCTTTCCAAACTTTTAATACTGAACCATGTTCATTTATTTTTCTATCTATGTCTATCTCATGAGATATAAATAATTTCCCAATGCATTGTAGGGTGATACAGTTCCAGCCCATTTCATAGTGAAATAATACATACATGTTCCACAAAATCATAAAAAATCAGATCATTACTCATGAAATGAAATTGGTATCCTAAACATGCAATCATATAATAACCTGTGGAAAATGATCTAGGTTTTATAATCATTTCATCATAATAATAGAACATGAAAATAATCATATTTCAAAATTATAAAACCTATTAATTATAAATGGGTTTCTTAAGAATCCTTCCATAAAAACTAAAACCATTAAATAAAGAATATGAATGAATCCTTTGGATAATTTCCTAGAAGGCAATGTGTAACATCAACAGAAGTCATCTTACAAGTAAAATAACATGGAATAATATTTTGAAAATTTGTTTAATAAAATATTTTTTATTATTTATAGACAATCGTTAAATTGTAAAATCTTTTGAAAACCATTTCCTTTGGAAATAATTTTAAAATGAATAAATATGTTGTGAAAACATGTTGAAAACTTTTTCCCTTGACAACTTATAGAATAATATTTAATGTATTTTGAAAATAATTTTCACTGAAAATTTATAAAATAACCTTGAAAACATTTTGTAAATAATTTTACAAGAATTATTAAAAATTGATTTAAAACGTTTTGGAACCCATTACAATGAAAATATTTTTATAACTTATAAATGATCCATGAAATAATTCTGATAACCATATTCCTTGAAAATATATAAATGATGCTTGAAAACAATTTGAAAACAATTTTCATTGAAATCTTAATAAAGAATCATGAAAACCATTTGAAAAAAATTTCATTGAAAATATAATTTAAAACATTTAATTATAAATTATCCTTTCAAAATTGAAATAAATCATCAAATTATTGATTATTGATAAATCCATACATGTATTATGAGGTAAAAAGGAACATTCCTCTTTAATGGTAAGATAGTTATAAAAATACATCCTTCGAAAAGCAAAAACAATATTACATTGAAGAGATTATTAAAAGATAAAAAATGGTGATAATATATTTTAAATATTCTATTATAATTTTATAATATTCTTTGAAACCCTTTTTTGAAAACATTTTTTTTAAGGATCATTGATTTTCGACCGAAGATAGGGTAAAGTTGGTCTTTCTCAAACACACATTCTTAACCATATTAAATACTAATGAGTTGAAAAATGGTACCAATACATTAATATATTTGTAATAACCATAAGATAAGAAAATACCTAAATTATATTGAGATATGAATTATAATATTTCCTCAAATAATCATAATCATTAACAATCTCAAAACATGATTAGATCGTTTCAAGAAACTCTTACTACTTGGTTACATGTGATCACAATCATTTTATAAGAATAAGAAATTATATGACACATGAAATACCATTAAATAAATTAAATTCATTATATTAAATGAATAATGGATGTATATACAACTCTAAATGGAAATTATGTGCATAACAAAGCACGAGTCTCAAAGAAGGTAAATTAAGAAAAAACTATTTTACTGATTTGGTAACTTTTGAAACATAATTCCCATAAAAAATATCATAGATTGGATATGTGATTACCCATAAATTTAATTATAATATTAATATAATAAAATCATGCTTCGTACATACACCACAGAAAAAAAAGAGTGGAAAACATAGCATGTATCCCACAGAAATAAAAAGTGAGATGAATTCCCCTTAGATTGTGTCTTGACTCTAATCATACTCATTCCTATCACATGTATAATAAATATAAATTTATTATAAATATTTTAAATAAAAATATTATTTTATCCAACACCATATATGGTTTGATTATGACCTTATATTACCCTCTCGTTAACCATCCTATGTTAAGGATTCATTTCGGGTAATATTCACTTTATTCTTCATATATGTCTTAATTTGTTATATTTTTTGTCCTTATACTTATATCCTTATTTCAGAATATAAACCATGATAGGAATATAATTTATATATTGTTTTCCTATATTAAAATAATATATATAACATAGTATTATTTAATTGAATACAATGTTCATTAAGACAATAAGCCATATGTACACAAGAATGGTGTTACCATTTTTACTATCGCATTTAATGAAAGAAGGTAAATTCCATAATTATATATATATATATATATCTTTATTCAATTATAATTATTATATAATATATATCGTATAATTTCACTAATCTCATCCTTAATACAATTCATGTAGTGTGTGAATGAAACACATTGCTTTAAGGGGGTGGTAGTTTACACTTCCTCAAATGAAATTATCTTATTTAAAAAATGGAAAGTAAAGATATATGTGTTGTAAAAAATATAATATTAAATAAACGAAAATATAATATTTAATATATATAAAAATACTTTCTATCATAATTTCCGCCATAAGAGGTGTAAGAATAATTGAACAATCATCGTTTGGCGAGGTGGTTGTTCACTGTACACATAAACAATATGATTGTTACATATTAGATAGATGTATGTGTAAAAATTTACATAAAACAGACTATTTTATTTTGGATATTTGGTGTTTTGATAAATTGATTTAATAAAGTGTGTTTAGGGGTGTATTATAATAAAATAATGGAGTTGAGAGTAAATGATACCTCTTAATTAGGTAACTCATTTTGGTTTGTTCCAAAAGGATTCCTTGGATTATATTCCTAAAATGTAGAGGCTTCATGGAGAAATTTAGGTATGTTGGTATGAGTATTGGGTAGATCTTTTAAATATATATTAGGTTTTACAGGCATGAGGTTTTGGGAAAGGTGATGTCCTTTTATAGGGAAGGAAAATGATTTAATTGGAATTTTTGAAAACAAGTTAGGTGTACACATGATATTACATACAAAAGGCAATATAAACCAATATAAATCAATAATGGAAGGCATAAGTCTGAAATAGGTCCATAAAATGGATTTTTGATAATTGTATTGGTTATTAGGGCATCTAAGATTGTGGTTTATTCCCTAATTAATATTAATTTGAACTTTATCACTGTGGTTAATTTTGATCTCTTTTACTAATATTTTTGGTAAAAAATTATATTGACCTAATTATAAAAAATAAATAACTCTAATTAAAAAAAATTATGTTATGTTTTTAAAATTCAATTTATTGAAGTTTCAAATTTAATATTAATGGTAATCTTGTAGACATGACAAAATTACGGGTTTTTAAAGTAGAAAGATGTTCTATAGTTAATTAATTTTTTAAATAAAATTTCAAAGTGAAATTGATTATAATGAATTAAATTTTATTAATATATGTATAATTTATTTAATGTGACCTTAAAATTATAAAATATATTTCAATATTAATAATTATTTAAATGAAAAGGATGTTTTTAACTAAAAATCATTATTTTTCACTATTCTTAAAAAAAATATTATTAGAAAAATCAAAAATAATTAACTCCCAAGTAATTTCAGAATCCTGAATTATAAATTGATGTTTATTTTAATATTTTTTATAGAAGGACATGAATTGTAATTTATTTGAAAAAATAATATTTTTAAACATATAAGGTCTTTACCAAAAATTATATCATTAATTATAAATATGATTCATTTCAATAAAACCATTAAAAAAATTAAATTTTTTTAATAGTATTCATATTACTATGTTTAATTTCTAGGTTATGTTTTCTGGATTTATATAATTATATCAGTAAAATTATGTTGGGTAGAATCTCTAGTGTTTCATGTAACGTTTGCTAACATGGTGTTTTGTGTTGTGTAGGAAAAGTTTTAGCTAAAATCAGTATTCCATGTTGATCAAGAAAAAATTTATGTTGCTTGTAGTGAACAATTAACTTGTTGTTTCTTATAACTCTAGCCAAACATAGTACTATAATATAAAATAAATTTTTTTAGTATTATGTGAATTGAAAAACTTCAAAAATATTTAATGAATTAAAATAATGTTTCACAAAATCCCAGTGAGATACATTCAACCCCTATAAAATGAATTTCCCTTGAAATTATTTTAAGTATTAAAAGGTTTAACACTTTATTTTTCATTCATAGAAACCCACATCATAAAAAATAATACAAAAATGTAACTTAAATGGGAATGTTGGAACCATAATGGTTACCCAATGTAACATATAGTTTAAGAGTAAAGGTCAGACTGGTAAAATGCATAAATATTTATAGGGAGTGATGAAGTCGTCAACAGAAAACAATTGAATGATCAAAGAAATTTTTATAGCCTCAAATTCATACATATTTAATGATTTAAAAGTCCACCAGTTTAATAAATTTAATGTATATGCATGAAATAATTTCTTTTGATCATTATCCAAACATTGGGTAACTCTTTTACTGACCATGAATATAAGGAAATATATTTACTTGAAATATTTATATAAAAAAATTATTTCTTTAGTTTTTGTTTTTATTAATTTATTATTCAACCAATACTTCATGTAATAGAAGACCAGAAATTAACTTTGATGCTTGAAGTGCTAAAAAAATTTTGTAGATCCTAAGGCACATAGAAGAATTAAAATTATAACTATTAATCTCCAAATATTCCTCAAAATCAATATGGTTAAAAATTAATATTTAAACATAAAAATTAACTATACTGGTTCATAATTAGTAATTATTCAACAAATATAATCACACATTAACTGGGAGACCACATAGTCCAATGGTAGGTGTGAAAACCTTATTGTTCATCGGTCAGGGGTTCATGACCTCTAGACTTCTTGGAATTGGTTACTTGTCACCCAACATACATGATGTCATATTCTAGAAACGTACTAATATAATTTCTAAAATATGATGGAAATCCGTGAAATAAGGTTAGTCACTAAATAGACATTAACTAAGGGTTTTAATAAAAAACCAACACATAAATGATTCCTCCAAATTTTAACATAAAAGTTTTACGAATGGTATACCTTATAACCCTTCGGAATGAGGAATATCCAAAAAAATAGAAGTAAATCCATGAAATAAACTTAACAATGGTTCTCCCATATAGCACAAAGTACCACTAGGTTGTCACATTCCAAAAATGGGATTAACCTCATCGTATATTCCATTGAAACATGAAAATAACCTCAATTACCATAAATAATTATAGAAATCATGCATGCTTTCTTATTCTAATGATTACTATATATATTCTTTAAATAAAACAAGTAATAAAATTTATACATACTGACATAGATCATTTTTTAAATAATCCATTCTAGGGTAATTTGTACCATCCAATTTACTAATTCATATCCAGCAAGACATTTTCCAAAGATAATTATCTCAATTTTAGACATTAATTAAGGGGTACCTTCCCTTTATCAAAATATAACATTTATATGAAATTAATTTTCTATGCCTTCATCACCCTTAAAATTTTCATTTTAAATCCTTATTAAAAACTTATAATGAAAATAATTATATATATTTTTATTCATATAACCAAATATTTGAATTCCAAAACCTTAATACTTCAGTAATCCTATTTTATTCTCAAAACATTACTCAGGATTCATTAACTTATTCATCAAGAAATCATTCCTATAATATAATATATGAATCTTGTCTTATAGTTCCTCAACCCTAATCTAATCAGGAATATTACGATCAATGTAAACCCTACTGGAAGAACATCAAATAATTTTCACATGTAATTTGTAGTAACTTTATCATTAGATGTATAATAAATAATAATAATAAATCTCTAATTTTATATATGAGATTTTCCCTTGGTAAATTTCTTCACATAATTCCCATGATTTCCACATAAGAAACATTAAATATTATCCATGTTCCCTCCAGTTCTCTCTATTGAATAAAAATAGAAATCATACTGTGATAAAAATTTATCACATTGGGATAATATATAATATTGAAAAATAATTATAAGGTGACTTAATAACAGATCATTCCTTTTTAATATATGGAACCTTTGGTTTATACTAGGGTATTCATAGTCATCCTATATTCAAATCCTTCATGATGGTTTGTTAAGGGTTTTTTGAATTCCCAAAGAATATCCCCTTGTAGTTTCAATCCATGTGTATAGCAAGGCCCATTTTCATGTTCCTGATTACCCTGAGTCGATCACATATCATCTTTTCAGATTTTTTATCACAAGGTATATCTATTCTAGTGACACATACACATTTAGTATGAAAACATGGAAATATTTCTTTGTAACAACTCACTATATCCTTCCCCAAAATTCTTGCACAATTCCCAAAATGCTAACTTATCCATATACTAAACTTAAGATACATAACTATATATATCCTTATAAATACACCTAGTGATATCACTAATGTTTTATCATACTAGTTTTTAAAGGTTTACTAATAATTTACTTTGAATGAAACGGTAGTGATCGATGCTTAACTCACGGGGATATTACATCATTTTAGATGAATATTTTATACATTAAAAAACTACATGCCCGATGACCGTAAAATTTTAGTGTCTTTGGAATCATATAATTGAAATATTTTAAAACGGTGAAAAAATATTCAACATCACCCATAAATATATCCACCTTTATTACTTTTACCTAAAAAAATTCTTCTTAACCTAGGGAATGTTAACCTAAAAAATAGTTAAGATCAAATGATTAGTAATTGTAAAAATGGATATTTTTAAGAATTATAATGAGCATAAGGGTGTGAGAACATGATTAGAAAAATATATTATTATTCCTAGAGTATCAAAGATGATATACAAGAATCAATTTATAAATAAGTTCTATTTATAAGGCATGAATCTTCAGAAAATAAAGAACATAAGCCATTAAATCATAAGATAAGTATAAAACAAAAAATTAGGGTAGCTAGATAACCATATATAATGATATAAAAATTAGTCAAGGAATTAAATTCAAGACCAAATTAGTGGAAATTTCATTTGCTAAACCAGGTTCATAGCCAGTTACAGCCTTCTATTACTGCACTGAGTTCACCCCTCATTCCAACCCGGTATTACTAAACTGAGTTCATTTCCCATTCCAACACAGTAATACTGAACTTATTTCATTTCAAATTACATCTATATCTATATCATGACATATAAATCAATACCCAATGAATTATAATGATATATAGGATCCACCAATCTCATAGAGAAATCATAAAAACAAGTTCCAAAAAATCATAAATAGTAATATCATTAACTATAAAATGAAATGGGTATCATAAACATATAATCATATTACAAACCATGGAAAAATACGCAAGTTTTATAATCATTTCATCATAATAATATCCCGTAAAACCTACTAGGATTCAAAATAAAATAACATTGGATAGAGAAACTGGTGTCATAAGAATCATTCATCAAAAAATAAATCATTCATAAAGAAATATGAATAGAACATTTAGATTATATCCTATAAGGTAATGAGTAACATCAATAGATGTAATTTTAGAAAACAATAACATGGAAGGATATTTTGAAATAATTTCTTGAATAAAATATCCCTTCTTCTTGGAAAATGACAATTAAAATATAATAACTTGATGAAATAGTTTCCATTGAAAATAATTTGAAAATATAGATTAAAGAATTGTAAACCTTTTGAAAAAAAATTTCCATAAAAACATATAAAAGGAGTTTTAATTTTCATTGGAAATCATTTCATTGAAACTAACTTTCATTCTTATTAATTAGCCTTGAATTGATTTCAAAAACCATTTTCCTTGAAAACATATAAAATATGCTTGAAAACATTTTGAGAAAAAGTATTACTTGAAAACTTATAAAATAATATTGAAAAAATATTGAAAAAAATGTCAATAAAATATATTTTAAAAAAGTTTCATAAAAATTAACATTTAAACATGTAAATAAAGAATAAATGTATTGTTGAAGGATAAATCCAAACACGTCGTACGAGGTAAAAAGAGCATTCTTTTACAGGATAAAAAGGATAAAAAATGCGTCATTTGAAAAATGATAAGAATATTCTATTGAGTACATTGGTAAATAAAAGAAAGGATAAAAATGTCTTTTAAATATTTTAGGATAATGGTACAATATTTTTTTAATCCCTTATTAGAAAACTTGTTTTTTAAGGGACATAGATTTCCAAACGAAGAGTGGGTAATTCCAGGCTTTCTTAAAAACAATTCTTACCTATATTAAGTAAAATTGAGTAGACAAATTGTAAAAATACATGAATATAACTTGAATAACCATATGATATGAAAATTCATGATATTTATTTTAGATAAGGATCGTAAAATATCATTAAAGAATCTTAATAATTAACAATCTAGAACAAAGTGATGAGATCCTTGTAATAAACTCTCACCTTTTGGTTACATGGGATCATATTGTCCATGTCTGAAAAAAAATAAATTTAACATTAAAATATCATTAAATAAATTATATTTATAATATTAAATTTATAATGGATGTATATACCCCTTTAATAATAATTTAGGTGCATAAAAAACATGATTCTCAAAGAAAGAAAATTGAGAAAAAAGTATTAAACCGATTAGGTAAATTCTGAAATTTATAACCCTTGAAAGACATATCATAGAATTGATATGTGAATAAAAATTAATTTAATAATAAGATACATATAATTAAATAATTTTTAGTAAATTATATACAAAAAAGGAATTATTGGAAAACATATCATGTTTCTCACAATAATAAAATGTTAGATGAATTCCACTCACGTTGTGTCTTGACTCTCATAATACTCATTCAGACCACATGTATAATAAATTTGAATTTATTATAAATATTATAAATTAACAATTTATTATATCTAATACCATATATAATTTTATTATTACCATATATTATGTTCTTTTAACCATCCTCTCTTAAGGTTTCACATTGGGTAATTTTCCCATTGTTCATCACTTGTGTCATAATTTGTTATATTAGTAGAAATTATAATTATAACATGATTAAATAATGTAAAACATGATATAAATATCATTTATATCTATTTTATGGGTATTTTAATAATCTATATAATATAATAGTGTGAAATATAATACACCGTTTATTAAGATGGTAAGCCATATATACACATAAACAATGTTTCTATTTTTATTGACGTATTGAAAGAAAGAAGGTAAATGAAATATGTATATATTTATGTATATATAATTGAAATATTTTCATTATTATATCATATATATCATATAATTTCACTAAAACAATCATTAATACATTTAATGTAGTGTGTGAATGAATCACATCAATTTTATGGGCGGTAGTCCGCACTTCCTCAAACAAAATTATCATATTTAAACCAAATTGAATGTAAAAATATATGATTTATAAAATGAATAAATATTATTAAAGAAATAACAAATATAATATATAACATATATAAATACTGTGTCCAGAATAATTTCTACAATGATTGGCAGTATGAAAAAATGAACAATCATCGATTTTTTAGGTGATTGTTCTCTGTACAGGCAGACAGTATGTTTGTTACCCATTAGATGGAGGTATGTGTATGTGAAGGTAAAAAAAATTATCATAAAAATAATATTATATTTAGGATTATATTTTTTAATAATATAATATAATAATTATAGTGGATGGGTGTTGAAGTAAAATAAGATAAATGACGTTAGAAAAGAAATTACCTCTTAATCGTGAAACCCTGGTTGGTTTATCCCAAAAGGCTTCCTTGGATTTAGTTATACCTAAGGTAAGGATCATATAGGTAATGTAGGGATTTTGGGATGTGTATTGGTATGATAATTCCATTCCTATGATATTTTATTAGTGTGATGATGTGGGAGAGGTGGTGGTCTTTTTTACCGAAGGAAAATGACCCACTTGGAATTTTAGAAAACAAGTTAGGTGTACACCTGATCTTACATAAAAAAGTCATAAAAACCAAGATAAATGAATAATATAATAATTATTGACGAAATATGTCTAGATAGTGGGTTTTGGAAATCTTTATAAGTCATTTGGACCCTGAAGATTAAGCTTTAGTCCCTAATTTTTCTTAATTTGACATTAATCATTGTAATTAATTTTAATCACTTTTCATATTTATTTTTGGTAAAAAAAATAGGTTTATCTTATTAGACTAAAAATATTAAACTGATTAAAATGGTATGTGTTTGTTTTTTTTAAATTAAATTATCATAAGTGAAAAAATCATGATTAATGCTAATCTCACAGTCGGAACAATATTACAGGTTTTTTAATGCAGAAACAAGTTCAAAAGTTTACTATGTTTTATATTTAATTTCAATGTGAAAATTATTATTATGACTTTAATTTTATTAATATATTTATAAATGATCAAATTTAACCTTAAAACTAATTTAAAATAAATTTTAAATTTAGTAAAAATTTCATTTAAAAGAATTGTTTTAACAAAAAAGAACCTTTTTTTACAATTAATAAAAAATGAAGTTTCTTAAAAAATCCTAAAAAATCACACTAATATAATTTCAGAATCCAAAACTCAAAAATTATGTTTTTTAATATGAAATTTCAAGATGTGTCTAAAATTAATTTTATTATTTTTCATAGAAGGACATGAAATATTGTTTACTTGAGAAAATAGTATTTTTAAACATATATGGTCTTCACAAGAAATTATATATTTCATTATAATTATTTTTTACTTATATAAACCAATTATAGAAATTATTTTAAAAGTATTTATTACTATTCATATTAATATGTCTAATGGGTAGCGTATAAATATATCATTTAAATAATTATAATTTTAAAATGATGTTTCACAGAAACATTAGTGTTACCAGTAACATATGATAAATTTTTGTAGCGTGTGGCATAAATCTTGTCTCAGAAAACCATAGTGTCTTGTATAGAAATTACTCAACCTTATGTTTCGTTTAGTTCATTATTAACTTGGTGATGTATATAATGCAAGCCAAACATAGTAATTTAATCTAAAATAAACTATTTTTAGTGTCATGTGAAATAAAAAGTATCATTATGTTTAAATCATTTTGATAAAATAATTCAAAAAACATAGGGGTGTTACAATATACCCCCTTAAAATGAATTTCACCATCGAAATTAATTTGGGTTATCAATGCTTTAACACATAAAAGTTTCATTTAATGAAACTCGCATCATTAAAATGAATACTAAAACATCCCTTAAAAGGGATATTTGGAACAATAAGAGTTACACAATGTAACATGAAACTAGGTTTCTACATAAAATAAAATTGGTTTGGAGGTGATATTTGACATTGAGTAAAAGGACAAATATTTATAGGGAGTGATTGAGGACATCAATCACAAACAACTGAATGTTCAATGAAAAGTTAAGGGCCTCAAAGTTTTAAATCTGTGATGGTTTAAAAGGCCATCTGTTCAAAACCATTATGTTATTTGTAGGAAACAAATTTCATATGACCATTATCATAATGTTGAGTAATTATTTTATTAACCAAGAATATATGGAACTATAATTTCCTGATTTATATTTATATAAAAAAAATCATTCATCATTTGTTCTTTTATTAATTTCTAGATCACCCATTTCATCATTTAATGGATGCCCAAAAATTAACTTTGATGCCTAAATTTATAATATACACTTTTAGAATATCTTATGGTATTTAAAATAATGAAAAGTATTACTATTTCAATCTAACTATTCTTTAAAATCAATATGGTTAATACATTAGTCTGTAAAAATAATAAGTACCAATAATAGTTCATCATTAATAATTATTCAATAGAAATAATTACACATTAACTAGGACATCATGTAGGATAGTGGTAGGCATGAAGCATTTTTTGGGTCTTGGTCGTGGTTTCATGATCCCCAACATTACCAGATTTGGTTGGTTGTCACCGGATATACATGATATCCTTTTATAAAACCATACTATTATAATTTTCAAATTATGATGGACAACCCAGAAATAATCTTAGTCACTATATAGACTTTAAAAAATGGTCTTCAATACAATATCAAAACCTAAATATTTCCTTCAATGATTAAGATTATATTTTCATGAATGGTTAAACATATAACCCTCTTGAACGAAGAAAATACAAAACATTAGAAACGAATCCAAAAAATCAGCTAAAAATCAGTCCCCCAATATGGTAAAATGTACCACTTGTTTTTCACATTCCAAACATGTGAATAATATCATTATATATTCCCTTGAATCATTTAAATAACATTAACTACCATAAATACTTTTCTAAAACATGAATTCTTCCTTATTCCAAAAATTAGTGGAAATATTACATAAATACAATAAGTTGTACACTTCATCCTTGATAGAATAGACCGTTTTTTCAATAATCAGCTCTAGCTAATCCATATCATCAAATTTAATTATTCATATCCAATATATCATTATCAAAATATAATTATCTCAATTTTATGAATTAATTAAGGGTTGTCTTCCATTAATCCAAATTTCAACATTCCATGAAATCACAATTCTATTTCTTCAATCCTATTTGACATATCCATTTAAATAATAAAATAAAACATATACTAAAAATAATTATTCTTTTCTCGATTCATATAACATAATATTTTAACACCAAAACATAAATACTTCATTAATCCAACTTTATTCATAAACCATTACACTTAATTCATCAATGTATTCATTAAAAACTCGTATAATGAATATTAAATATGAATCATTTCTTAAGGTTACTAAAAAAATCAAATCATGATTCTTATGATTAATGAAATAAATACTAGGGGAACATCCAATACATTTCTCATATCATTTGGAGTCTCTTTATCATTATTAGTATAACTAATACTCATACCAACTTTCTGATTCTCATTATGAGATTTCCACATTGGAAAATGATTCCCTTAATTCCCATGATTTCACCATCTCAAACATTAAATGAAAACTATGTTCCTTTTAGTTAACTAAATTGAAAAAAATCAGAATGCATAGTGTGAGAAACATTTATCATATTGTGATACCATGTAATCATGAAAAATTGCTTTTTGGGTTCCTAAAACATGGATCCTACTTCTTTAATCTATGAAACCTTTGGATTATCCTAGGTTATTCATATTCATCCTCAATATAAATCTTTAATGATGATTAATGATTAGTTTTGTGAATTACTGAAGCATTTCCCTCAGGAGTGTGAAACATGGTGTTCAACAAGGCCCATTGTCATGTACCAGATTACCCAGAGTCAGGCCCGAATCATCTTGTAGAGTTTTTACCCCTAGGTACATCTATTCCAAGGAAAAATCCCGTTATAGTTCCCATATAAAAATATATTTTTAAGAAACTAATCACTCAATCCTTTACAAAAATTCCAAGACTTTATCCTAAACATTAACTCATCCATATATGTATGCTAAGATACATCCCTAGTCATATCCATTGAAATATTCCTTAGGATCCCACTAATGTTTTATCATCTTAGTTTATAATTTTTGACTAATAGTTCCTTTTATAGAGACTATAGTGACCAAAACAAAACATACATGGATATTACATCATTTCATATGAATATTATGTGTATTAAAATAATAAATGCTTGTGGGCTGTAACATTTTAGTGTTAGTGTAAGCATGTAAACCAAATCCTATATCTTATTGAAAGATATTCACCATCTCTAATAAATATCCTCACCATTATTAATTCTACCTAAAAACATTATTCATAACCTGGGGATAATAAGCCTAAGAAAGAGGTGAGGTCGAATGATTAGTAAGGGTAAACAAAGAAGATATGTAAACATAATTATGATAATAAGGTTATGACAACTTGATCATCAAAATAGAATATCATACTCTAAATATCAAATATCTCATACATCTACCATTTCATAAATATTTGTGGTTTTTAAGTCAATAATCTTATGTAAATATATAACATAAGCCATGAAAGCCTAACATAGGAAAACAACATGCAATTATGTAAGAAAAATAATCATATATAATGATTTCCATAGTATTCAAGGTATTATATACAAGACTATCTTTTTGGGGAATGTACATTACTGAATCGGCTACACACCCCCATCCAACCCTGAATTACTAAACTAAGTTCACCCATCATTACAGCCTTGTATTATTGAACCCCATTCATTTCCCGTTCTAGACTAGTAATACAAAACCATTTTCATTTATTATTCTATCAATTTATATCTTATAAGATATAAATCATTACCTAATGTATTTGAGGGATATATAGTCTCCACCCATCTCATTTTGAAATCACGCATACATGATCCACAAAATCATTAGCATTCATATCATAACCCAGGGCATGAAATGTGTATCATAAGCATGTAATCATATAATAACCTAGAAAAAAAGATAGAGGTTTCACAATCATTTAATCATATGAATAACATATGAAAAAGGTGTCCTTTAAAATTATATAACTCGTGAAAGAGAAATGGGTGTCGGATGAATCATTCTATGAAACCATAAACCATTAAATATGGAATATGAATGGAACCATTAGATTATTACCCTGAAAGTAATGAGTAACGTCAACAAATGTCATCTTATAAGAAAAATATCATTAAAGTATATTTTAAAAACATTTCATAAAGAAATATACATTCTTATTTGGAAAATGTTCTTTCAAAAATAAAACCTTCTGGAAATAATTTAGTTTTAAAATAAATTGAAATTTTAACATGATGTTTTGAAAACCTATTGAAACCCTTTTTCCTTGAAAATATAAAAAATAAGCATGATTTTTTTGAAAACTATTTTATTTTAAAACATATAAAAATATATTAAAAATATTTTGAAAACCATTTCTTTGGAAATACTTTGAAAATTTATAAAAGAGGACTACAATCCATTTGAAAACAATTTTTCAATAAAACTTATTAAATATGATTGTAAAAATTTTGAAAACATATTTCCTTTAAAACATATAAAAGAATATTGAAGAGATTTTGATAATAATTTCATTGAAAATAAAATTTAATTTCTTTCTTAAACATTATCCATTAAACATGAAAAGAATTCTTGAAAGTATTGATGATTAATAAATCTGTACAGGTCGTAGGAGGAAAAAAGTACATTACTTTTACACAGTAAAATTGTTATTAAAAGTCCTTGTTAGGAATAAGATAAGAATATTTATTTTAAAGGGAATGGTAAAATAAAAATGGTTATAAATTTATATTAAATATTGTAGGAGTGTGGTGTAATATTATATAAATGTGTTTTTAGAATTCATTGTTTTGAAGGAACATAGATTTCTGACCGAAGAGAGTGTAATGTCAGGATATCTAAAAAACACATTCATTACTATATTATGTACAAAATTAGTATAAAAATAGTACCAATACATTTATTTATCTTTAATAAACATATTAAGAGAAATTCATGATTTTTAATGAGATGTGGACGATAATAGTTCATCTAAGAAGAATTATCATTAACAATCTAAAATTGTGATGAGACTGTTTCAATAAAATTGTACCACATAGTTACCTGGGATCATGGTCTCCATGTATGAAAACGAAATTACATGAAGCTTAAAAAATAATTTAATAAATTTAATTCATGATTTAACTTTTAAAATGGAATTATATAAACCTCTAAAGAAAACATGGATGCATAACAAAACAATACTCTCAAAGAAAGAAAATTAACACAAAACTCTTTTACTAATTTGATAACTTTTGATACATAAAACCCATTAAATAAATATCATTGAATTGATATGTGGATAACCATAAATTTAATTTTCACATAAATATAATACAATCATTGTCAATACATACACCAATAAAAAGGAATTAGTGCAAAACATAACATGTATATCATATAAATAAAAACTGATATGAATTCCGCTTACGTTATGACTTGAATCCCATCGTACTCACTCAAAACACATGTATAATAAATATAAATTTATAGTAAATATTTTAAAGACCTGTATTCATATATATAATACCATATATTGTTTTATTATGACCTTATATTATCATCTTATTAACTATCCTATGTTAAGGTTTCAATTCGTGTAATATCTGATTAGTTCTTTGTATATGTCTTAAATTGTTATATTATTGGTCCTTATAAATATATCATGATTAAAAAATGTAAACTATTATATAAATATAATTTATATCCATTGTATATGCATTATAATAATCTATATAATATATTATTACAAAATGTAATACATTTTTCATGGAGATGGTAAACCGTACGTGCGCATGAATGATGTTTCCATTTTTATTGTCATATTGAAAGAAATATGGTAATTTAAATTTATATATATATATATATATATATATTAATGAAGAATTATTATATCATATATTTGATATAATCTCACTAAAACGATCCATAATACATTCCATGTAGTGTGTGAATGAATCACATTGCATTGAGAGGGCGGTAGTCCATACTTCCTCAAATGAAATTATCATACTTACATCAAATGAAATTTAAAATGATATGTTTTGTAAATGTAATACATAAGATAAAATAAAATATAAAAAATATTAATAATATATAAATAGAGTCTCCATCTTAATATCCACTATGGGAGGCAGTAATGAAAATTTATCAATCACCATTAAGTGAGGCGGTAGTTCACCATACACATAAACATTATCTTTGTAACACATTGAATAGAGGTGAAGTTAATTCTAGGTCAAAATATTATCATTAAAATAAATAATATTTTATTTAGGGTACTTGTTTTTTATAAAATCATGTAAAAAAGTGAGTTTAGGTGGTGGAGAATGAAAATAAAAGAAAGGGCTTAAGAGAAGACGTTACCTCTTAATCGGGTAACTCATTTTGGTTTGTTCCAAAAGGATTCATTGGATTTAATTATAGAAAAGGGAAGGATTATATTAGAAATATAGTTATTTTTGAATTTGTATTGGGTGTATCTTTTCTTACAATAAGAGGTTTGGGAGGTGTGGGGATGTGGGAGAGGTGGTGGCCTTTTATAGGGATAGAAAAGGACACACATGGAATTTTAGAAAAGAACTTATGTGTATAAATGATCTTACCAAAAAAAAGTAATATATAAACAAAAAATAATAATGAAAGGTTTATGGACTTTAAATGTTTTTTTGAAAACTAGATTTGTCTTTTGGGCCATTATTATTAAGGGATACACGATAATTAAGCTTAATTTGACATTAATTTCTGTGATTTATTTAAATCTTTTTTACTAGTATTTTTTTGTCAAAAATTAAGTTTATCTTATTAGACACTAAATAATATTATGATTAAAATTTTGTATGTAGGTTTTTTGAATTTCAATTCATAGATGTGAAAAAATTATGATTACTTTTAGTCCTATAGACGGGACAAAATTACACATTTTTTAAGTTGAAAGTAGTTCAAAAGTTCATTAAGTAATTTATATTAAATTTCAAAGAAAAAATTATTATAATTAAATTAATTGTATTAATATGTTTATAATAAATTTATATTTACCTTAAAAAAATAACAATATAATTTAACAATAATAATTTTTAAAATGAAATGGAAATTTTTTACTAAAAAGCGGAATTTTTCACAATTCATAAAAAATTATGTTCCTAAAAAAATACCAAAAATTAAATATATTATAATTATAGAAACCTAAAATAAAAAAATTAGTCTATTTTATGAAATTAAATTTCTCTGTGTCAAAAATTTATTTTATTATACATCATAGAAGTATATGAAAAGTAGTTTATTTATGAAAATAGTAATTTTAAAAATACAATTCATTACAAAAAATTATATCTTTCATTATAAATATTTCTTATTTCTATAAGAACATTATAAAAATATTTGAAAAATATTTATTACTATTAATATTTCTATTTTTTGACTACATTTTAATTATCTCATTTATTTAGTTATAATTGTAATATGATGTTTTGTAGAAATACCAGTGATTTGTGTAACATACACTAAGTTGGTGTTGTGTGTTTCATTTTCCATGTCATGGATAACTTTGTTTTCCATGTAGAGAAAGATAAAATTTGTGTTGTTTGTAGTTCATGATTAACTTTTTGTTTTATATAACTTAAGAAAAACATAGTACTTTAGTATAAAATATACTTTTTTTATTGTTTCATGAAATGTTCAAAATTTTAAATTTTAAATTAATTTGAAAAAAAGAAATTTACCAAATCTTGGGTTGTTACCATAGATATGTGGAGTAGCACTTCGGTGTAAGTTACATCTAACTTATTAAAGCATATTTATATATTTTTTATGAAAGGTTTCATTTATCTTTCTAGATAGATAACAAGATAAGAGTATTAAACCACATTTTCATTATCTCGTAAATGTTATTGGACTATACAAAAATCTTTCATATAGGACATATTCTCAATAAAATACAACGCTGAAACCACCTCCTAGGAGAGAAAGGGATAGGAATTCAACATGACAGAGATCGATATTTTATGTTCAAATATGGACACATAAACTCCATTTTTTTAAAATCCTTCATTGATTTACAAACTTCACACTGTGTTAACACATTTAAAATTTTATGATATCAAATAAATTTTGTAATTACTCCATTATATAATTCAAAAAATACTCTACATGATTTAACTGAATGTTAATCACAAGTTAAATTTATATAATAAGCACTAAATCTACACATAATTTATTATATCCTAGAGTTTTGTTAATAATTATAGGATATGTTTTCATATGATATATCATATAATACAATATAATATCCATAACATGGGATTATAACCATGCAATAATAAAAACAATATTTGGAGAAATTTCCACACATCAGGATTTATTTGAAGTATAAATAACATAAAATCCTATAATTTCTATAAAATCACATAGAATATACTGAATACATTATGAATATTTTTTTAATCCATCAATATTAATTTGGATACGATTATAACATATTCTTTTGATAGAATCACAGTGGGATGTGTTTAATAGTGAGGTGAGGGGTTTGAATCTGTTTTGGAATAAATTACTTCAATTTTTACTATTATCCATTTTCACTTATACACTTGTTTAATAAATGGATAACTATTCCCATTTATATGAAAAATGTCTTATACATGTGAAAATATATATAGGAATGAATCAGTACATCAACAAAAATAGTTTGAGATGGTTTGACTCTATGAAAATGACTACATTCTTGGAACATCATGGTTATTATGAAATATAAGTGGATTAATTATTATTATTTATGAATGAACAACCAAGGATTTTTCCATGAAAATCATATCCTTTAACTGACCTTCTATAAAAAAAGAATTGACTTAATAGTCTTCTAGTCATTATAGAATAAATGAATTTTTACTATACCAGACAATATAGATTTGAAATATAATCTTATTTCACTCCTTGGAAGAATGAGTGATCATGTATCCTGATTTTTTTTAATATTTAGGATTATAATGAAATATTCATAAAAATACAATATATGGATATAGTAGGATAGTTATCTCACATTACACAGCCTACATATGAGCTGTAGTGGACAAAGATAGATTTCTTATTACTTCATCTTCATAATAGATGGAATATATTATTTTTATATTTTTTTATCACATAATTGTATTTCCACATCTTCATAAGAATATAAGATACATAAAAATTCATATCCCGGTATATCTTTTTTATCTAAAATAATTTTTATAACTCATTTTCAATGTTACACATTTTTTATTCTTCTCAAAATATATATTGACAATACTATGAAAATAATCATATTTTAATTTATATTACTTCTGGTTTACTATTTCTCAAAACTAAAATAATTATAAGAACCTGGTATATTAAGTTTATGTTTCATTCAATACATTCTTATAAATAGGTCTTAAGATTTGGTTGGTCCCCTCCTTACAATATATGGTAAATCAAGGTCTTATTCTCTAAAAATTCTTCCAAAAATTGTTATATAAAAAATCAAAGTGTACATGTGATATCATTTATCATGCCCTTACCAAATGAAAAAATTTATGGTCCATCAAAAGAATTTTTATTTGGGATTTACCTTAGCCATGGCTACATTATGGTTGTGTCTAAAAATTTCATACATGTATCTTATAAAAAAAGCACAATCTTATTTTTGATGTAGGATCCTCCAACTCATATTTTTGTAGAAACCCCATTATAGATGTGGCTTATTATTACATATTAAGAAATCCTATCACAAGAAAAAATGAATCCTTTTATGCATTTCCTAATATAATTTCTCAAATGTAATCACCTTTATTGAAACATCATTCACTACTGAATGGTGTCAATAGTCTCACTATTTTGTATGAATGAAAGTAACCATGCTCAATGAAATGTATTAAAATATGATGTGTACATATTTATCTGCAAGTTATTAATTTTTAAAATCTCTAACCACTTATCATTGTGATTTTATAAGCTATATATAATGTTCAACATCTCAGTTTTTCTAAAATCAGGGAAACATACTTTTTGACTTTTGAAATTTAATTTATGATTTATCTTCAACATATATGTATATCATAATTATATATTAAAGTATTATAAACAAAATTTTCTTATGATTAGATATGTGATGTTATCCTCAATTCTGTTTGATGTGAAGTCATATGTTCAAGTCATAAAATCAAAATTCATATACACAAGTCATATGATGTTAAATTAGTATGATGATACATTTGTTTTGGATCCAATATATTATGATATTACTCAAACTTCTAATCTCAAATAAAAAATACCATAAACTATGTTTTTTTATCTCCTCTATTATCTACTTTTTCTAGTGAGGTTACTTATATATATGTATGTAATATTGATAATATAATTTTAATCTATTTTTTTATTTATCTTTTTTGGCATGAAATCCTAAAATATATCATGACATCGTTATTGAATTCACTTAGAAATCATCTAAATTTTGGAGTTTTCAATATTATCTGGAATAGATATGGTCATGGAACCAATGAAATCAATCATAATATTGTGTAAGTAAGAAGGAGATTTGAAATGATGTGATTATATTTTAAATGACCCAAGTGTATGTATCATTTAAATTTTCTGATTAGTTTTGTGGATATTTATTCCCTCATCCATGTTTCCTTTGGGATTTGTATCCTTAATAATCAATTTCCCTTCCTAGTTTGATCATTGAAGTCCAATCAGAGTCAACACATGATCAAAACCCACCATGTTGAATCACATGTCTGGATTCTAGAAAAACATTTGTAATATATTCACTCAAACCAACATCAACCCATGAATGATAAACACATTCAATTTCACTATTGGGTAGAGCCTAGAATTATAAAGGAACAAATTGAAATGGTTGAAAAGATTTCATGATGGTCAATATGGATCCACATTTTACTAATCGTTTACATGAACAAAATTTCTATGTGTAATTATATGTTTAAAATATAGCTTCATAGAAACATAAAAATCTATCACTATAATGTTAACTGGTCTCTTTAATCAAATTATAGTGAAATATTCACTTTTAATTATTTGTTTTATTAAAAATCATTATTCTAAAAACACATTGTTATACCATAGTTAGTAACTCTATACGTATTTTCATTGGGAATAGGTACTCTGAAAAACATCCATGAAACCCCATGAAATAATTTTGACATCAAATTAATTCCCTTAAGACCATTGATCCTTATTTAAAATAAATAAAGAAAAAATTAGTTTTAATAAAATTATAATTTTTATTTGTTATCAGTGCTTCTTATGAAATGTAATTTCAAAATGAATAGAACAATTTCATTATTCATTTTTATTTTCTTGTCTCTACAACTTATTGTAAATAATAAAAATGAATATGATAGATGATGACATAACATTACATTTTGTAAATTTAATGTTAGTAATTACAATCTAATATTAATTGATCCATACTAATACAAAAAATATGATGGATTTTATTTGGACATCAATATATACAATTCCTCATCAGAATATGATATAAACTCATACTATTTCTCTATTATGTTCATCAAGTGATGCATCAATAGTTTCATAATACATCATTAGAAATTCATTAATTGAATTTTTTTAATTTAATAATGAAATATTTGTACTTATATCAATACTCAAATAATGTTAATAAAAATAGCATATCTTGTTTTCGAAACCATTCCCATCCCTCGATCACTTTAAGTCCCATCAACTTATTATAAATTATTAAAAAAATTATCCAAATTACTATCTATTTTTTCATTTATAATATGTCTTAGAAGAATATGAATGCATACATCATCAAATATTTTCTAATATATTTTTATAAATTTCATATGATTATGGAAAACTATTATATGTTTTTCAAGTAAATATCTAGTTATCTCCCTAAACATGGATGACCTCAATCATTACATCATAAAGGTCAATAAAAAATTTATATTTCATATGGATTAAAAATATATAAATCATCTCATGAAGGTAACTTATTCATATAAGAAATATTTATCCCAACATACATCAATTCAATAGTTTATCATTTGATAACTTGCTACATGATCAATTCCATATAATAAAATAGTAAAAATATAATATAAATATTTTTGTACTAAATTGGAACCTCATTTAATGATTTTTTAGGAAAATAGGATAAAAATAATTTCTCATAAAAGATACACTATTCATTATTGTATTTATAGAATCATTGATATAATATATTTAGTTTTCTTAAATAAACCTTAAATTTGAGTAACAAAGGTTTATTTCATACCTTTTTCTACGAGATATTTTAAAGATCCATTTTTCTCATGCCTCGATTAGTGAATTCTTTATATTATTAAATATATATTATTGAAATGGTGTTATTGTTATACTATCATTGGAATTTAATCTATATTTCTTTCAAATTCCATAAAAATGTCTTAAAAAATATATTTGTTAAATTTTGAAAAACATTAATTATTTTTTATCATTCTTCATATGGAATGTTAATTTTACCTATACCACATTCTTTTTATTGTCCATCTTCTATTGTAAATAAGTTTTCATGAATATTTAGTCAAACAAAAAACATTACGTGGGTGTTTACTTATCCTCCTTAGTTATTACATATAGTTTTTTTTATTTCCTTTTTGACTAGTAATTAGCCTTGTTCATTTATTATATGTTTCAACCAATATTATAATTTTTTAATGAATCAACATTAAAATTAATTAATTGTTTATATGTATCAATTATGAGTTATTCTTGTTAGTAAAATAAACTATTTTTTGGAATTGTATAATTATTATCCTTCTTGGCCATATCATATATATCAACATTCTCCCACTTAATTCCCAAAGTGGGAATATCATTTCACAATATATTTTGTTAATTTTTTTGGTTTTTTTTATTTCTACTGACATACATGAGCATACATCAACACTTGTAATAACCTCCATTTCCTTTAGTACATAGATTTATTTTTATTAAATATTTTTAAGTTTAAACATTATTCCTCTATGCCTATGACTATTTCTTCATCATAGTATTTTTCCCACTCAATGTACTATTATTTTTTCTTCCTATTATTGATGCACATTGAATATAATTAGAATCCATATGTATAACATTTTTACAACACTAATAAAAAACACAAACATTAATTTTTCCTTTTTTACTGTAGTATAGATAATATTTCATTAATAATTTTTTATTAATCATTATAATAAATGTGATTTTATTGGGTAAATACTTATTATAAAAAAATTTAATGACATTTAGATTATCGTTATGGGATCTTCAGGATTTATCTTTATCTACACTAGAGTATATTTTTAACTGAATCTTAAAATGTTAATGAAAATAGATTTAGTAAAATGTATATTTTTTTGAAGTGGAAGCTACCTCTACTTCTTAGTCTTAAAATGTTTTATTATTAATTGATATATGAATATATTTACTACTATATTGTGGTTTTATATAATATGAATCATCCTTATAATTCTTTGGGACTACTTAATTATATTAAAATTGTTGAAAATACATGGAATGAGCTACTTATAGATTCTTTAATTTTACTTCAAACTCCATGAATTTCATATTGAGGATGTATTTGTCATTAGATATCAGAATAGTTCAATATTTACACTCTTTCATAGTATTCTAAATAACATCATACCAAACTTTTCCCTATTCACATAACATAAATTCATAATTATTAATACACTTTTAATTTACATACAATTGAGCATTTTTAATAGGAAATTATTATTAAGTGAATGGTACATTCTTAATATCATTTTCATATATTATTATTTCACAAGGATCCCTTATAGGATACCATTTTATGTCTTTAAAAAAGTACTCAAAAAAGAATTTCATTATCATGTTTCCTTTTTTTATTTGAAATATTATTTTTATTCAAGAACATTTTCTTCCAATTACTTATCTTTAATTTATGATTCATTTATAATGTTATCAATTTATTCTTAAAAAAATTGTGGGATCCAAAAAGTAAAAGTAATTACATCTTTCTGAAACCCTTACAGTAATTATTAAATGTTAACATAGGAATAAATATATTTATTATCAAATATATCATAAGAATAATGGTCCTCACCACTTATGCTTTATTTATTGGAGGAAATAATATAAAAAAAATATATAATTACATTATATTAATGGATTAAATTTAATTAACATGAGGTTGAATAATCATTCATATTATTTCCATTACACTTCACGTCTCATTCAAAAAATTTCATTCATGGTCAAATATAATCATGATTATATCACATTGATGTTCTATTTTCTTATTCATTAAAGAAGTGGGAAGTATTATAACATTTATTATTAAAATCATTCTTCCTTCTATTTTATAGAGTCATGGAATAGAAAGAAATATGGTTATTAATTGAATCTTCTTCTATAATTATACACTCTGTGATTCTATTGTATGGGGTCTAAAAAATTAAAAAATTGAAATAAAATATAACCCAAAAGATTCATGACCTTACTATGATAAAAATTGATTGGATCACAATAGAATATTCCCAACATTGAGATGAGAGGAAAAAATGTTTACAAACCATTATTCAAGTTTCCCTTTTATCCCTTTTCACCTGTTCATCTTTTCAGTGACAAGACCTCTATTTCTTATTGTGTATCATTTCGACTAAAAATATAAAAATATAAACAAGAAATAAATAAAAGAATAAAACTGGTTTATTGAATATATTATACACATTTAAGAAGACTACATCTCTAGTGAGTCATTGATATCTTCCCTTGTAATTTTTATTATTATTATAAAGGAAAACATGACCAATAGTATATACTCGAACTCATTATACTCAAACTAAATTGGTTAAATATAAGTAATAACCTTTTGGTATGTATATCATTATAGAATAATGGAATTATTATTGTACCAAAAGATGTAGACATACTATAGAATCATGTTACCATCCTATATATAATTTATGAAATTCCATATATAGTTGCAGAAATATTTGAGCATCCTCCAACATCTAAAGAGTACTACAAAATATGGTAGTAGAAGGACGGATCTTTCACTTTACACAGCCTATATAAGATATGTAGTGGATGAATACGGATTTTCCTTCCTAATTCATCTACATATAAGACAGAACATTACTATGAAGTACTATATCACTTATTCTTATTCACTGGACACCAAAACACAGTTAGATATTTGCAATGTCAAATTTTCTTAATATTTTTGAATAACTTTTTTTTCTTCATCATAACATTGAATTTGAAATTTTTATAACCTTACTATAATATATATTCCTATCACTATATGAATACATATCTTTAAATATTTTTATTCTATTTATTAATGTTTTAAAAATATAATCCTTCTATGAACATAATACCACTAATATTTGTTTAATTCAATATATTACTATAATAATGTTGAAATTTTTTCCCTTTCCTTCCTCAAAATATTTTTTAGTGCCATTATCATTTCGCTATATAAATTTTATAAAAAATCCATATAGAAACATTATGTATGTATATATGATATCTTTTTCTATCACACACATGATTCGATGAAACCTTATAGCTTGATGAACTTATTTTCACTGGTGATTCACCATATCATTTTCTATTATTGGGTTATATATTGTGGTATGACAACATTTTATGAAGTTGTATCTGGTTTGTTTATAGGTACATTATTTCCTTATTATTAGTTCATAATATTGGTGTTTAACCATGGTGATTCTATGGGTAAAACTAGTATAATTTCGATGGATGTTGGGCAGTTCACTGTTGGTGGACGGTTTTCCCTAATCGTGTAACCCTGACCAAAAACCATACAAACCCAAATAGTTAGGATATAAAAGGATGGAACACATTTTTCCAATCCATTCCACCTTTTATTAGTAACCCTGAATCTCCAAATGTGTATGTTCACTATTAGGAACACAAATAGGAAAAAATGTTTTCCTCGTACTGGAAACCATGCAGGGGAAATTTTAATCCCTTGAAAATTCATTAAAAAATTTCTGAACCCCCTATTTTATAACACTAAACCCACTAAATTGAACATAAAAAAATTTCTCTCATTTTATGAGGATCCTTATGGGATTCC
Organism: Viscum album; assembly: GCA_963277665.1. Lineage (NCBI taxonomy): Eukaryota > Viridiplantae > Streptophyta > Magnoliopsida > Santalales > Viscaceae > Viscum > Viscum album. Next base: position 714,171,921 of record OY728160.1, read on the forward strand.
TTATCCTTCCAACTTATTTTCTTGATAATTCTAATATCCTTTAATGGATCTTCACATCTTCTGAGATGTGTTTTTCTTCTTGATTATATTCCACTATCCCTCATCTGTCTATATGGATAAAAAGGGTGGGGTTTTCCTATTTTGGTGATTTCTTTTGGTTCTAGGTTTGATAGATCTTTATTCATTTGAATTTGGATATAGGTTTTGATTTTATATCTCATTTTTTATCATGATCTTCATAATTTTTCATCAATTTGTGATTTTTCTTAGTGATCATTCATCCTCAATCATGTGGTAGGTGGTCTAAATTCAATTCATTGTAGTCTTGAAATCCAATTATGTGTATGTTTTGTAAAATATCCATCAGAACATTTAATAATTCAATAATTAATTGAATACCTTATTTATTTGATTAATTTATTGAATCATACAATTGATTAATGGATTTTCCATGTAATAATTTATTTTTATTCTTATTGAGGTAATTGAAATTGTTAGAATTGAATTAATTGATTAGTTAATTAAATAATGGAATAATGTTATTGTAGAATTTAATGGATATTGGGATTGTGAAATTGGTAAATTAATGTGAATGTAAATTAATTAAAAATTATATTTATAATATTATTGACTTGACCTTAATGGGTTATTAGGTTATACGATTTAAATAATAAGAAATGGTTTACTATTGAATTTGTTCATATTTAAAAGTTTTAAAGAGATAAATAATGATGATTTTTTTGATAAATTGAAATGTTTAAAATTATTTAGAATGATTTATGAGAAGGTTCATGATGGATAAACATTATATACATCAAATTCATACTTGTGTGATATTGTGATATTTAGGATACTTTTTATATATGTGTTAATGAATATAGGGCAGGGCTTGAGTCTTGAAACACCCATATTTGTTCATTAATGTGGGATATAGACTAAACTCTATATACCCTTGTGATATTTATGTTCATGTAAGGGATTAAGGATCAAAAAAACTGTAGAGATAGAGAGTGTGGGATAAGTAATGAGGCTCCAAATACCCATGTGATATTAAAGAGTGGGGAAAGGACTGAGGCTCCATATACCTATATGATATATCAAGAGTGGGACTAGGACTAAGGATCTAAATACCCATATGATATTTATGGGTGGGATAGGGAAAGACACTCTGAAAACCAATGAGGTGTTAGACACAATGTTCAACAACCATGAAATTGTCTTTGGTCTATGCTTCAAATTGAGCATGATGTGAAATAGAATGAAATGGATATCAAAAGAAAAGATGTTATAATAAATTGTGAATTGAATATGTGATATGGATCTGAATCCATCATAGGTTGAATAATTTATTTATGGTGCTGGTTTCCTTAGGAACCTATGGTTTGTCTGTCTAAATAAATAATAATTGAATATGTGAAATTTTGACTTTATATCTTGTATATTAGTATTTATAAAATTGTATACACTATTATTGAATGAATGATGTTTTACATACTATCGGTGGTGGTTTACATATTATTACTCACACACTACTGATACTTCCTGATCTGTTCCAGAATAGACTTAATGTTTTCTTTGAATCATATGTTCCAGAGTCATATGTTAGATGGATGAGTTGTGATGAAGCATAAATGAGGAAATTAGAAATGATTTAGGACCCTCTTTGGAGTTTTTAGTGTCTTTATTTTTTTCATAACAACACATGACATGTACATAGATTGACATATCTAATATTCTGGTTTGGATATTGGATTATTGTTTTAGTCATGATGTGATACTGATTTGTCTGGTTATTCATTTTATCTTTTTGTTTTTCTAATTAATTTACCATGTTTTTCTAATATATTAAAGAGGTCATTGTCTCTCCATGATCGATATTAGACCCTCGCTTCTAGTCAGTAGTCTCTGGTATATGGAGAAGCTCTTCTGAGGTAATATAATCAACATGCTCAGTGCACAAGTGTGTGGCACCCGACTCAACAAGTTACAAAGAAGTATTCATAGGATTTTATTTTATTTTATTTTTTCTTATAATTAAGGAATGGTAGACAAGAGAATAAGATTAATCGATCCATGTTTAAGTGCTCCTACATGGGAGCATTGTTCCCATGTAAAAAATTAAATGAAAAGTGTTAAGGGTTAGACTATTGTTATTGATGTATTTTGCTAATGTTGGACATTATTTCACCTTGAGTGATGTGCTTGTTGTGTTATGAGATTATTTCTTGTGATATTTTATGAGCATTGAGTTGTATCCTAGTATGGAACACGATATGAGTATGCATGAATCATTTTAGTAAATCATGAATATTATGTGTGATTTTCCATGATAGCAACACACAGAAAATTCGGGTTTTGAGTATGTTGTTGAAATTTAATTTTTTTCCTTGCTCGTGTAATTAAAATGAAAATGGATTTCAATGTGTAATTAAATGTTTTAAAACGATGAGCATTACTAATAATTGGGTTTCTAATGTGAAAAAAAATGAGAATGAGTTTACCTTTTTTAAACCAAGACATTGTTCTAGGATTTTTAAGGGTACAGATAATGATTCTTGTTTGACCCTGGGGTGGTAAAAAGGGGGATGAATTTTTATTGATTTATTAGAATCCCCCTTGTTAAATATGTTTATTTGGTGAAATGTGTCCAAATACATGTCTTTGTAATTGTAGATTTATGACTCCATGATGATTCTTCTCAATACGATGACAAGAGGACAAGGCTGGAAATCTGCCTCTAGTAGTGGAACCAGAGGAACTGATTGTTCCATGTGAAAGTTCCATGTAGAAGTTCCTTGAGAATGTTCCTTGTATCATTCAATTAATGGAGAGATAACCAGAGTGGGATGTGAAGGGTATGTCTATCCTGAGATGAGATTTTCTGTTATAGATCCCTCTGAATTTCATAGAAGAGGCTGGACATATGGTATTTGAGATCAAGATTGAGTCTATTCATACTAAAGATATTGATTTGGAGACTCTTGTAGTGATGAGGGAAAGGTTTTCGAATTATATATTCTAAGGATCTGTGATGTGTTGGTGGGATGTCTGGGATTAGACATGTTAGGAATATGGTATGATATGGAAGTAATTATTAGAGTATTTCCAAAATCACTTTTTTATAAATACACTTAGACAAGAGATTGAATATGACTTCATGAGGTTTAATCAGGGGATCATGTCCATGATTGTCTATTCTAGTAACTTTAATAATGTGTAATACATTTATAAATCACGGAATGAGGATGTGATAGATATGGGAAGGTTTTTCAAGGACATGCTCGAATGTGATTTTAAGTCCCATGTTAATATATTTGGATAAAAATCATTTATGTAGTAGTGGATCAAGTTATCATATCAAAGGGGAACCTAAAGGAGGATTAAAGTGGAGGGAAGGTGATTCATATTGAATGATCATGAGGTACGTATTCCTATAGTAGGAACTATATCTAACATAATGTTTACCAAAATAGTGGAAAGAAGAGTGGCCGGAGGGAAGGATCAATTACTCAGGATCCTTTCTATGTTTCTTTCCACTAGTGTGGTAATCTGGTAAGTTATAATAAAAACTAATCCAAACCACTAGTATATTTTTGAGATTGCAGTAATATGAGACATATGTAGAAGTTCCATAGGAACCCATGACTGGTGGGTAGGGATTGAGTAACTTGGAAGAACCAGAGTGTGGGAATGCAGTCTTCTACACGGTTTTAGTTTTGCAGTTGGGTTCTTCTGGAATTCACAATAAAGGTAGTAAACATGGTACGTATATGAACAAGAACATGTATCAACATAGTGTTATATCTTAGGGGTATTATACTTGATTATAGGGATGAGGGGTAGGGTAGTTACATGTACATCATCGTAAACATATGGATAAACAGGCTATACCATCATAGTTATAAGTATTATTCTTATTGCTTATACACCATCTAGTGATGTATTTGATATTGGTGACTTTCATTTTTTTACATCCTCAAAACTTTCAAATTGTTTGATTTTTGGAGAAGAGCATGTGTGTTGGGTTATAATGATGGATACTCCATTAATAGTTCAATCAAGAGACATCTATTTGTGATATCTGTGTTTTATTCCAAATAGAGAGATTCATTTTCTATGGAATAACTACATCCTTGAAATGTGATCCTTTGTCCTAATTTTGGGTATGGAATGGTTAGGAGCATTTCAAGAACACATATATTCTGATAGTAGGAGAGTGACTATTATGTCTCATAAGGATGAAGATTATTTCCATTATGGAGAATGGTATACCAAGGAGGGATATACATGAACAATTCATCCGAAACTAGTGGATCTCACCACCCATGATTCTTGTTTGTTTATTGATGATGAGTTTTTGGAGCATGATATATTTCCACCCATAGGGGAATTGTTCTAGGGCATGTATAAAAAGTATATATCAATGCTTCCTCATTATAGTAATATGTAATTTACAATTGATCCCTTGTCATAGGATAAGTAAGATTATATTCATTCATATTGAATGAAACCAACAAATCATCAACAGCTTAAGACTGAATGTGATGAGTTGATGGATAAGTGTTTTATCAGTCAGAGTACATCACTTTGGAGTTCTCCTGTTTTGATTGAAAATAATGTTGACAGAACATTTCTCATATGTGTTTAATACTAGATGTTGAACTAGATGACTGTAATGATCCAATAACTTCTCCCATATATCAATGATCGTTAGGACAAGGCGATTGGAGAGTATGTGTTATCAATGACTGGATTTAGAGAAGGGTATCATTAGTCGAGAGTTAGGTCTTCTGATATATATAGGAATTCTTTTAGAGGAAGGTATGACCTATATGAGTTCATCGTGATTCTGTTCGGGAAAACAATACACCATAAATTTTTATGGCCTTATTAACCGAATCTTCCATCCATACATGGATCAGTTTTTGTGACTATTTTTGGATTAAATCTTGGAATACTTCAAGAAACATGATGATTATTATGAACATATTCACATTATACTGAGTACAGTAAGAGAGAATTGCCTATACTCCACTCTATCTAAGTTTCAACTCTAGATTGATCAGGTACATTACATAGGACACATCATATGCATGGAAGGTGTATCAGTAGACCCTGATATGTTTAATGAAAATGTTTCTTGGATGAAACCCACTAATGTTTTTGATACCCATAGCATTATGGGATATGAAATAAATAATCAAACATTCATCCAAGACATTGTCGGATTTTTAGCACCAATCTCGAGCTTGACCATGAAAGGGATAAATATTGAATGTTCGATAGCATATGAGAATTCATTCCAAGTGTTGAAGAAGCACTTGAAGAAAATACCAATCCTAATCCTACCTAATCAAGGTGATGATTATATTTTTTTCATGATTATAGGATAGGTTTTTGAGTACTATTGAGGGAGGGAGATCGAGTTGTGGCATATGGGTCATGGAAGATGAGGCTACATTAATGGAATTACACAACACATGACATCAAGTTAGCATTAGTGCTTTATGGTTTGATATTTTTTTGACATTATGTATTGGGAAAAAGATTTCTATGTATACCTATTATAAGAGCACAAAGTAGATCATTTCCTAATGATATTTGGATCTATGTTTTTGTAGGTGGGATGAGTATATAAATTCATTTGATTTGGATCTAGTTTATACACTAAGGAAGGGAACCCGTGTAGTTGATGAATTTAGTAGGAAAACACATACTCAAGAAGCTCGTGACTCTAGATTTGAGAGGAAGACAATGAATTTTAAAACATAAATTAATGTATAGGTTTAGAAGAGAAAGGATCAGATGAATCTCAAATTAGTTTAGATGGATTCTACACTTTTGATTTTGATCAGGGAGAGGTTTATTGGGGATACAGTGATTTTGGACATGATGAATAGCCTAGAGGGTGGCGAGTCACCATCTGATTGAAGAATAGATGAGGATAAGATCTTATATGCCATGAATCATGTTTTTTTTCCTAGTACCATGTGATAGAATCTAATTCATGAAAATAATTCCTCAATATGGGTGGTGTTTATATGTGTAACTAAAATGTACCATTACCTTAAATTATTGTTTTGGTGTCTGGGAATGAAAAAGTAAATTGCATGGTTCGTGAAATTATATTGTACTTGTCATCCTGTGAAGGAATGGAATCAACAAACTGGTACTTTAATATAATTATTTCCCATTTCATAATGTAATTGGGATGACGTTACAATGGTTTTTTGGTGGGTCACCTTAGGACGCCTCAGAAGAATGATTCTATTTGGGTTATTGTTGACCATTTAAAAAAGGAAGTGAATTTTGTTCCCATACGAGATAACTTCTCAATGGATAAATTATGAGATATGTATGTTTGAGATATTTTTCATCTAGATAGGGTTCCACAGAGTATAGTTTCATATTGTGACCTATGTTTTAATTAGCTCTTCTCAAAGTGATTGTAGAAGGTTATTGGTAAAAAAAATATTAACTATGTCATTCTACCCATGGAAAGTTGGGAAGTTGGAATGTAATATATTGGTATTTGATTATATGTTTAGAGAATGTGTTCTGACATTTTTGGATATTTGGATAAGAACATAGGAATTGTGGAATTTTTCAATAAAAATATTTATTAAAAAACTTTTCTAATGGCACTATAAAAGGTTCTTTATGGTATGAAATACAGATTAACCTATATGATGGATAATGGTTGGGTAGTTAAAGCTATTGGGACCATGTCTCATGCAAGAGACATCAGATAAAGTTCAGTTGATACTAAAGAATATGGCTATAGAAAAAAGTCATGTATTGATCTATGTTGATGAACCCTAGAAATTATGGAGGGTGATCATGTGTGGCTTCAGGTTTCTCTTATATTGGGCCACTATAGGATTCAATGTAAGGGTAATTTGGCACCAATATTTTTTGGACCATTTGTGTTTTTGGAGAGAATCATCCTGGAGGTGTAATGATTTGATCTTCCATAGACATATACTTTGTTTTCACTATGTTGTACTTATGTCAAACATTTGTTGGTATCACCACAACCCTTCTTTTGTGATATTTTGTGGCTGATGTTGTGCTTGGGATTTATGTGTCCTTTGAAGAGAATATGATGCACCTGATAGATCATAGGTAGAAAGTGTTTTGGGGAAACATCATACAGTTAGTTCAAGTATTATAGAGACATGGTTGTGTGTATGAAGAAATATGGGAATGATAAGAGAATATGAGGGATTAGTGGCCTGATCATTATGACTCAGAATCATATAGGTTCTTAATAGTACAACTCAAGGGGAGATATTATATGTTGGGGAGATTGTAAGACCAGGACCTTTTCTAGAGATGTATATATCTAGTTTCAAATAACGTGTTCCCTATTTGGTGTACATAATGTTTGGGTTTTACCTTGGGGAGATATTGTGTGAAATTGAATAATTTTGGAAGGAAGTTGGGTAGTGTACTTTAAGTACACTGTTTTCAAAAACCGTGTTCCTAGGACAATAAATAGTGTGACAATAAATAATGGCGAATCGCAAAGTTGGCACATAGTTTTTAAAATGGTGCTACCTTTTATTTGTAACCCTGATGCTCCTTAAGAGGAGGCACATAATTATGGAAAACCATGTGTCCCATACCGGAAATTGAGAACATATAATTCTAATCATAAAAAAATTCATTAAAAGATTCCCAAACCCCTATATTATACTCCTAAACCCACTAACTCAACCCTATACCAATTTCTCTCATTTCGAATGCTTATGTATGGATTCCAAATCCTTCAAACATATGTTTTTTTATGATTCAAAGATCCTTTTATTGATTTTCCACTCATCTTGTATATATTTTCTTTCTAATTATATTTCTCTCTCACACATATCTCTTTTTGGATAAAAAGTGTATTCCTTTCCTCTAGTTATTATGTGTTTGGATCTAGGTTTGTTATATCATTATTTTTTTAATCTTGGATCAAGGTATTAACTCTATATATTTTTCTTCACCATGATTTTTGGTTTCTCACTTCAATTCATGATTTTTTTTTGTGGGTGTTCATCACCTATATTGGGGAAGGTGGTCTAAATTCTAGTCTCATAGTATTGATTTCTAATTGCACATGTTTTTTGTGAAATTTATATTTTCATGATTGATAATTTATTATTTAATAGAATAAATTAATTTATTAATTAATTCATGGAATCATTAAATTGATTAATTAATTTTCCATGTGACAATTGAATATGCTTATAATTGGAGAAATTTAAAATTGGTGAAATTTTATTCATTGTTTGGTTATTTAATTAATGTAATATTGTTATTTTATAATTAATGGGATGCAAGGATGTTGAAATTGGTTAATTAACGTGATTATAAATTAACTGAAAATGGGAATTATGAGATGGTTGACTTGACCTTAATTGGTTTGTGGGTTTGTAACACCTCAAAAAATTTTGAAATGTTTTTTTAGTATTAAATTAATATTTGAGATATTTTTTATTTCATTTAAAAATAAAAATATTTTATTTTATATTAAATTACTATATTTGTCTTGTGTTATATACAACACTGATTTAATAGTGTACTAGATAAAACATATATTGTAGCTTTATATACAAGGGAAACTGATGTTCTCTTTGACATGGAATATATTACACACAACACTATTTTGGCATACAGAACACACAACAACATGTTAGCATACATTACACCCGAAACTGATGTTTCTACGAAATATCATTTTACTATTCTAATTAATTAAATGGGATACTTATAAACAGGACATTAATGTTATTAATATGAATAGTAAAAACTAATTATTATTTTATTTTATTTTTTAAAGAAATAAAACATATTGATATAGAATGATATAATGTTTGTCAAGATCCGTATATGTTTAAAAATACTATTTTCTCAAATAAACTAAATTTCATTTCTTTATATGGGAAAAAATAAAAATAAGTTTTGACACATATGGAAATTTAATTTGATAAAATATAATTTGTTTTTTAATAAATAATTCTGAAATAATCTTAGGATAATATTTTAGTATTTTTTCATGAAACTTCATTTTATGATGAATAGTGAATTTACAGTATTTTAGTTAATAACTCTCTTTTTGTTTAAAGAATAATTAATGTTAAATTATAATTTAAATTGGATTTATGGTAAAATTATATCATCTATACATTTATTAATACTAATTACATCATCATAATAAATTTCATGTAGAAATTGAATATAAACACTTAACAAACTTGTGAACATTTTTCTACTTTAAAACAAGTTATTTTGTCTCCTCTACAAGTTAGCATTAACATAAATTTTTTTGATTCTATAAATTAAATTAATTAAATGGGATACACCATTTTAATAATTATAATATTTAGATTATATTTAGAAATTGTTTATTTTTTTCCAAAATGATTAGTAAAAATGATTACTAAAAATGATTAAAATTAATCAATGCAATTAAGGTCAAATGAAGCTTAATTAGGTAAAAAACTGTAATAATTGGGGAAAAATGACCTATACACTTTCCCAAAACACATTTAATGGATATAATTCACCCATAAACCATCTATATTATATTTATGATGGGTTTTATGACTTTTTGTTTCTAATTACATGTGTAATCCTAACTTGTTTAAACAAATTTTATGCGAGTCATTTTCCTTGTCAATAAATGGATACTACATTCCCCTCTTTATCTAACCTATTATGTTCAGACAATATCATCCAAATACACTTCAATAAATACCTTCCTAAATCATTTAATACTCACTTTTTGGAATGAATTCTTCCATGGAATCATTTTGACGAAAACCAAAAAGAGTTGCCTGAATAAGAGGTAACTTCTTCTCTAAAGCTCATTCCTTTTATTTTCCTTCTCCACACAATCCATTATACATAATAAATAATTTTTTAATAAAATAATTATCCTAAATATAATATTATGTTGTTATTATGAGGTTTAATCTACACTTACACACTCCTCCATCTAATGGTTATAGAATATATTGTTTATGCGTATAACAAACTACCGCCTCGCTAAATGATTATTATTTATTTATCATTTACAGCCTCTCATGGTGGACACTATGATGGGATCTATATATATATATATATATCATATATTATATTTATTATTTATTTAACCAAATATATGATTTTTTACAATACATATCTTTATTTTTGCATTGTGTGTTAATACGATAATTTCTTTTGAGTTAGTTTGGACCTCCGCCCCCTCAAAGTGATACGATCCATTTATACACTACATGGATTGTATTAAGGATGGTTTTATGGGATAAATATGATATACATAAATTCATAAATCATAATTAATGATAATATATATATAATCATAGATTTATTCAACTTTGTTTCATTCAACATGATAATTAAACAGAAATAGTGTTCATGTGTATGTACGACTGGCTGTATCCATGAATAGTGTATTCTGTTTCATACTTATATATTATATAAATTATTATTATACACTTATAATTTATAGAAATAATATTTCGATAATTATTTTCATTCTTTAAATCATGATAGAAGATTAATGACCAAAGAAATAACAAATTATGCCACATGGGAAGAATAAAATGAATATTACCCAAAGTGAATCCTCGACATAGGATTGATAACAAGAGTGTATTATAAGGTTGTAATAAAATAATATATGGTATTATTTATAAGAATATTTTTATTTAAAATATTTATAATAAATTCATAATTATTATGCTATTGGTTCGAATGAGGACAATGAGAGTGAAGACATAAGTTAATGTGATTTTATCTCACTTTTTATTTTTGTGAGATACATGCTTTATTCTCCACCCAATTCAATTGTGTGGTGTGTATAAATGTACATTGATTTAAAAAATTACTATTATATTAAAATTTATGGGAGTTTAAATATACATTATATGACATTTATTTCAGGGGGTTTATGTTTCATGAGTTTTCAAATTTGAAAAACTGTTTTTTATTAATTTTACCTTCTTTGAGACTCATGTTTTGTTATGTGAAAATATTAGTTTCAAGGTGTATATAGTTCACTTTTATATGATATATCATGAATAAAAATATTTTCTTGAAATTATAATTTTCATGTAAATATATTTTCTTAAAAGGATATTTTAATACCAGGTTACCAAGTGATAAGAGTTTATTGATATAATCTCATAACTTTTAGAGATTGTTTATGTTTATGCTTCCATTGATGAAATATTATGATCCATATCTCTATAAAATTGATGAGTTTTCTTGTACTCTGGTCATTCAGGATCTATTAATTGATTGGTACCATTTTTATACTCTTTTTATATAAATTTTTTTAGAAAGTGTTTTTATGGAATCCAAAATTTACACTCTATTAGGATGAAAATCTATGTTATTTCAAAACAATGTTGTCATAAAATTGTTTCCAAGGATATTGCACCGTTATACTATAATCATTAAAATAATTTTTTTTCTTTTTTTCATTTACCAATTTTATCAATGTAATATTCTTATCTCTTTCCAAACTAGTCATTTTTCTATCATTTATACTGTTCATAAGGAATGTTCTTTTTACCTAGAACGACAAGTACAGATTTACCCTAAGTCATATCATTGTAGTTTCCTTTTCATTTAAAAACAAATAATTTTTATTTAAATGTTTTTAAATGTTATTTTCAATGATATTTTTTTCAATAATTCTTTCATGATTATTTTATATGTTTTTATGTAAAATCATGTAAAAAAATTTTCAATCCTTATTTATATGTTTTTAAAGTACTTAAAAATAAATGGTTATCAAAACATTTTAATGATTCATTTAGATGATTCCATGTAAAAATGTTTTTTAATATTTTCAATCATTATTTTTAGGTTTTCAATGTATTTTCAATGAAATGGTTTTCAAAACATTTTCAATAATTCTTATTATGTATTAAAAATATGTTTAAGGAAATGGATTTCAAAATATTTTCATGATTTGTTCCAATGTTTTAATTAAAAAATGTTTTAATTTTTTTCCCAGTATTTAATTATAAGTATTCAAAGTTTTAAAAAAATTATATTATTATTTTAATATTATTTTATATTATTTCAATGAAAATGGTTTTCAAAATGGTTTCAAGTGTTCTTTATAAATTTTCAAGGAATTTTTTAAAAAAAATTATTTTCAAATGGTTTTATTTTTTAAAATGTTTTATCAGAGAAAAAATGGTGTTCCCCCAAGAAACATCTTTAAATGATATTTGATAATTATTTTCCATCTAAGATGAGATCCATTGATGTTACTCATTCCCCTATATAATATTATCTAAATAGTACATTCATTTTATTTAAATTAATGGGTTATGATTAATGTTATAGTTTCTATTAATCCTATTTATATTTCTTAGGTAATATGTTTATGAAATCCATATCTCTTTCACTATTTATCATTTAGATGATTTATTTAAGAAACATTTGTATTTTTTCACATGTTATGATATGTATTTATTTTTATGATACCCAATTCATTTCATGGGTTATTATACAATTATTTATGATATTACGGGGCATTTATGTGTGATTTCATTATGATATGGGTGGGACCTATATCACCCTCCAATAAATAGTAAGTATTTATATCTCATGAGATAAACATGGGTGGAACAAGAAATGAACTCAAGTCATCATTATATATATGTAATGATCATTGGCCTTAGTTTAGTATTAGAGGGATGAAACAAACAATGAACTCAGTTTTTTATTATAGTGATGGAATGAAAAAATAAATATGTTCAGTAATACACAACTAGAAGAGGGTGTGGACTAAATTTAGTAAATGATTTTTTGAACTATAATGGACTTGGGTGTAATTCATTAACTACTTTTTAAATAATTAAATATTATTATTTTTCTTCCTTAATTTCATGTTTTATTCTAATGTTACAATTTTATGGATTATGATCTTTAAAACCGTATGATTAATGTCATATGAATTGAAAATATTAATAATGATCTATAATATTTAGGGTATAATCTTCAAATGTTATTCCCATGTTCTATACCTTTTGTTCATGTTATGTTTTCACATTTTCATTATTTACCCTTACAGGGAATCTATGATCACCTATTTCTTATTTTTCATTTACACGGGTTATAAAGAATATTTTTATGCACATGTAGTAAAGGTGGGAATATTTTTGGTAGATATTGAAGATAATTCACAATGATAAAAGTTTTTTTCAAGTTTACAATGACACATAACTATTATGCTCCTCTGGAATTTTGTTTTGTAATGTAAAAAACATTCATCTAAAATGATGTAATATCCATTCATGTTAACCATAGGTCACTATAGTTGGTATCAAAAGAATGTTTTATTCATCCGTTGTAACTAGGATGAGAAAATATTTGAGATATAACAAGTTATATTTCTAAGGATATGTCTATCGATGTCACTAAATATATGTATATAGATGTGTTAAAATGTAGGGAAATATCATGGAATTATGGTAAAGGAAGAGTGAGTGGTTTCTTATAAATACACCCCTTTCTGGATACTACAAGTGGATGTGGATCTAGAAAATATGTATCTAGGGGTAAAAACTCTGACAAAATGTTCCAAGCCCTACTTAGGGTAATCATGTACATGATCATGAGCATTATTCACACCTAGTTAGAAACTCCCATAGGATATTCATTGGATGTTCACAAAACCCTTCAAAACCCATCATGAATGGTTGAAATAGAGGATGACTAGGAATAACCTTGGATAAACTTAAGTTGTCATTGATTGAAGATGTATGATACAAGATTTAGGCACCCTATATGTAATTATTTAGGATTATATGGTATCCAAATATGATAAATGATTCTCACACTATAAATTCAGGTTTTATTTAGTAGATATAACTATATGGATCATGGTTAACATTTAATTTTCCTGATGTGAAAATCAGGGGCATTATGTGAATCTATTTTTCGATAAAAAATATCATAAAGAGAATCAGGATGTTAGTATGATTATTTGTTATACTTAAGAAGATAAAGATACCACAACCAACTTTTGAAAGGTATGTGATGTTCTTCTAGTATTGTTTGCATAGATCATAGGAATAATGATTATATTTAGGTTGAAGAAAATTATGACATTATTCACATTTCATATTCTATGAATGAGGTATTATAGAATTTTTTGATTATTCCAGAGTAATGGTTTATAAATAATGATGTATTAATAATGTATTACTATTTTTTAATTAAGATATGATGTTATACGAATCATGAAATGTATTAGTATTTTTAGTATAAGTTTTCATAAAGGATTGAAAAGGACATGTTAAATGTGATGAAGACATAGTAAAGTGATTTCATGGAAAGATGATATTTTTAATTAAGTGATGGTAACCCTTAATTATTTCTTGAAATTGATATAATGATATTTGGATTATGATACTTTGGATATGAATATGTAAATTGCACCGTACAAATTACCCTAGAGAATATTTTTGATAAAATGGTATATGTCATCAAGGATAAAGTTTATGAATTCTTGGATTTAATGAATATATCCAGTAATCATTGGAATAAGGAAGAATGATTGTTTTCCAAAAAAGGATTTCTGGTACTTATTTTCATTACCATGTTTCATGTGATTATATGATGAGGTTATTCACATGTTTGGAATGTAAAAACCAAGTGGCACTTTTTTATATATTGGGGAACCAACGTTAATATGATTTTGTGGATTTCTTTCTAATGATTTGAATATTCATAATTTTTATGCGTTATAAGGATAATAATTTATGACAAGTTATTCTTTAACTCATGAGGAAGTATTGATGTATTGAGATTGAATTTAAAACCCATGTTTAAAGGATATTTATTGAATAAAATTATTTCAAGGATTTTTATCATATTTTGGAAATTATATTAGTATGGTTTTAGAAAAGGATGTATTTAATGTCAGGTGACAACCAACCAAGTTCCTAAAAGGATGTGGATTGTACACCCTTGAATGAATGATTAGAAGAGTTTCAATCCTACAACTGGCCTACAAGATGTCCTAATAATTCTGTAATTATTTTTTACGAATTATTATTTATGATGAAACAATAATGTTACTTTTCTTGTATAGAGATTAATTTTTAACCATATTGATTTTTAATAATTTTTCTAGATTAATATGTATAATGTTCGTTATTTTAAGGGTATTATGATCTGCTAAAGTGTATATTAGATAATCATGAATCAATGTTAATTTATGGATGTCTACTACATGATATAATGGATAAATTATGAATTGATAAAACCACAACTAAAGAATGAAATTTTGTTTATATAAATATATTATGTAAGTATAATTCCTTAAAATATTGGTCTGTAAAAAAATTACTCAACATTAGAATAACGATCAATAGAAATTGTGTTTTCTTAATACCGTAATTTTCCTGTACTGAGGGAATTTAAAATCACCATATATTTATGAATTTTAGGCCATCAAAATTTCATTTGTCATTCACTTTTGTTGGATTAATGACCTACACCACTCGCTATAAAAAAATTAGGATTCTCCTCCATGTCTAATATTAACATCCAACCTATGATCTATTATGTGGAAACTTAGTAATACGTTACATTCGTTAACCATTATATTTCCAAAATTTCCTTTTTTTGGGATATTTTAGTATTGATTTTTATGATGGGTGTTTCTCTAAATGATACTTTCATGTATTAAACCAATGAAAACCTATATGAATTTCGTAGGAGGAATTCATTTTATGGGGGCATAAAATGTAATTCCCCATGATTTTTTGAATTAATTTTTTCTCAAATTAATTGAACCTTTGTGATATATTTCATTTCACATAACACAAAAAAAATTATTTTATATTAAAGTACTATATTTGAATTGTGTTATACACCACACCACGTTAATCATGCATCATCCAAAACAAAAATTTTGGTTTTCTATACATGAAAAACATGGGTTATCTATGACTTAGCATATATTACATACAACATTGACTTGGAATATGTAAAACTCAACACCATCTTAGTGTACATGACCCACAACATTGATGCATCTATAAGACATCGTTTTACTGTTATAATTATTTAAATGAGATAATTATAACGTTTACATTAAACATTTTAATATAAATAGTAATAATTAATTTTTAAATATTGTTTATAATGGTTTTACAGAAATAAAACACATTTTTAATGAATGATATAATTTTCCTAAAGACCATAAATTGTTAAAAATACTATTTTCTCAAGAGAACAACATTTCACGTACTTCTATGAAAAAAAATAATTTTAGACATATATTGAAAATTAATTTTATGAAATAAACTAATTTTTTTAATTTAAAATGATAAAATTAGTATCGGATGATTTTTTGGGATTTTTCTGAGAAACAATAAGTTTTCATCAATTGTAAAAAGCAGTCTAGTTTATTTAATAACAACCTTGTTCATATAAAAAATTATTAATGTTAAATTTTAAAGTTAACTTTTTGTATGTTCAAATTAGTTAAATTATACTTCTATTAATACCATTTAGGTCATTCTAATCAATTTCACTTAGAAATTAGAAATAAAAAAACAAACTTTTGATCATTTTTTACATTAAAAAGTGATTATTTCGACCTGTCTATAGGATTAGAAATAATCCTAATTTTTCCAATTCTTAAAACTGAATTTAAGAAAATGTACATTCGACATTGTAATTTGTATAGTATTTAGATTCTGATAATATCATTTTTATTTTTGATAAAAATTATTAGTAAAAGTGAATAAAATTAATCAAAGCGATTATGGTTAAATTAAGCTTAGTTGGGGACTAAACGTTAATATTAGGGTCCAAATAGACTATAAAGTAGTCCAAAACCTGTATTATGGATATTGTTAGGCCATATAGCATCCATAATTTTTTTATTTTTGTTTGGTATGGAATTTTTTGGAAATAACATGTGTACACCAAAATTATTTTCCAAAATTACAAGTGAGTCCTTTTCCATCCCTTTAAAAGGATACCACCTCTTCTACTTCTAAACACATCAAAAACGTATTAATTTCATCATGGATCTTACCAATAAAATTTAAAACGTCCTTAATGTCCCCCTTTAGGCTTCTATATTTTTTAGAAAGTCTTCTGAGGAATCTTTTTGACACAAACAAAAAGTTCTTATTCTGTTAAGAGTAAACACCTTCTCTCAAGCTCGTTTTTTTATTTTCCTTCTACACACATAAAATATATTTATTCCATGCTTTTATAAAAAACAATTATTCTCAATAAAATAATATTTAGTTATTCTATGGGTTCAACCTACATGTACACACACCTCCATCTAATGGGAAACAAACATATTGTTTATGTGTATGGTGAACTACTACCACACTAAATAATGATTATTCATTTATTCCTTTGCCACCTCTCATAGTGGAAATTTAATTAGATAATCTATTTATATATGTAGTATATTATATTTATTATATATTTATGCTTTTTTATTCCTTTTTACAACACATATATATTTACTTTCCATTTTCTATTTATACCATAATTTCGTCTAAGGATGTGTGGACTATTGCCCCCACAAAACGATATGATTTGTTCATACACTACATGGATTGTAATATTAGTGTATTTAGTAAATATATATGATTTATATTATATAGTAATTATAATGTAATAATTATTCAAATATACATACATACATATATACCTTTTAATTTTTCCCTTCTACAAGACAATTAAACGGAAATAACATTCATTTCTATGTACAACTTACCATCTCCATGAACGATGTATTTCATTTCATACATAAATATTATATAGATTATTATAATATACATAAATTATATATAGAACTTATTTATATAATTTTTTACATTCCAGATATCATGATTTAAGTATAAGGAGAAATGATATAACAAATTAAGACACATTCAAAAAATAAAGAAAATATTACCCGATGTGAAACCTTAACATATGGTTGTCAACAAGAAGGTAATATAATGTCATAATAAAAAATTATATGTTATTAGATATAATAATGTGGTTCTATATTGAATTTATATTTATTATAAATGTGTTTTGAACGATTATGTTGGGATTCAAGACACAAGGTAAGGGGGTTTTATATGACTTTATATTTCCATGAGATACATGCTTTATTCACCCCTGTATCATTTTGTGTGGTGTGAATTAATGAAAATGGATGTAATAAATTATTATTATAGTTAAATTTATTGTTATCTAAATATCCATTATATGACCTTTATATCATGGAGTTTCTGTTTAAAAAAAATTAACTGGAAATATAGTTTTGTATCAATTTTCCCTTCTTTGAGATCCATCTTTTGTTATGCACGTAATTTTTTTTAGCTTCATATAGTTCCATTTTATTTGATATATCATGAATATAACATTTTTCATGAAATTACAAGCTTTATTTAATTTATTTTTTCTTGTATGTATATTATAATCTCATGTCACCATGAGATAAGTGTTCATTAAAACAATCCCTTCGATTTTCGAGATTGATTATGTTTATGCATCCTTTTATGTATTATTAGGATTGATAACACAATAAAATTCATATAATTTATTATGCTCTAATTATTCAATATATATTCATTTATTAGTACAATTTTCTATCTCTTTGGTATATAAGATAGTTAATAAAATGTCTTTTAGGAAGCCCAAATTTACCCTCACATTGGATAGAAATATATGATCCTGAAAACGTTGTTCTAGAAAAATGATATCCAATAATTTTATATAATTATACTATAATATTTATTATAAATTATTACCCATTTTTTCTTTTACAAATGTTTTTAATGGAATCTTTTTTTCTCTTTATGAACTTGGCATTTTTCTTTCCTTTTTAACGTGAAAAAGAATGTATTTCCCTTGTTCATCATATACATTTGTAACTGCGATCATTTATTTGAAGCTTTATTTTCATTTTTAAAGTGATAATTTCTATGAAAAGGTTTTTAAAAGTTATTTTCAAGGAATTTTTTTGAAATGTTTCCATGCCTTATTTATTTTTCTTCATACTTTTTTCAAAGAAATGGTTTTTATAACATTTTGAATAATACATCAAATGTATTAAAGTAAAAAGAATTTCAAAACATTTTAATGATTTATTTTTAATTTTACAATGTATTTTAAAATAAATGGGATTCAAAACATTTTCATTATTTTTCATTATTTGTTTT
Source organism: Viscum album (assembly GCA_963277665.1). Taxonomy (NCBI): domain Eukaryota; kingdom Viridiplantae; phylum Streptophyta; class Magnoliopsida; order Santalales; family Viscaceae; genus Viscum; species Viscum album. The sequence goes on from OY728160.1 coordinate 714,191,129, forward strand.
CTAAATATTTTTAAATAAAATGTTGTTTTTTTAATATATTTTGAGTCTAATTTTATTAGTTTTTTTGGAAATGGTTTTTAAAATTGTTTTATGTATTCCATATATATTTAAGGTATTTTATATAAAAATTAAGTAGAAACGGTTTTGTGATTTGAAGATCGTTTTTCAAAGAAGGAAGGATATTTTACATGCGAAATGTTTTTTAAATGCATTTCAAAATTATATTCCTTCTATGAAGACATCTGTTCATGTTACACTTTCCCCTATAAGAAATTATCTAAATGTACAATTTATATTATTTCTATGATTGGTTTATAGTAAATATAATGGTCTTAAAGAAAACTGTTTCAATTTTACTGGTTATATTTTAATGAAATCCATTTTTCTTTAATGGGTTATATGTTTATGAAATATTTTTCTATTTCATAGGATATGATTAAATGAAATAGTTGGGAAACTTATATCTTTTTCCATAGGTTACAATATGTTTACATGTTTATGATTTCCATTTCATTGCGTGGGTTATGAAATTATTTTTTATTATATTGTCAAATATGTATATATGATTTCATTATGATGTGGGTGGGAAATATATCTTCCTATTATGAATTGGGTAATGATTTATATCTCAAGATATATACATGGGTGGAATGTGAAATGAAATTAGTTCAGTATTATAGGGATAGAATGAGAAATGAACTTGGTTCAGTATTATAGGGCTAGAATAAAAAATGATCTCAGTTCAGTATTACAAGGACGGAATGAGAAATGAAATTTTTATATAAATAATGGATGGAATGGGGTGTGAACCCAGTTCAATAAAGGACTTCATCCACTGAGATGGACATGGAAGAAATGTCTAGACTACTATAGAAAAAATAATATATTCTGATGTGTCTACCAAAATTCCATGTTTATTCCTATGTTATCCTTTCATGGATTCTTTTCTTTATTTCCATAGGATTTATGTCTCATTAACTCCCCAAAATTATTATCATCTCTAATACTTTGGCTATAATTTTAAAATGTAATGTTATAGATGTATACCATTTTTTTATGTTATTCTAATGCATTTCCATTATTTACACTTACTGATCTTCTGAGATCACCCATTTCATAGGTTTCTTTCCTCTAGTTTTGAATAAATTTTAGGTAGAAGTACTAACGGTGGAGATATTAATGGTAGATTTTGATGATCTTTTTTCAGGACAGAAGATTTTGTTTTCAAGTTTCCAAAGACACTATACTATTATAGTCATCATGCATTTCTTTTTGTTGTGTGATAAATATCCATCTAATGTGATGTTATATCCATGTGTGATAATACTCGGTCACTATAGGTTTATTGGATTTCAATAATTCAAAGTAGTTTAATGGTGAATATTTCAAATATTCGGATGTGATTGAGATAAATAATGATGATTTTTGTGATAAATTTAAAAGGTGAACATTAATGAAAATATTTGATGAGAAGGATAATAATGCATAAAATTGATTAATGTGAAAGTGTGATTTGTGTGATATTGTGATGTTTGTGATATTTGTGACATTTTTGTAAATGAGTGTAAGAGATGGAATGAGGATATAAATACCCTTATGTATTAATGAATGTGGGATAGAGACTAAGGCATTAAATATCCATGCGATATTTAGGTGTGGGGTAGGGAATGGGGCTCAAAATATCGATCAGAGATAGTGAGTGTGGGAAAAGGTATGTGGCTCCATATACTCGTGTCATTTTAAGGTGTGGGGAAGTGATTGAGGCTCCATATACCCAAATAAAATATAGAGTGTGGGATAAGGACTGAGGCTCCAAACAATTGTGTGATATTGATGTGTGGGATGGAGAAAAAATAAAAAAACACCCACTGGGTTTTAGACATGATGTTCCATTCCCATGATATTGGATTTGGACTATGGTCCCAAATGACTAAGATATGAAACTAAAGGAAATGGATAATGTAAGACTTTCAGTTATGATGTATAGTTTATTGAATATGAGATATGCTTCAGACTCTGGCATAAGTTGAAGTATGTATTGAGGTAATGGGTTTCCTCTATAACCTAGATTTTATGTAATTAAATAAATAATAATTAAATGTTAGAACATATTAATTTATTGAATGTATTTTATTCTATAATCCACTACATACACTATTATTAACATGATATTGTTTTATATATGGTTTCTTATAGCCTACTGAGTTGTACTCACACCCTTTTCAATATTAATGATTGGTACCCGATTCCACTTCATGTTTGCAGGAAAAGATAATGGAATAAGTCATATGATAATTGGATGTCTTATGTTGAAGCATGTAAAGGGGATACAAATGTGATCCAGAACACGCATGGGAGTTTTTAGTGTCTTTTTTTGTGTTTTTCATATTGACACATGAAAGATACTTGGAATGACATATCTACATTTTTGGTTTGGATATTTGATTCCCATTATAGTCATCATTTGATAGTAGTTTGACAGGTTATTGGTTATATATTGGTGTTGTTCATTTTTATTTTAGTTGTTTTTCTACTATGATAACGTGGTCAATGTCACCCCATGATTTTTATTAGACCCTCACTACTAGTATGCAACCAATGGAGTATAGGGAGGAATGATTGTGATCATGGAACTGATCAGATCAGGGCCCCAACATGTGGCTCCTTGTTCGGGATTTCACATGTATCTTCATTTCTCACTTGTTTTTTATAACACAATAATTTCACCATATATGAATGGTCTCATCCAAAACAGCATTTTTCTGATAATGATAAAGGTATCAGTCATTAATATTCTCATTATAAATCGCTTATATCATATGGTCACTATAATGATGTATTTCTTCACAAATATTTATATAATTACATATGTTACATAAAATGTTAAACACTATGTTGTTGTGTAAATATTCATTCCATTTTAAAGTAATGAATATCCCCATTCTTAGTGAAACATATTCTTCTATGGTGTTTCAATAGTAATCATCCTTTTACAAATTTTTCAACACTCCTTGCACTTCACAATGTTTCAGCACTCCTTGCACTTCACAATGTTTCACACCGCGAAATATGTTAGGGTAAACACCTAAACTCATCCTTAATCATGTTCCATATGTCATGATTAATGAATTTGATGTAATGGCTCAGACCCTCCTGGCCTATTACTTTGCCAAAAGTGAGACTCCACCAAAACAGTGGCACCGTTGCAGTGGCACCAGTCACAGTGGCACCATCGCAATGGCACTGGTCACAGTGGCACCATGGTGGTGGCACCGTTCATGGTGGCATCGTAAGGGTGACACCGTGAGGGTGACACCATGACGGTGGCACCGTGAGGGTGACACTGTGATGTTGACACCGTGAGGGTGACACTGTGACGGTGGCACAGTGTCCTCTTTGTTCTTTTCCAGTTCCTGACCTTTTCGCTACCATAGTAATTAATTCTTTTACCCTTATTATAGCCCATAATTAATACCTAAAATTCCTGAGAAATTTCCCCGATGGGGGATATTAAATAACAACTTAATACCATCGTGTGTAACCGCACAACCCACGTGGGAAATCATGATCCGACTTTCAAGGCATTCAAAATCCCCATATCCTGTAACAACAGGATTTTATCGATATATCACAGAGGAAGTTCTTCTTTCTCTTCTTCCTTTTGGTCGACTCCTCTCCTTATCCCTTTTCCACATGCACTCAAGTTTTCTGGTCATCCTTGGAGTTCCCGACGTCCCTCCCCTGCAAATTGAGCATCCCATATTCTTGGCGCATGGAGAAAAACATTGATCCTTGAATTATCAGGTAGGTATGTTCTCCTTCGTCTCTCCTTTATGCGTATCATGTGGGGTGGGAATGCTTTTTCCTCTGTAGAAATTGATGAAACCGAACTTAAAAAAGATAATGAATGGAACTTTAAATAATGAAAGGGGGTTGTGATCGATTTTCTGTTGTACTCTTTATTTTGTTATGTGTTGTGAATTGTACAGGCCTATGCTCACTGAAAATCAAGGTCGTTGGTGGTCTTTCTCTATGCACTAATGAACCTTGGTGCTCCTAGATGTTTAAATAATTGTAACATGGAATTGGTTAATTACGTATACTCGGTTAAATAAATTGAAAGCACTAGGATCAACCCTTTTCTGTGATAACCACGGTTAAATCACAGTGGAATTGAAACCATGGAGTGTGTTAAATCATCTAAATCTGAAAATACCTACATGGGCCTTCCCTATATTGGTGGTAGCGGTTTGGTTGTTTCTTTCATTGGCCTATTTCTGGGGTGATATGGGTGGGGATGGTATCCCTTGTTGTTATACTTTCCCTGGTTGTGAATTTGAGGCTGTGTGATTACTCTACTTATATAACAAATTGGGGTGGAATCCTCTGTTGTTGAGAAACTGTTGGCTCCTGGATTTTCGGGACATGGGCCTGTGTCTCGGGGTTTTCTTTGGTTCCATTACTTTGAGGGATCTCACTTATCCATTTGTTGTTGTGACTTTACAAGAGGACCGGGTGTGAATGTTTAAGTTGTTGTTTGACTGTCTTATTTCTCTGGCTTGTGGTTTTTTCCTGTTAATTTACCAATAGTGTATAATTCACCTAAATGGAGTTACTTGAACATGAAAACAGTTATAGTTTAAATGGGAATTGGTTTTGGGAATGAGTTGTGGCTTCGCCATGAGTGTCGTACTATTCTTTCATGAATGATTAGTAATGAGGGAATTGTGCATAGGTTCTGGAACCCCTAGGTTGGGATGAGTGCTTGTTACCCATACCTATATCTATAGCTTTTATGTTTCTTATTCGTGCCCCACCCAAGTTGAGAACTTAAGTGTCGAACACTCTCATTTCATAGGGGAGGGTGTTTTTTTCAACACTAATATGAGTGGCTGGTTATTAGCTCATTTTCTTCTCCCTTTCCCAAATAGACCAATACTCTTTGGGCATGTTGTGATGGCCTGAAGTCCATTATTAGCCCAAGAATCTTCGTTCAGGGTAGTTGGAGTGGTTGGCCTGGGTGATTGCGGCCAGGTTGTTTCCCAAGTGTCTTCGGGATGAGGCTCAGGTATCTTTGGGCATGGCAGTAGTTGTTCTGAACCAGGTGTTTGCAGGTGTGGTTACGTGTGGTGGTTGTGGCTCAGGTGTCTATGGGCGGGGTTTGCAGTGGGACTGCGGTGAGGTTGTGGCCTATGTGTCTACGAGCGGGGTTTGGCAGTGGGACTACGGTTAGGTTTTGGCCCTGGTGTGTGTGGGCGGGGTGTGGCAGTGGGACTGCGGTAAGAATGGCGATATTGGTTCGATGCGTAGGATGTCTTCAATAACAAGTAGGAAAGTGGCGCAGGGTACCCAAATATCGATGGGATATTACTATACGTTACCTGACTTGCGTTATTTGGACAGCATGCCTTGGTAAGTTTCAGGTGGATAGCTTTTCCTTGTTGGGTGTTTAGTTGTCTCTTTTTCCATGGGACATTAGAATGTCTCCTCACTTGTGCACGAGAGACTTTGGTTTTCCATATTGAGTATATTTGTATGTTCACCCTACGTATATAAAACAACATTCAGGTCTCCAGAAGTACTTCATGGATCGTGCGGGATCATACTAGATTGGGCCTTTGGGGTAGTTGTAGTTGTTGATTTCCTTTTCTTGGTATCTTTTTACCTTTGGAGTTTTGTGGCTGGTATCTTTTACCTTTGAACATGTATGTTGGAATGATTTACTTTCAACCGTACTTTTACTTTCATTTTTTGTGTTGTGGGATTTACTATCTTATCTCCCGATCCTATTACAAGAAAAAGGTTAATGCCTTCCATTTAGTGTGTGATTTTATACCCTTGGTGCTAGTCGCCACTCCGGGACCTATTGAAGGTGGGCCTCGGGGGTAATTATCTCTCCTTCAACTTGAAGAAGGAAGGGTCTGGAAATCTGTTGTCCCTTCCCTCATCTTGGGGAAGGCGGGTCGTGAAAGAATGGTATCCGAGGAGAGGTTTGAGAGATTGGATGGGGCCTGGAGTTAGGAACGGTGAGGATTGCATGGGATGGTAGGGCACCATTGTTGGGTGACCTTGGTGCGTGAATTAGGTCAGGGAAGACTGGCTAGGACACGAGATTTTAGGGCCCCCCATGATCCGATGCAAGGACTCTGGACCTACCGAACGACCAAGTGAGGCCACGATGATTGCAGGGTAGAGACCCTAGGAAAGGTACATGCATCATAATGACTTGTATTTTCGTTTTTCATGGGTGTCTAGGGAGATGAAAATAAATGAAGAAGTCTAAGAAAATTTAAGAACAATATTCTACACTACTCGGGCTTAGGCACTCCTTGTTTACCTTGCAGCTATGGAACCTTGGAGGTGACCACGTGTAGTTCATACGATCGAGGCCCAGGAGGTTGACTTGGTCGATCGACAGAGGATAGGCCGAGAGGAGGATAACCAGTGCCATAAGAAGCTTCGATCTTTTCAGAGAAAACCCCTCGAGAACGTATGAGGGAAGCATCTCAGACGTGGAGACGGAGAGCTGGCTCGAGGAGGTAGTGATAGATTTCTTCTTGATTTGGCCTCTGAAAGACTACTAGGTGCCTTTAGCCGTCAGCCAGATGTGGGGAGCAGCGCGTCAGTGGTGGATGATTTATCTTGGAGAGAGGACGGAGAATGAGGTTGTGTGGGATGACTTCGAGAAGGAGTTTCAGGCAGAATTCCTCTCTTCCACGATGAAGGCTGAGAAGAGACAGGAGCTAATCTCCCTCTAGAAGGGGAGTATGTCAGTGAGAGAGTTTGGGATCAAGTTCAAGTATCTCCTTCACTTTGCTCCAAACCTCTTTCTGGATGAGGAGTCTCGAGCGAGACGTCTAGAGGAGGCACTCTGACCTCCTCTTCAGTATGCTGTTGTTCAATTTTCCTTACCGACAAACCTGGAGGTGTAGAAGAAGGCTGAAGTGGTGTAGAGGATGCACACTATGGGAGGTGTGTCACGAGAAGGGATTCAGTTGGGCCCGTCGAAGGGGAAAGCCGTCAGCAGCAGGCCCCCGGCATCATTACCCTCGAGGTTTTGACCGGAAGGAAGCAGGCATCAGCAGTTCTAGTACTGATCCCCCGGTCCTTGCCCCTTTCTTTCGGGCCCAGGACCGAGGTGCTTCATCTGTGGTAGCCATGGACATATTTGGAATCAGTGCTCGGAAAGAGTGCAGTACGGCGGGGGTGGGTAGGTTCAGCGACCACTTCAGCCACAATAGTTTCCAACTATGCCCTTTCAGCAGCAGCAGGGGCAGCAGGCTCCCGCCCCTCCGAGGGAAGACGTTGCAGGAGGAGGCTGACCTCAGGGCACTCCTCAGGGACCTCAGCTAGGGCGTGGTTGGGGAGGCAGCTGACAATAGAGAGGCAGAGGATCTGGGCGTGGGAAGTTTCACGCCGTAGAGGCAACAGTTCCAACAGGGCCAGAGGTCGTTCGAGGTACTATCAGCTTGTTTAGTACTCATGCATATTCCTTGTTCGATACCGGAGATTTCCACTCCTTTGTTACAACCAGTCTGGCCCGTGCTTTGGGTTTAGACGTTGAGAGACATTCAGTTCCTCTGGTGTTGAGCACGCCAGTCAGAGGCCAGACCACCTTATCTTATGTTTACCGAGGGTGTAGACTAATGATAGGGCCTTATCAGTCTATCAAGGATCTGTTATTGTTGCAGATACAGCCATATGATGTCATCCTAGGCATTGACTGGTTATTCTCTATGGGTACCATCATTGAATTCTTTCAAGGAGAGGTCGTGTTCTCAGTCTTAGGTGGCTGACGTGTTACTTACACCGGTGAGCGTGGTGTCCAGAACGGCGGTAGGAAAGAGGAGCCCCTCATTTCCTTGTTGTCCTAACTATCAGTAGAGTCAGTAGATGCATAAATGGTGGAAGTCCCAGGAATCGTTAGTGATTTTATGGACGTCTTTCCTAAGGAGGTGTCTACTCTACCCCCTCAACGCGATGTTGAGTTCGGGATAGACTTGCAACCTGGTGCCCGCCAGATTTCGATGGCTCTCTATTGGATGGCACCTTCTGAGCTGCGGGAGTTACAGATACATATTGATGATCTAATGAAGAAGGGTTTTGTTAGGCTAAGTGCATCACCGTGGGGTTCTCCTGTGTTGTTTGCGAAGAAGGCGGATGTTGGTCTAAGGATGTGCATAGACTACAGGAGGCTGAATCAGGTGACGGTCAAGAATCGCTACCCCATCCCAAGGATAGAAGATCTCTTCAACCAGCTAAGGGGAGTTGGTTAGTTCTCAAAGATCGATCTGCGGTCGGGATATCACCAAGTATGGGTGAAGGATGGTGACATATCGAAGACTACCTTCAGGTGAAAATATGGGCACTTCGAGTTTTTAGTCATGTCATTCAGCATTAAGAATGCACTAGTTGTGTTCATGGGACTCATGAACTCTGTCTTCCGGGAGTACCTGGACCAGTTCGTAGTCATGTTTATCGAAGACATCTTGATCTACCCAAGATCAGAGGAGGATCATGCTGAGCACTTGAGGACAGTTTTAGAGGTCCTCTGACACCACCAGCTCTATGGAAAATTGTCCAAGTGCAAGTTCTGGATGTGAGAGGTGCATTTATTTGGGCACGTGGTGTCCGAGCGAGGGATAGCAGTGGACCCATCGAAGGTGGAGGCGATTGTTTCATGGGAAGCACCCAAAAACGTGGCAAAGGTTCATAGTTTCCTCGGGTTGGCAGGTTACTACTGGGGGTTTGTGCCCAACTTCTCCTGAGTTGCGGCACCTTTGACAGCCTTGACCAAGAAGGACCAAACTTTCATGTGGAATGGGCCATGCGTGACGACCTTCAGTTATCTAAAGGAAATGTTGGTAAGTGCCCCAATGCTGAGGTTTCCAGAAGAAGGGGTGGCGTATGAGGTGTTTTGTGATGCTTCAGGGCAAGGCCTCAGATGTCTTCTAATGCAGCGGTAAGGGGTGATCTCCTATGGGTCTAGGAAGTTACGTCCCCATGAGTGTAACTATGCCACCCATGACCTAGAGCTTGCAGTGGTCGTGTTCTCACTAAATTTGTGGCGGTATTACCTCTCCGGGGAGCACTTTTTAGTCTTCATCGACCATAATAGATTGAAGTATATCTTCTCCCAGTTGGACCTGAACTCACGGCAATGGAGGTGGATGGAGTTCCTTCAGGACTACGACTTTGAGATTTCCTACACCTCAGTAAAGGGGAATGTGGTGGCCGATTACTTGAGAATAAAACCACAAAAGGATGTGGTCCGGTAGTCGGAAGATGCTTAGAAGGCAATGGAGGAGTTGGTTTCCCTACACCTAGATGCAGGGATGGAAGGTGGTAGAGGTTTCCTGTATCAGATGACAGTGCAATCTTCTCTATTGCGGCAGGTAGAGGAGTCCCAATGGGGAGACTCATAAAGTTAGGTGATGCATGACCAAGTTAACCAAGGGGATTCTTTGGAAGGGTGGATGGAGGATGGTCAGAATCATGTGCTTTTCTGAGGTATTTTGTTTGTTTCAAAGGCGATGTGTGAGAGAGTCCTTAGTGAGTTCCACAACTCACCCCTAGAAGTGCACCTGGGAGTTTCCAAGATGGACGGGGGCTTGAGAGGTCAGTTCTGGTGGCCCGGGGTGAAGCGAGTGGTGGCAGAGTTCGTGGCTAAATGCTTGGTATGTCAGCAGGTGAAGGCTGAACACCGCATTCCAGGTGGTTTGTTGTAGCCTCTGGATGTTTCTCGAGTAGAAGTGGGATGATATCTCGATGGATTTCTTCATGGGACTACCTAATGATCAAGGAGGTTGTGATGATATATGGGTAGTGGTGGACCAGTTGAAAAAGCCGGCTCACTTTCTGGCAATCAAGTAGTCAGGTGCAGTAGATGCCTTAGCACAAAGGTACACGGATGAGGTGGTGCGGTTTCATGGAGTTCCGAGATCCATAGTCTCGGATAGGGATGCAGGGTTTACCTCATGAGTCTGGAGAGGATTGCAGTATTCTTTTGTCACCCAGCTACGTCTTAAAACTGCTTTCCATCCCCAAACAGATGGACACACAGAGCCCACCATCCAGTCCATGGAGGATATGTTGTGGTCATGTGTTTTGGACTCAAGAGGATCGTGGGTGCAACACTTTCCTCTGGTAGAGTTTTCCTAAAATAATAGCTATCACTCAACCATTGGAATGGCTCCATTTGAAGCCCTATATAGAAGGTTGTGTCGCTCACCGGTTTGCTAGACTGAGGTTGGGGAAATGAGCATTCTTGGCCCAGAAGTGGTGCAGATCACGACAGAGAAGGTTCAACTTATACGGGAAAGGATGAAGGCGGCCCAGGACCGACATAAGTCGTATGCCGATAATAGGAGGAGGCCCTTGGAGTTTGAGGTTGGAGACAATGTGTTCATGAAGGTCTCTCCCTGGCGTGGACAATAGAGGTTCGGTAGAGGGAGTTAGCTTTCTCCGAGATTCATTGGACGCTTCAAAGTTTTGTGGAGGGCCGGTGAAGTGGCTTATCAGCTAGTGTTACCACTGACACTATTGAGGATACATGATGTTTTCCATGTGTCCCAGCTCCATCGGTATCTACATGACGATTCACATGTCCTCAGCTGGGGAGAGCTAGATATCAAGGACGAAATGACCTTTTTGGAAAGACCAGTGAGGATCGAGGATCGTGAAGAGAAGGTGCTTCGTGGGAAAACCATCCCTTTAGTTCGAGTTTTTTGAGAGCATGGTGGGCTTGAGGAGAGTACCTGGGAATGGGATGCACAGATACGCGCCCAGTACATAGAGTTGTTTTGAGTTTTTTGTTGTTCTGTTTATACTTTTTTGTGATGGAACTCTTAACCTTGTTGACTATGAAATGTGTGGTTTTCCTTTTTCTCTGAATGTGTGTGAAAAGTCCTGGATATGGGGAGGGGAGGGCTTGATCCCTAATCAAGATACATTAAGGTGGATGCGATTAAACCCGTGCGGGTGATTCAGTGCCGCCCAAAGCAGATAGTATCTTGACATGGTGGAAGAGACTCCCCAACCCATATGACTGGGAAGTTTGACCCTGGTATGTTTCTTGGTTCTTGATAGGGAGGTGTTTCTTGATAACGATGAGGTTTACTCCTGAGATATATCTTTCGAGGTGGTTGTTCGGACCCTCTCTTTTATTCTGGTTTGTTTTTATTATCGAGGGAGAGAATAGTTTGAGAGGTATCTAATGTAATTTCCTAGACCCTCCTGACCCATTACTTTTCCAAAAGTGAGGCTCCACCAAAACAGTGGCACCATGGCGGTGGCACCGGTCACGGTGGAACCATGACGGTGGCACCGGTCATGGTGGAACCGTGATGGTGGCAACGTGTCCTCTTTGTTCTTTTCTAGTTCCTAACCTTTCCACTCCCATAGTAATTAATTCTTTTACCCTTATTAAAGCCCATAATTAATACCTAAAAATCCCAAAAAAAATTCCCCGATGGGGGATATTAAATAACCACTTAATACCATCGTGTGTAACCACCCAAACCACATGGGAAACCACGATCCAACTTTCAAGGCATTCAAAATCCCCATATCCCGTAATAATAGGATTTTATCTATATATCGCAGAGGAAGTTCTTCTTTTTGGCTGAATCCTCTCCTTCTCCCTAGTGCACCTACGCTGGAGTCGTCTGCTCGTCCTTGGAGTTCCAGATGTCCCTCCCCTGCAAATCGTGCATCCTCTATTCTTGGAACGTGGAGAAAAATGCCGATCATTGATCAATCGGGTAGGGATTTTCTCCTTCGTCTCTCCTTTCTGTGTATCATGCGGGGTGGGCATGCTTTTGACTATGTGGAAATTGATGAAACCGAACATAGTGAAGATAATGAATGGACCTTTAAAGGATGAAAGGGGGTGTGATCGATGTTCTGATGTACTCTTTATGTTGTTATGTGTTGTGAATTGTACGGGCCTATGCTCACTGAAAATCATTGTCATTGGTGGTATTTCTCTGTGCACTAATGAAAATCAGTGCTCATGGATTTTTAAATAACCGTAACATAGAATTGGTTAATTACGTATACTCGGTTAAATAAATTGAAAGCACCAGGATCAACCCTTTTCTGTGATAACCCCAGTTAAATCCTGGTGGAATTGAAACCATGGAGTCTGTTAAATCTTTTAAATATGAAAATACCTACATGGTCCTGCCTTGTGTTGGTGGTAGTGGTTTGATTGTTTCTTTCACAGGACGATTACTGGGGTCATATGGGTGGGTATGGGATCCCCTGTTGTAATACTTTCACTAATTGTGAATTGGAGGATGTGTGGTTACTCTGCTTATATCACGAATTGGGGTGGAATCCTATGTTGTTGAGAAACCATTGGCTCCTGGATTTTGGGGACATGGGGAAATGTCTCGGGGTTTTCTTTTGTTACAGTACTTTGAGGGATCTCACTTATCCCTTTGTTGTTGTGACTTTACAAGAGGACTGGTGGGAATGTTTAAGTTTCTATGTGACTGTCTTCTTTCTATGGCTTGCATTTTTTATTGATTAATTTCCCAGTAGTGTATAATTCACCTAAACAGGGTTACTTGAACATGAAAACAGGAACAGTTTAAATGGGAATTGGTTTTGGGAATGAGTTGTGGCTTGGCCATGAGTGTCGTACTTTTCTTTCATGAATGATTAGTAACTAGGGCGTTGTGCTTAGGTTTTGGAACCCCTAGGTTGGGATGAGTGCTTCTTACCTATACCTATATCTGTAGATTTTATGTTTCTTATTCGCACCCCACCCATGTTGAGAACTTAAGTGCCGAACACTCCTATTTCATGGGGGGTGTTGTTTCCAACACTCTTATGAGTGGCTGGTTATTAGCTCCTTTTTTGCTCCCTTTCCCGAATATCCCAAAACTCTTTGGGCAGGCTGTGATGGCCAGAATTCCATTATTATCCCATGAATCTTCAGGAAGGGTAGTTGTGGTGGTTGGCCCAAGTGTTTGTCAGCAGGTTGTTTCCCAAGTGTCTTCGGGATGAGGCACAGGTGTCTTCGAGCATGGTAGTAGTTGTTCTTACCCAGGTGTTTACAGGTGTGGTTACACGTGGTGGTTGTGGCCCATGTGTCTGCGGGTGGGGTTTGGCAGTGGGGCTACGGTGAGGTTGTGGCCCAGGTGTCTGCGGGCAGGGTTTGGCAGTGGGTCTTCGGTGAGCTTATGGCCCAGGTGTGTGCGGGCAGGGTGTGGCAGTGGGACTGTGGTAAGAATGGCAGGATTGGTTCGATGTGCAGGATGTCTTCAATAACTAGTGGGAAAGTGGCGCGGGGTACCCAAATATCGATTTGCTATTACTATACGTTACTTGACTTGCGTTATTTGGGGATCATGCCTTGGTAAGGTTCGAGTGGATAGCTTTTCCTTGTTGGGTGTTTGGTTCTCTCTTTTTCCACAGGACATTAGAATTTCTCCTCACTTGTGCACGAGTAACTTTGGTTTTCCCTACTGAGTATACTTGTATACTCATCTTATGTATATA